>CM060832.1:99970000-100417500 GCA_030762175.1 Metallyticus violacea
AATTATTTGGGAAAGCATAAAATATTCTTATGCATTCATAATGTGCTCCCTTTTGATAGAAAGATAAATTATCAATGGATTTATGAAGAATATTTTTATGTATTATTGCCATTATATATTTGTGCAAATTTTAATAAAATATTCTTGCGTTTAAACACGAAACCTCATAATAGAAAGTATATATTCGTAACTAAATGTGAACATATTATTGTTTTTAAATTAGTAAGTTCTGTATTAACATCGCAAATTATTCCAATTACCCTCTTTTATAATATGAACCTTGCTTACTTTCTACAAAATTACTCCGAATGCTAATCCATATTTTATAATTAAATAGAAATAAGTATAAAACCATTTGATTGATCTGCAGCTGAAAGAAGAAAACTACAGATTTGTAGAAACAAATGTTAATTTGCAAACATATGTTTACCTATGTAGTATATAGTGTAATTGAGAATGACGAAATGGTGTATTTTATTCTGGCTGTTATTTGCAATTTAATGTTTCTTTCATCTGTTTCTAAACACGAAAACTTTCTCTAATCTACATAGCTGATCTTTCGCTGTTTCCTATAAACAGAATGTTCGCTATAGACACTGTGCTGATAATTCCAGTCGATGAACGAAATTTCCACTTATAATGTATACCTAACCTAATTAAAATGGTAAAATAATATTTACCTACAAAGAAACATTTTTTTTCTATTGTAAGAAAATTGTAAATAATGTTAATGTTCAAACAGCTGAATCATTTTTGTACAGGAATTTATGCGGAAAAAATTGGACAGAGTTGAAGAGTTTCGGATTCTGTGGCTGGATTTATGTGCATTGACACGACATACAGGCGATGCGATGGGCTTCACGTACGGTACGCATACCCTCGTATACTTCGTGGAGCAGGTGCTAGCAGTGTACAGTTTACTTGCCAACGCTCACCACAGCTTATCAGTGAATACCCTCGTGTTTATCGGGGCCGCTGTAATTTTCTCCGGGCTCACCTTCATCATCTGCAACGTCGCACAAGGCGCCATGGAAGAAGTAAGTAGAGCAGTCTATTCTCTTGTAAATGTTTACGAACTTTATTTCATTTATTCTGCAAATTGCTGATGATTGCTGCTAATTGAAAACATGAACACGTTGAACTTACTACCGTAAACATAACTGAAAGTGAAGAAGTTTAAATAATCCGGCTATTAATAAGGGTGGTTATTAGGTAATACAAAGCCCATTTTAGAGCACACAAGTAAAAATACAGAAAATTTTGATTATGAGCAGTTCTCCAGTTCAATACGAAAGTTCCATGCTGGGTATCTTTAATCTCTAGCCTAATAAGTGCTTCTGTATTTGTCATAGTGCCGAAAACAGAATTATGTGCTTGAATAATATAGAAAGTATTCCATAAGCATTAAAATTTAGTAATAGGAAATGGATTTTCATTAAAATTGCACTAATAAGTCATGAAACACGGGATCTATTGAACACCATCTTATACAGAATGGAAGCATTCTTAATCGGGAAGCTAGTTCTACCAATATATAATACATTGAGTATAACGTTAAACATTGAAAAACATTCAAAATGTCTTCTACATTGTATGTTGTTTTGATATACTTGTTCAAGTTAATAACTCTGAATGTATTAGTAAATAGGCAAATGATAACCTAGTAATCCTCAATTACAAACTTTTTTCTTAAGTAGAGGAATTTTGATATTCATACACCTTCAACTACATTCAAATATAATTGGCATAATTT
The DNA here is from genome assembly GCA_030762175.1 of Metallyticus violacea. Lineage (NCBI taxonomy): Eukaryota > Metazoa > Arthropoda > Insecta > Mantodea > Metallyticidae > Metallyticus > Metallyticus violacea. The sequence goes on from CM060832.1 coordinate 99,971,754, forward strand.
TCATGATGATATAGAGGAAAAGTATTTCTCTGAAATAGTAATTAATTCATTTTTAATTCCACTTTGTTCCCTCGTTGCATTCTCTTACCGGTTTTACTTGTAGGTACTGCGTTTCATTCTAGCAAGTATTTTTATTTTTTTAATGGTGTTTAACGCCCGTTTTTACTACTGAGGTACCAGGACACTGATGATACATGAGATGAAATGATATATTGAGAAATGATTTTTTAAGGAAGGAAATGTTTCAGGCCTAAGTTTAGGGTATCCTCCCGGCATTTGCTATATGAGGACTGAGGAAAACCTGGAAAAAGTCCCAGTTAGGGAGGACGGTCCTGGTGGGATTCGAACCTCAGACCTCCCGCTCCTTAACGACCTCGGTCGCCCGTGGTGGTCATGTATTATTTTTGAAGTTACATGTAAACCATCTATTTCCCCTTTTGTGCTACTCTTAAGTTTCTTGTCTTTGGAAACTCAATCCTAATGCTTGCTAGCTGTGTCTCCTTTCTATTTCAATTCTTTGTAATACTGAGCATGGCACCATTTCGCTAATACCTATATAAGCGTTAACTCAGGAAGTATAGCAGTAAAAAACTCCCAGGATAAAGTCGAGGAAGGTATTTTAATTATGGGAGACGAGAATTGCCGAGTATTAAGTTTTATTATACAATGAATAAATAAATTTAACACATAAATGTTTCAAATATAAATAGCTCACAATTTTGTACTCACTAACTGTATAATTTAGCAAACATTTACCCATTTCAAAACATTAAATCTAAATTTAAATCTTTTAAAACAGCAAATATATCTACTACCTAAGCATACTACAAACTCTTAATTAAACTCTTTTCAAACATCATTAACTCTCAAGCACTTCAACGGGAAACTTCAAAATGATACACAGAGAAATTGCTATTACCACAAAATTAACCAGGTGTTTAAACTTACATTTAAGTCTCACAATTCCATTAAAATCTTATAAAACTCTGTACTGGGGCAGACTAACGGGGAGATTAACAATAATCAGCCAAACATGTCTAACCCCGATGAAAAAAGAGCATTCTCTGCGAGCATGGCTTACTTTAGAAACATTGACGTCACATTCCTTAGAGATTTTCTCGCGTGCCACAATCAATAAGAACTAAAGAACGTTACTAAAGACTTCCGCATGGGCACGAGGGCAAGGAAGCGAAGGGGAGAGATTATTAAGTACACGGTAGATATGAATACGCAATAAAATGACAGACTCCCCCCACAAAAGGAATTACAACACTAAAGTTCCTCGGCAGTATATAGAAGATTATGCTTCCAATCAGTAAACCATAGTTCTTTGGCGGTATATTGACGAGTGTGCCTCAGCGACAGTTGGTTGGCGGTACAGAGTGGAACTCCAGCGAATATTTGCTGGCCTTCCGCTGAGTACTCGTCAGATGATGAAGATCTCCGGCGATTTCAGACCAGGAGCAACAGAAAAGCCCCAGAACACGAGCATTAACATAACGAAACAGACTCAGGCAGCATCTCCAACGGCAGTGGCAAAACCAACATGCTCACAGCGGGTAGCATACTTGCCTAGCACGTACCGTGAAAGGAAAGATGGGAAAATTAGATTTAAAAAAGAGCAAGTGGCCTTGGTTTAAATCTCGCATTTATTAAAAATTAAAACAAACAATACAAAAACTTACATTTTGAAATTACACAAAAATAAATGCTTGATTTACCTGGGATAACATGAGCTCCTATCTGATAGAAGTACAGAAACAGAAGAGATGAAAGTAGCTATTACAAATGCTCTTAGCCTGCCTGCCTGCCTGCCTACCTGCCTACCTACCTACCTTACCTACCTACCTACCTACCCAACCACCCACCCATCCAAACACCTATCTACCCACTGCCCACCCACCCAATCTAATCTAATCTAATTATTCATATATGAGCACATTCTCTTTTAGTTACACTTACATTTATTTGGCAAAAATTGTGTTATGAACTAAGCCTGGATATTTAGCATGACTTTCCTATAGGAATTTTCTAACTGTCAATTATTGAACACCTAGGTATTTTCTACTTCTCAGTTATTCCTTAATAATTTATCAATCTTCCAGAACGTTTTGGAAATCTTCAGGAAGATAAAAGTCGATATTTTTACTTCTGTGTAATATTTCTTTACATGGATAAAATAAACTATATTCGACTACATTCCGCTAAAACTGCGGAAGGGTTCAAAATGGCCCCTGACTAAATTTACTGAACGATGTTCTCAGGTATTCATATTTTCCCACCAAACATCGTGACTTTCATTCGATTTTCTTCCTTTTTATGTTGTTACATTTGAATATAATTTTTTTTGTTATTTTTTCATTCAGTTTTCGCAATGAAAAACGAAATATAACACTTAAATAATATTTAGGGACATGAGCGATAAGATGCATTAATATTAAAAATATTATTGTTTAAACACTAATTATTACTACTATAATAAATTCACATTGAAACACAACATTAATTTCTCTTTTTATAATATTAATTTTCTATTCTGTTAAAATATTAACTTCTCTTCTACTATAATATTATTCCATTTCCTTTTATTGTTTTCAGTATTTCAGGTAATTTAATATTGTAGCCTAACAAAGTTAAGAATTAACATGAACTATATAATACTTTGATTTCTAATTATCCTTACACTGTTTAGTAATTTAAATTAGGTTAGGTTGGCACAATTTGTTCAAGTAACGTAAGAGCAGTTCTTGAGGATACAGACCTTAGCCATTCACCCCCATTAGGAGGTCATCGTCTTCCAGTTTTCATTACACCACTGCTAGCCTAAAATGCATTCTCTCACCTCACATCAATGATTATTTATTATTCACAGGAACGCCCAGAGTCTATTGTCCCACTTTGACGAGTTTCACGACCTCTCTCTTCTCTCTTCTTCGGGCACATTACATTATATCATAAACTAGGTTGAAACCATCTCTTTCTTGGGCACTTGTTGCTGACTAATCTCTTCTCTGTGTTTCATTAGACTAGCAAGGATTAGCAGCTTACATTATATATGAACTAAATCCAAAATTATTTACCATAGTCCTAATGAATATGCAGCTAAACCAGAAACCACTTCCTGTCGTAAATGTTAAGATTTCAGCGATGTACAAACCTCCAAAACAAATTACATGATTGAATTTGAGATGCCCTTGTTAACTTTTTGCCTCATTACAACGCGTTCTTGTTATAAGAGAATTTAACGTTATGTTTAACACAACCAGACTTTCCTGAACTAGTGACGTTATTCTAGCGCTGAGGTATCCAACTCAACGCATACATCACTAGCTAAGCCGAGCTATGTTGCTTATGCTCTACACATCCTTCACTCAGAGATTTACAACTTGTACACGATTTTTGTTGGTTTGGTTTATTTATGGACGCTCTTTAACATCTGAGGTCATCAGCGTCCCATTCATTTCAGGGAGTGAAACGGCCGACAAATTTTGCTCATAGGCCTCTTCTTTCAGGCTTGGTTCTTTTTTGGTGCCTATATATATATATATATATATATATATATATATATATATATATATGAAATAAACATAACACTAGAGCAGATTATGTCCTGAATTCTGATTTATCATATTTGCTGAATGTATATTGTTTTATTTTTCAGGTTGGGCCTAATTTCCAAGATAAACTTCAACGACTATCCTATAAAATTTCATCTGAAAGCAAAGAAGCAATACAAGACGTTGATTATTGCATTTTTACCTCGGTAATTAGCTTTATTTATCTTTAAATTACCACCATAAAAGCTACAACATTCGCCATTGAAATTTATTTTGTTCTTAATTAAATCTCACATTTACTTTTCACTAGTGCACCCAAGCATTGAATTATAAAGGGGGTAGTTCAACTAAAGTGTATTAAAGGGAAGTATTGCCCTAAAGGAAGTGCAGAACGTGTTCTTCAAAGATGGAAATTTTATTTTGGTAAGAAAAATATTAGCTTCCCAGTATTATATTATTATTATTATTATTATTATTATTATTACTAGTAGTGGAAGTATCATCATCATATCATCACTTATTAGCATTAGCTACATAATGCATCACTATAGATCCTAGTTTAGTTTCCACATACTTACTGAATATGAATATTTAAAGAAAGTATGCGTCTATTTTATGTATTACAATAAAAATAATAAAAAACAATTAATATACAATGAGGTTACTGAATTAACAGGCTGGCAGAACTAATTGCCTACTGTGAATGGCCAGTTGTTGATTTGGTTTATTTACGAACGCTCTTTAACATCTCAGGTCATCAGCGTCCCATTCAATTCAGGGCGTGAAACGGCCGACAAATTTTGCTCAGAGGCCTCTTTTTTCAGACTTGAGGTTCTTTTTCGTGCCGTAAATGTACGGCTTTACTTCCCTTCCGATGGAAGCGATACTTAGGATTTTTATGACCGAAAAAACCCATCGATCCTGGCCGGGTTTGAACCCGCGATCTTGGGTTTAGGAGGTAAGTGTGGTTACCACTAGACCACCAGCACCGACTGAAAAGTTAGTTGTCAAGGCAGTATAATGGATAGTATAGTCCATGTGAAATCGTGCTGTAAACGCTTTCTATGATAATATTTAACCGAAACTTTATGAACATATAGAAACAGAAGAGCGTAAGTTTCTAAGCTAGATATTAAGCCAGAGTATTTTCGCCCTTTTGAAATCAATAACTCAATTATCTCGGAATATATAAACCAAAATTAATATTAAGTGAAAGCTCCTGATAAGTTGTTTGAGGTAAATATTATTTCGTACTAAAAGGGCTGCTTTCGGTATTAACTTGCGGCAGTCACTATAAATATTTTTACATTCCGTGTTGACTCCTTGCGTATCTAGAATAAGATAACACTCTTCACATTACTCTAAGTTTAACAGAAAGCGAGAAAATAAATTCAGAATGAAGCGGATTGTGTCAAATCATTTCCGCTAACTCGCAGTTATCTAGTGAACTCATGGCGTGTGGTCATGCAAGGGGAGTGTGCTGAACAACTAATTATTTATGAATTATTTTGCGAGTCCGCTTATCAACAAGCAAGGCCGCGCATGTGTCAAAACCCTCTTTTGCATGTTAAAATAATTTTTACATGAGGTTTAAATTTTCACACAAGAATGCATCGGAACGAAACGAGCTCCTCCCACTTTATACTGGTGGCAAATACGTTTTTTTTAATGGTACTTAACGCCCGTTTTTGCCACAGGCGGTGGACACTGATGATACATGAGATGAAATTATATAGTTTAAAGATTTTTTTAAAGCAGGAAACATTCCAGGCATGAGTTTAGGGTACCTTCCCGATATTTGCCATTTATGAGAAATGAGGAAAACATGGAAAAAACCTCAGTCAGGGAGGACGATCCTGGCAGTCTTCGAACCCCAGACCTCCCGCTCACGAATCCACTCCTTCACGACCTCGGTCACCCGTGGCGGGATTCAAGGTTACCACCAGCCGTTCGTGCATGAGTTAAACAATTTCGTAAGAGTCCTGGGGATTCGTTATGATTACTTTGATTGTAAAAGATGTGAGCAAAAGGAAATACTTCCATAAAAAGACAAGTGACACGCTGAGAGAACCGTGTCTCTAATACTGTTTCAGGATGAAGTTCGGAGTGTCTGATATCCATCTTCAATTCGTAATTGAAGTTCACGTTCTACTGCACGTTTTCCTTCTTGTGTACGACGTCTACCAACGCACGTTAACGCGTTTTTTTTCTTCCCCCCCACCCCCCAGTTTGATGAATTGTTTAACCGCGATATTCGTCGTGTTTTGCGAACGTGATGTAGCAGGGAGAATCTGCAAAAAATCCCACGAAGAGGAATTTCTTTCCACTCAGATACAAGTACATCTTGGCACAGATGCCCAACGGGAGATGTAGCTTGGACTGCCTGATGTCCTCCATTTCTATCATTCTGAAAATATAAAAGCAAATTGCGCCTTTCGGAGGGAGGGAGTCCAATGTTTTTGGCAATAAATTGATTAGCTCCAATTTTAAGACAATGTTGAAGATTTTTTACTAGAAGCAGTTTGCTTAGATCACTAACATGTAACATTTGTGTCACTGATTTTTGCACGAACTTCAGAATTGAAGGTATTAGTGTTTAGCAAGCCATTGTAATCTTTTGGATTTCGCTAATACTGTTGATGAATCAAAAAGGGTATTTAAATTTTATATTTGGTTATGGAGGATAACAAGTATTATAATAATAATAATAATAATAATAATATATTATATTTTATGGTTTCAGGTTCGTGCATTTGTGGAAACTATTGTAGAAAATCCACCAACTATTTCATTCTCAGGATTTGTTGAAGTTAACAGAGGACTTCAAAAGTCGGTAAGTTAATAATGATTTTAAGGTGGACATTTTGACTTAAAACATGGATACTCATAACTGTAAAAATGTAAGAAATGTAAAATTGTATATTCATATTTAATTATTTATCCATTTTCAGTTCATTTTAAATAAGGAATATCACCACGAAATTCTATGGCAAGCTTCATATTCTCATGCGTGTAGTGACGTTTATAATTTCACATTTAAATTGTTCAGTCATCCATCTATTCATATCCAGCTTATTTTTCTTCATTTTGTAGTTGCAGTTGAAACTGAGTACATTAAGCCCAAGAAATCGAATCTTGCATAATATTGTTCTACATTAGTTACCTAAGACCTTTCTTGCACTTCAAGGATTAAGCCCTGCTACCTGGTTTGATTTCAGAAGAAATTACTCTGCCATCTTCTGCAGTCTTGCAACATGTCTATAGCCTGTTGGTTTACAATGGAAACAATGATTTTTTTTCATTTCGTACAACTTGTCTATTTCCTTTTTTCCTATTTTTTCAAATAGGATTTTTTTTGAGATTGACATTTTCAATTTCTTGCAGAATTGTTATGTATTTTTACTTGATATTTCAGACAGTATCGAGCTAGTGGAAGCAAAAATTCCATTTCTGCAGACTCAATCTTTCGCATTTTCTCTTGTGTACAGATTTCTGTTTTCTACACCATATTCAAATTTTGTATTGCTAATATTTTGTAATATTTAATTTAAATTTGGGGACTTGTTTTATTTTTTAAAAAACTACTTCTTAAAACCTACTTCTAATACTACATAACCATTGATAATTTTGTATTTCTGATCTATTTCAGTTTTCTACATGCATGAAATGTTGCAATCCAAATAATAAAAACGAAATCTGTTTGTTAAACAATTAACGTTCTTACCATACCACTAATGTTCTATTATATTGTTTTCCCGCTGAATCCTATTTCTTTAACTTTAGTATTAGATATTTTCAAGTTAAAATGAGACATTAATTTGATCATTTTATTTACTGCTTTATGCAATCTGTTCTCTGAAGCAGCTAATATTATTCAAACATCGACAATTAATAGAGTATTTAAATGTAAAATTGTCGAAAACTAAATCATCTTACCCTGCAAAAACTTGGCATCACGAGCATATAATAAAGCAAGCTAAAGAAGCAGAAATAGATAAAACACTTAAATAGTTATACAAATATCGAAATATTTCAAACCGCTTGTGCTTCTCTTTAAAGGTAGAAGACAAGTGAAGGTAATAAAAGTAAATATTGAATCTAGAAGGTAACGTGATGCGTGGAAACAGATAAAATAGTCAACAAGGGAAAAAGGACCGGGAGGAATGATAAGAAAGGTAAATGTATTAATATTGAAGAAAAATAACAATAATAACAAATTAGAAACTGAATATTAACACGTAAGATTTAAACACGGTTGTGCATGCACTTTATACAAATATTTTAGCTGCTATCTCTCTAACTGTGAAGTAACTTTCTGGACATGAGCCGATAAGTGTCAATAAGTGTTCAATTAAATGCACCATCTAAAGCCTTGAAGTGAGACAGAGCAAGGGAGACTTGGTTTTAACAGAACGCCAATGATTGTTCATACGGAAAGAAACAGTAATTAAACTAATGTAAAATGCTTTGCACACATACACGATACTCTTAGAAGCAAATGAAACAAGCTTACATTCTCTGGATAAACTGGAGCTGTGGAACGAATGACTGGCGTAATCTGGGTACAGGTTTTACATTTAGGGTATTGGCAACGATATGAGCCTGCGACCGAACGGAGTAATTTGGATGGAGATAGATTACGGCGAAATATACTTTTACGATTAGGGGATGTTCTAAAAGTAAGGCGGAATACAAATTTAGAAAAAAGCAATTAAAGACAAATGCTACTAAATAGGTCTGATGCTTTCGATACCAGGACATAAGTGATACGTTAATTTCTTATTGGAAGTTTTTGGTTGACATTGGAATTGTTTGTGCGCTGGGATGATACGGGACTGCAAAACGCAGAGAGAATACTTTTGATTTTGGTACACTTGATCTAGACTTTTAATATAGGTATCGGATGAAATATTATTACAAAGATGTGGCCGCGGATTGAAAGAGCAAAAGCAATAGATAATTTTGGTATAAAGAGTATGGCAGCTATCAAAATGAAAATATCCTTGTAAAGTGATGAATGGACTTAAGACGTAAGAAAAGAGACACTACATAAAGATATCTTTTCTGGATCGCGCTTACACACTTAAAAACGAATAACAAACATTTTTAAAGGGTGACTAGAAGGTAAAGGAGGGTTATGCTTGTAGGGAAGGCGAAATTTGAGAAGGCAGGAAGTGACGTTTGATATAGACTGAGTTGATTTAGTTTGCCATCTTAAATTCCGGCATAGTTTAAGCCATCTGTAACTAATTTGAAGACAGTTAAATTAAGGATTCGGGGAAAACGATTTTTTTGTAAAATGAATGAAAGGGGAACACAAAATAAATTAACATCCTCAATTTTAATGGCAAAAGTAGTGCAAGGCGTACATTTGCTCTTTAACTGCTGGGGCTGTTGCTATAATAAGCGTTGAAAACATTTGACAGAAAGACGCGGGAAGCTGAATAGGGGATACTTGCTCTTATGAACATATAATGTGTTACAAAAAATGGCAAGTAGTAAAGATCTACTAATGGATTTTTAGTTTTTCAGGTGCACATTTCGAAAGTTCTGTATTTGATTTATCTCTTGCCAGAGATTTTCTTTTTAAACGAATTCAGAGATTCGTTTAATTCTTATAAAATCATAGCGTCCATACTTGCATAAGTAATTTTTTTTTTAGACTTTTGTCACGATATTATGGAGTCGTAATTATTTATAAAAATTAACCATGTACTTTCTGATATTTTATTTCAGTTTAATGTGCCTCTGTTTTAATAAATGCTCGCATGGATTTATATGCAAATGTTTGTGCAGCATGTATGATGTGAATGCGGAGGGTGACAATGTGGGGAACTAGTACGTGTATTGTAACATTGAGACGGTTAGTATTTAGAAGTGACGGTTGAGGAATTGAACGTGGGGAAAGTAATTGCATGCAGAGAAGAGCATAGCGTAGTGTTTTATTTATTTTTTTAATTTAATTTATTTATTTATTTTTTTTTTACGGTTTCTGGAGAGTACAGCTGCAAAGAGAGTGGGCGTTACACTTTTTTGCTTCGGGACGGCCACTTTACAACGGAAAGCTTGAGTCCAGAACAACTTTATGAAGGGGAATAAAATTAAGATTTAAAGTTTTGTAATACCTAGTTCACTGTTTTCTTGTTTTCATTCTATTTTGAATAGAGATGTTAGTATTATAAATTGATTTAATTAAGTATTGTGAACTCGCTCCTATGTCCGACCTTATGATGATGAAATGAGTACAGAATGATATCTACATGGATAGCTGTACAATGGATATCATGCTCAATATGACTTACATATAAATTCCAACTTTCTTTGTTAATTTTTCCTTGCGTGTCGTTTAATCAAGGCTCTTAATCTGTTATATTCTCTATTATCTATATTTGTTTGTAAATATTTCAAATGATTCAGTTTTTCTGTTTTATGACTTCATTGAATATCGTTATTCTTTTGCATTTCTTCTTTTTGTATCATTTTCCTGGAACTTCTGCTGCGGCGAAAAGTATATTTTTATATGTTACCGCTCTTTATCTACATATAAGGATATATTTTAATAGGCATTACTTAATTATTTATCATCTAATATAACCTTATACCCTTCACTTAGAAAATGTATTTTAGAATATACTTTACGTTAAATTTGAATTTTTTATATTCGTCTATATTCGTAAATAAGTTTTAAACTTTCATAAAAAAAAAGACTCGAGTGAACCTTACAACTTGTGTGTACTCTACCTAAGGTCCACAATCACATTTGTAATGTTATTGAAGAAAAGACATCCCATTTTTTATGGTAAATAGTTTTACAATTCGTGTCGAAAAAGTCGGTAACCGCTAACAATATGATACCAAATGGCAGGGGAAAATATTTAATACTCGGATAGAGAGAAAACAAACTTCTTGACACAATGACAGAACCTCTCATCTGCTAGGACATGGGTGGTCTTCTAGTTTCAATAGGACCTACATTTCCACCATCTCCTTCCAACTGGCAAAAATGATGAATTACTATTTTATAACCATCACCAACTCCCTTTTGAGTTATTTTCTTCTCATGAAGAAGTGAATAATTTTTATTCATTTCAAAATTTCGTTGTCTTATTCGGTTAAAAAAAATTAAATCAATGAAATTGTACTATTTGAAATTACAACCGCTTATAAAAAGCCTACAATAAAAGGTAAAGAGAAGTGAAAATAATATTTTACATCCTTATAATTCGCGAATACATAGTTCATCAAATACCTCAGAATTAACATATATGTTTTTTTCTTTTATTTTCAGTTTATGTCAGCTATGGTCACTTACCTGGTTGTATTGATACAGTTCCAAATGAGCACAAAGGAAGATGAAAAAGCAAGCTTAAGCAGCATGACTACCATTCCTGCTACCTCCAGTTAAATTATTTATGCAAATAGCCATTTGGCATAAAGCACGAGGGCTGTTCAATAAAAAATTAAAATGCCTTTACTCCTGCTCATAATTCTGACCATCGTTCTCAAAGTAGCCCCCGTTAGATGCAATGCAAGTCCTTGCTCGTTTCTGCCAGTCTTAAAGGACATGCTGAAAACTATTTTTGACAGGTCCTTCAGATTCACCTTCGCTACTGCATCTGATGATGGAAAAACACTCCACGAAGATGTTACTTCAAATTGGGCGCTGGTGAAAGATAGTCGCATGGGCTAAATATGAACTTAAGGAGAGTGAGGACACACTTCGCTTTGAATTTTGTGAGATATTTAGCAACAACAAGTAAAACAGTAACTTTTGCCCCCCCCCCTTTTAATACAGATTTTCTGTTTTACCGCCAGACCGAATAGCCATTCATCATTAGAGTACTGTTGACAGAAATCGCTCATCATCTTCAACCGCATGCAAACCTGCACAAGAACGTCATTTTGCTTGGCAACCAGCAGTCTTGTAACTCACCGTGTACAAACACTTCTCATGTGCAACTTTTTAGTTACCAACGTGTGAGTGGCAACCAATGAAATTTTCACATTTTCTGAAAGTTTTCCTAATGTTATTTGATGATCATTTCTCACGATAATATCATTGTTAATGTAGAGCACAGTCTGGAGGATCTTTCTATGAAAATGACTACCTGCCCTATTTAAACATATGAAACCATCTTCGAGCTGTGAAGAATAAACTATCCACAGGCCTCCGGTTACATGCAGAGTTCTCAGGAGAATTTTGTTGACATCAAAGCAGAGTTTCAAAGCAACATTTGTCTTCGCGCCCCAAATTTTCTGTAGGCAAAACTGAAGATTTCTCAAATTGCACACCTCTCACAGGCAGAAGCCGGAAGTGACAACAATGAAACTAGTATCACGTGTACATTACGCAGTAAGCAAACAAAACATTGCGAAATTCAATTTCATCGCGAGAAAGTATACTTGTAAAAAATTATGACCATGCATTATTGAACAGCCTTCTTATACACTTTGTTATTTTATAAAATTATATATTCTGTAATTTTTGTACTGCTCGTTTTCTCTCATATTTTTAATTATTTATTTCAAATGAAAATAAAAACTTGTATATACACTACCACTGTAGGTTATGTAAATTAGAGGTTAAATTACGTTAAATAACTAATTTGAACTTGTAGCAGAAATAACAAATTAAAGTATTTTAAAAAACCTTTATTTTAAGTCAATGATTATTTACGCAATTTTAGCAAATTTCTATCAGTTTTAACAAAATTTATTCTTATTTAATTTATTTTTAAAATATTGAAAATGAGTGGGTTCGTTAAAAAATTCTTCTTATCCCCCTTTTCAAAATATAAGTACGGATATTCCGGCTAACTTATTAGGAATTTTATTGTTTTACTGTCATAAAATAATGTTACAAATATTCCTGTGGAAATCTCTCTCTAAAATGGGAATTTTGTTCCATAACTTGCCTTGTATTTGTAGTTTTATGAATAATTTTGTACGAGAGTTCCTATTTACTTTTCGGATTTGAAGAAACTATGCAAAATATGTTTCCTCTTTGCAGCACTGAAAATTTTGTACGTTAATGAGCAATAATAGCAAAAGTTGTTGCAGTTGCAACGAAAAGCTAATTGGGCTAGCCACCTGATGTTCTAAGATGGAGATGAGTATTGTCGTGCGATGACTTTACGGTTGTAAGTTTGGCCTGAGCCTGGAAAAATTACACAGCTTTCCCAGACTCTGCTCCGTTACGTATAGAAGTCTACAACAGTTAGTAGTTTTGGAACATGAGGAGCCCATACGAGTAGTCAACGATGATAATGTCGCTCGTATAGAAGCCATAGTGAGGAACAATCCGCGAGTAACTGATAGGAAGATAGAGAGGTCTCTAATCTAACATTCACCAGATGCCAGGAATTCCGCAAAGATATCTTCTCGAGGAAAAGATTTGCTGTCGTTTGTGTGCCTTACAAAAGACAGCAAGAGTGGAAGGGTGCTAGGAAATAGTTTGGACAATGAAGGCTTCCGATTTGTCCACGACATCTTCACAGGTGACGAAAGCTGGAAAGAGCCATTTGGTAAAGTCTTTCTTCCCAAATGATGACTCCCAGAGAAGGTTAAGCCATTTGTAGGGTAGACCGGAAGATGGTTGCCAATTTCTTCCAGCAAGTGGTCATGTTGCAACCGTTCCACTCCAGCAACAAAAAATAATCGCTGGCTACATGTCAGTTTGCTTCCTCAGGGCCTTCAGAACACAAAATAGAAGGAAGACCGAAGTGTGGGTTGCTTCACCATGCCAATGTCCCTGCGCACACCGTTTTGAAAGCAATGAAGCTTATGTTGGAATCGGGAGTGACACTGACGAACCACCATCGCACAGTGCAGATTGGGCTCTGCGACTACTTCCTGTTTCCATCTGTGAAGAAAAACACAAGAGGTGGGAAGAAGCTCTAAAGAAACATGGTGTGACTGATTCCGGAAGATGCAAGATGTATCGAGATATTATTGTTATTATTATTATTATTATTATTATTATTATTATTATTATACGAGAAAGAAAGAAAGTTACATTTGCTGTAAAAGGGGAAGAGAAAAAACGGAAGTGTGATTCAGTTTAGTGGAGAAACAAGGAAAAGAATTAAAGGTATCCTTGTGTGTTTGGTGATTACGTTTAGAGATGCTGCTATTAAATATTAGAAAGTATTCTTTAATATTAAATAACCGCTAAACATGATTCGATATGGTATATTGCAATGAATGTAGTACATCTTGATTTCAGGCTTATTATTCCTTCTGAGTACCCAAAATATAATCACATGTTGAAAATTTCAGATGATTGGTAAACAACAATTTTACTAAAACTTCTCCATAATAAAACTGATCAAGATACGTCTACATTGAAATAAGGGATATATGATGTCAAATAAAAGAAGACTTTAGTAACAAGAGAGATAATTTGGAATTTCAGGTTTGTCAAAAGATGGTTCTAGATATGTTACAAAAGAGTGTCTTTAAGGAATTGTTAGAAATCGCATCAAGACAAGAAAATAGTCAAAAAGGGAATAGATAGAAGGGGGAAGACATAAAACAAGTCTGAACAATAAAAAAATGACAATGTGTGAATTCTTTCATGGACAGCTTACATTGTCTTATTGAGGCAGAAAGTCCCCAGTCAGAAAACATCTTCCTTTCCCAAACGTGTAACAGAAAGGTTTCTGTAAACTGAAGGTGAAATGCGGTTCTTTCATTGTTTACAATGTGTATTACCTGTTTCAGTTTGCTTCACAGTGGCGAACTCAGTAACTAACTACGTATGTCATATATCGTCATGCACTGTACAGTCGTTGCGGAAAGACAGTTTATTATACTTGTCTCTTCAACTGAAAACAATATCTAATGCATTTTATACTTACATAACACAATGTTTGATGCTACATTTTGATTTGTTTGTTTATTTAAGGACGCTCTTTAAACATTCTATTCAGGGCTTGAAATGGCCGATAAATTTTGCTCAGAGGCCTCTTCTTTCAGGCTTGAGGTTCTTTAACGTGCCTTAAATGTACAACACGGGACCCACGGCATTACTTTCCTTCCGAAGGAAGGCATAATTCGGATTTTTACGCCCGAAAAAATCCATCGATCCTGGTCGGGTTTGAACCCGCGATCTTGGGTTTAGAAGGTAAGTATGGTTACCACTACACCACCAGGAACGACTTGATGCTAATGTCTCACATGTGTGCATATTTTTTCATAATATTATTCGAATTGCACTATATTTTATAACATTGTGATGCAACTATGCATTTTTACCGTTTCATTAAATGTGTGTAATTTATTTTATTCTGGTGGTTAAAATACAAGAATATCAACTGAAAATACAACCTTTTTGTTCTAATTAACAAAAAAAAAAAAAGTTCCCAAGTGCGCTTTCTTTCATAAATGTTTGGGATAGTTATCTTCTTTAAGAATGTTAAGACATAACCTGTATCAAATTGGATAAATGTTTGCCATGCCATAATTCTGGCAATTAGAAAAAGTAAAATTAATAGAGAGTTCTGTTATAAGCAGTTCTGAAAACTTACAATAGAGTCAACCATACTTGCCTTCTAAACCCATGATTGCGGGTTCAAACCCGGCCAGGATCGATGGATTTTTTCGGGAGTAAAAATCCTAAGTAGGGCTTCCTTCGGAAGGGAAGTAAAGCCATGGATCCCGTGTCGTACATTTACGGCACGATAAAGAACCTCAAGCCTGAAAAAAAAGACCTCTGAGCAAAATTTGTCAGCCGTTTCACGCCCTCAATTGAATGGGACGCTGATGATCTCAGCTGTTAAAGACCATCCATAAATAAAACAAATGAACAACTCAGGATGAGGGAATGAAACCTAAAATTTAAGCAATATTGGTTTAAACTCATCCTGAGAAATTGATGTGTTCTTGATTTATATAACATTTATATTAAATAGTTAGTTATAGAAACTGAGAAGTTGAAATGAGACTCAATGTAATATACTTTTATGCTTATTATTGTACTCAGTTTTTAGTCATCATGGGTTACTTTTCCATTTAAATGTAAATTATTCAACACAGGCTTTCTTCGTAATTCTGCGATTCATATTTTCTTTCTTAAGACAGTGCCGCAGGATAGTGAAAGGTTTTCAGAGAGAATTCTTTCTACATGAGGAAAATGTCCGATCATGGAGCAAAGATTGGTATTTTTTTTTTTTATTTTGATGTCCTGCATTAAAATTTACAAATTTCAGATCTTAAATTTGTAAATATCATATCAAATGTATCAAAATAAATAACTGGTAACCAGTATCAAAATAAATAATTGGTAACCAGATAAACTTTAAAATAATAAAAATATTTTACACTTTTTGAATTTGCTTTGTTAGCAAAATGATGTGCTACTTTTCTGAAATAGTAATTGTTATGAATATTATTTCAATAGCGTATAATTTTTATCCAAAATGCCATAAGATTGAAAAAATACAAAGAAGAGAAAACAACCATTTATGAGCCATTATCGAATTCAATTTAAGCAAGAATGAATTCTGCATCATAAGAGGAAAAATATGAGCAGCTGACTCCATTTGATGTCCGAATAAAGAGGAAAACAAGAGCAATTACAGCGGTATTTCACGTAATATAATTCAAAACAAAAGAATTACAAAAATATAGCTTATATCGACATCTAAACGCTTTTATGACAAATATTTTCCGAGCAATCTGTGAATGGCATCCTCCTTTCAGTAAATGCAACTGTAACAGAGGAAAACAGTAAACATCACAAGATTCATGAATATCTATTTAATTGCAATTGAATGCATGCAAATATTAAGCGCAAAACTACTTTAAATTCAATATTATATAAAATGTGAAAAGCAGCATGTTTATTTGGCCTAGTGTAAGAAAAAAGTCCCACAGCAATTATGCATTGGATCTATACATGATGAAAACTTTTTAAAATGACCCTTGAGTGACAAAAATATAGCAGCAATCATGCATTGAATATACAAAATGATGAAAAGTATTTCAAATAAACCTTAAGTGACAAAAGCTGATGTAATGAATATTAAGAGAGTTGATTCATTCAATTTGCAAAGTATATTAACACTTGGGAAACAAACAAGAAGCACCAAATTGAGTAAAGCCTTTCATTTTAAAAGAAATAAGCTTTAAAATCTGCTAAAATTATCATGATTGTACACTTTTCTCTAGCACTGCACATTTATTCAAAAAGAATTAAAAATTGAACCTTAAGCAAAACATATTAAATATAATAAAACATTTTCCATTACATAATACCTGTGTCACTGGAAAGACACTGTGAAGAAGCACCAAGCAATAATTTCTAATTTTAAGGCCTACTCCAGGAGTTTCCTTTCTGCCTCTTAATGAACTATTGCGTTTCAGGGCGCCCACCCTTAATTCTGTTACTAAGCGATATGTTGTAGCTAATAGGCAAACATCTGAAAAGCAGGCTATGCATATATAATAGCTCAGAGAGAGGAGAGGGAGAGGTAAGAAGAAGAAAAGTTAACTTCATATATCCATCACGAACTACAGGATGTGCGCAAGGGTGGCTAAATTTTCATTTTAAAAATATGAGTGATTGTTGTATAAAATTTGCACAACCACCGGAGACAGCTTAATTGATTTTCATTCAGTTTTTGCTATCAGCAATGTTCATCTACTTGAGTTTTTAAAATGTTTATTTATTTTTAGTTGAGGGATTTAAATCAGTTATACCGGACTGAAATAAGCTTTTGATTTTTTATAATGCCCGCTCTCTGTAAAACTTCTGTGGTGAATTATCACTTCGTTACGTTAAATATTTAGCAAAAATCTTTTGTAAGGATACTACATGGATATTGCAATATGAAGAACCTTCTTTCCACAAAGATTTTAAAATATATTTATATATGTTTTATGTAACTTCAAACAGTATTATTTCAAAGTTTATTTTTAGAAAGAAGAAATGAAAATGGTAAAAATGCCTTTGTGTTAAGGAAGAAGCTACTTATTATTCGGTGTATCATTGTTTCTAATTTAGCACCAAATTCGGAGTGAATCATTTAAATACATTAAATTGTAATTTTAGGGAAAAATGACTTACGGGAAAATTACTTATAAATAAAGCAAAATTGTACTTAGTTTAAAATCAGTGGTTCTAAATTCTCATCTAAAAATTATGTACCAACATAACGCAGCTCAACAATATTACTTTATCAAATGTCTAATACACTTTATAAATAGTAAAGACAACATTTGGGAACATCAACAGAATTAATGTATTTCAATAATATATTTTATGCATTCCTTACCTTGTTTCCTTTTATTCCTCTTCTTCACGTCAACGGAACTCCGCTTTATTCGTATATTATTAGTATAAAACTTGTTTAAAAAGTGCCTGAAGCTTGTAATCTCGTGAGTTTTTCACCCTTATGGAAAGGACTTCTACCAGTTGAATATACGAGTATGAACAACGGTATACTTTCCTTCAGGTCTAGCTATCGTACTGAATTTCAGTAGAACTCAGGTGGGTTGTATGATGACGATCTACATAAAGCAAGAATAGCCAGCTTTCAGTTCATAAATTCAGCGTAAGAGGGTACGACACTCAATATGAGTTTGCCCTTTTGCTAGTCTCAAGTCCTGCTGGCCTGGCAGGCAGTGTCTGATTAAGGGTCTCTTGCCAGAGATGCGGCGAAGATCTCAACGGCAATACGTGTGGAGAAGTACCTCGGTACAACAACGCTGGCGGAAAGGGCATGGCAACTCTCTCTTGAGAAAAAAAAATTCCAGTTTAGAGTGAAGCCACTTTCTTAATAGAAGTTAATACAACATTATGCCTAAAGATGGACCCCATCAGATATCAACCTATCGCCTGTGGTGCCTCAGTAATAAAAATGGGTGTTAAACACCATTAAAAAAAAAAAGATATCAACCTTCGATTGGTCAACAATTTACCGGGAGCATTATAATATTAAATTGTTTAAAATAAGAGGAAACTGCAAGAGCAAACGATCCTGATCACGACATGAATCAAAGGTAAAACGACTTGGAATATCGAAAAAACTAAAAGATGTGCATAAAATGTATATCTGTGATGTATAACAAAGTATTTTAGGGGCATTCAAACAAATCCCAATCATAATTTAAAATTAATATTTAAAAATTGAATTACTCATTTCCGCTTTCCTATAAAAATTACGATTTGCAATTTAACTGGTGGTTTCCTGAGTTTTTTTTTTTTTTTTGATTAGTGTTTAAATGCCCATTTTTACTACTGAGGGACCCACAGGTGACACTGATGATACATGGAATGATATATTGGGAACGGTTCTTTTTTAAGGAAGGAAACATTCCGGGCCTAAGTTTAGGTTACTTCCCCGGCATTTGCCATTTATGAGGACTGAGGAAAATCGGGAAAAAACCTCAGTCAGGGAGGACGGTCCTGACGGGATTCGAACCCTAGACTTCCCGCTCACAAGTCCGTGCCTTAACGACCTCGGCCACCCGTGGCGGTTTTTTCTGAGTATGGCAACACATATAATAAGTGAGCTTAGTTTAAATGGTTTTTTATATTATATTACAAATATTTAATTAGAATTAGGTATTTGCCCAAGGGAAATTTTACTAAAATATGTTCGTTTATTTTTAATCAGATTCCCAATGTGCTTCATAAAATGCGTGATAAATGATGTATAAAGTGGAAGTTAAGTAAAAATTGAACATTAAAGATGCATCTTTGTATTTTGTATTATTATTGTTACTACTACTACTACTACTACTACTACTACTACTACTACTACTACTAACTACTAGTAGTAAGAATAGTGATGGTGGCGGTAATAATAGCAGTAGTGAAGGTGGCGGTGTAGTAGCAGCAGCAGCAGCAGCAGCAGCAGCAGTAGTAGTAGTAGTAGTAGTAGTAGTAGTAGTAGTAGTAGTAGTAATAGTAGTAGTAATAGTAGTAGTAGTAGTAGTAATAGTAGTAGTAATAGTAGTAGTAGTAGTAGTAGTAATAGTAGTAGTAGTAGTAGTAGTAGTAATAGTAGTAGTAATAGTAGTAGTAATAGTAGTAGTAGTAGTAGTAGTAGTAGTAGTAATAGTAGTAGTAATAGTAGTAATAGTAGTAGTAATAGTAGTAGTAGTAGTAGTAATAGTAGTAGTAGTAGTAATAGTAGTAGTAATAGTAGTAGTAATAGTAGTAGTAGTAATAGTAGTAGTAATAGTAGTAGTAGTAGTAATAGTAGTAGTAATAGTAGTAATAGTAGTAGTAGTAGTAGTAGTAGTAGTAGTTGTAATAGTAGTAGTAGTAGTAGTAATAGTAGTAGTAGTAGTAGTAGTAGTAATAGTAGTAGTAGTAGTAGTAGTAGTAGTAGTAGTAGTAGTAGTAATAGTAGTAGTAGTAGTAGTAGTAGTAGTAGTAGTAATAGTAGTAGTAATAGTAGTAGTAGTAATAGTAGTAGTAGTAGTAGTAATAGTAATAGTAGTAGTAGTAGTAGTAGTAGTAGTAGTAGTAGTAGTAGTAGTAATAGTAGTAGTAATAGTAGTAGTAGTAATAGTAGTAGTAATAGTAGTAGTAGTAGTAGTAGTAGTAGTAGTAGCAGTAGTAGTAGTAGCAGTAGTAGTAGTAGCAGTAGTAGTAGCAGTAGTAGCAGTAGTAGCAGTAGTAGTAGTAGCAGTAGTAGTAGTAGCAGTAGTAATAGTAGTAGCAGTAGTAATAGTAGTAGTAGTAGTAGTAGTAGTAGTAGTAGTAGTAGTAGTAGTAGTAGTAGTAGTAGTAGTAGTAGTAGTAGTAGTAGTAAAGGCCGCTCTTTGTGTTACTAGTTACTCTGAACTCGCCCAAACTAGCAGAGGGAAGTCAGCATATAAACTCTTCTGGCGACCAGTGAAACGAATTTTATCACACTAAATAGTTCCTGAAATTAAGAATATTCGATTGTTGCATGTGGTTTTACATGTTACAAAGATAATACACTTCATTATCGAATGCTATAGTGGTAATTTTAATGACCTTGCTACACAACGTGAGTTAAAAATGACTAAGAGATATAATCTCATGTCGCTGAAACAACTACATTCGCTGTTAGGCTTGTTTGCACACGCGTCGCTGTAATACTTTTTCAACATTCAGCTTTCCATGTCAATACAGTAAAAAGATAAAGCAGAATTCTACAGTGTTGGAAAATAACGCAGTGTAGTAGATTATGACCGAAAATTTTAAGCAAAATGAATAAGGTGGTAAGAGTGACTATTTTGGTGCAGAGTTCCTTAAATGGTTGTGTTTGTGTTTCATGTTTGTTTGGCAAATATTTATATTTACTCTCAGTTTAAATCAGAAATGACTAATATTTGCAGTGTTTTTGCTTTCTAGAATGTATGAAGTGTATAGCATTCATTATTATGTTCATCACAAGGTGCGGTTAATCTGCACTTTAAAAAAACCCATATATGGTCATTAATCTAGAAAATATTAGGTTAAATTGAAAGCATACTAGGACAAAATTGTAGCAGGGATATAGTGTGCTTTATTTCCAATGATTAATTATTTACTGAAACATCCACCTGTTAACATTATAGATATTGAACCAATCTCAATTTGAAAACATTTAAAGTTTCTACTTTACAAATATTTGTATACAACACATTTAGCATTAGACAGTTATGTTCATTAACCGGGCCAAATAATTTTTCAATGCCGCATTCGCCACAACAGGCATAATTGCCAAAAAGTCAAGAAAGATTAACAGTAACATACGGACCCTTTTGTCATTTTAAATGTTCCACCTTCCTCGCATCGAATGTGATAATCCTGGGCTGTCTGTATGCACTACTGTGTTAGGTAATGTGTCCTGTTTTCAAATACACCGTTTATAGCAGCTATACTGTACTCTTGATGTTTTACTATGCTTTAATGTACCTTGTGTGTGTGAGCGCGCACTTTCTTCACATGATACCATACAATTGTTTTACGCCCCTTATGGGAGGAAGGGATCATTTGCGGGAGACACCGGGTGGCCAGGGCGGGTTTCCAATAGGGCACCCCGACACCAACGAGCTCATCTCTCCAAAGAGCTGGCACTCCTCAGAAGGCCGTTTGCACACCAGCTTTCCAAGGCGCAAGTCAACCCACCTCGCCCTGGCATTTTTGACCCTGTAATAGAACCAAAGGACGTGAAATGGGAGAGCGGTAAATTCTTGGAAAGAAAAAATATATCCCTAATCAGCTAAGTCAGCAGAAATAACCGTGAAAACGTCCAAAAGCCCGCCCCAAGGGAGTTGAACCCAGAACCTCCTGAACGTATATGTGTACCATTACCGCTTGATTCTGTTTTCTATGGATCTGACCTGTTGCTGAACTTGAATCGACTAAAATATGTTTGGTTTGCTCGTAGAGTATGTCTCTATGTTCCTCTTCATCTGCTTTTCGTTAGTCATTGCTCTGAGTTGTGATGCACTTTTGGTTATCTAAATATTTGGAAATGTGTTTCTCATAACAATGTTCATTTTATACGCATATCTTTGTTTATGTATGTGTGTTACTGCTTGCTGTCTGACTCTTTCCGAAGCTGAGACAATGCTTTTTGCAAGCATGTCACGTATATAGAAGCCGAACGTAAAAAAATTGTACGAAATTATGTATTTAACTTAAGAAAACTAATTTAAAAACCGCAACAATATATTTGTGGAAGTAAAAAAAAAAAAAAAAACTGTGCGTTTTTTTAAGCACGCATCACTGAGGTGAATTTTTTTATTTGTTTATTTAAGGACGCTCTTTAACATCTCAGCTCATCAGCGTCCCATTCTATTCAGGGCGAGAAAAGGCCGACAAATTGTGCTCAGAGGCCTCTTCTTTCAGGCTTGAGGCTCTTTTTCGTGCCGTAAATGTACGACACGGGACCCACGGCTTTAATTCCCTTCCGAAGGAAGATATACATAGAATTTTTACACCACCAGGACCGACACTGAGGTGTACACTCCTTATGTGAGGTACATGAGAGGTAATGACATAAGTTGCTTTTGTAATTTGATTGGCTACATAGCCTCAGCTGCGTATACAAATTACATCTCTTTGCCCTCACCCCCACTCCATAAATCCCCCAATTTTTTGTGCTGGTCTTTAGTGGTGCCTTGTACTGCCTCTGCGCGAATCAGATAACAGGCGCTTCGACGAATATTTACTCGCTTGGCATCCACTACCTGCGTTGTTTATTTACATCGTAGCTTACCTTGGCGCCTGGCACTTCAATGCTTGTATTACAGTTCACGATTAGCTTTCTGAAATTTGTATTAGTGTTTTGATCTTTATCCTAATTCTGAGCTAGCCTTCCATCCCTATTCCGATATCGAATAGGTGACATATTCGAGTGGGTCTTCCTTGTTTACAATTAAAACTCCCTTGACATCGACCATTTCTTTACTTGACGATATTCCCTTCTCAAATTTGGCTGTTTTTATAAACCATATACATTATTCTTAACCTAAGAATGTTCTAGATTAGATTTTCATAATTTAAATTTCCTGATTTACGTTTTAAGTTGGTATTTTTGCCATAGTACTCGCACGTATCCTGCAGGAAAATTTCCTTCCAGTGAATGGGAAAGACTATTGATATGATCTACCACAACAGTGCATTTTCAAACGGTCGACGGTCATGGACGACCAGAGTATCAACAGTATCCAGTGAATTCTACAAGGACCTGAAGCCTTTACTGATAGTACTGAGAGCATTGGGAGCCTTTCCATATCACCATTCTCCAAAAGGTAAGTATTATAATTAACCAATACTAATGCTTAAAGTTATCATTCGTTTCCGCACTGTAATGCTTGTTTAGCGAATTTCATTATTTTTATCAACATATGATGATTAGAACCTAGAGAAATAAAAACACAACTAAGTTACACCATGTTCATTGTGTTCAGTAAGCCATACTCGACAATCAATTGAAAAGTATGAGCCAGGCATAGCAAGTGGTCATAGGTACTAGGTTATAAAGCTGCAACTGAGTTAGGCCTATTGTCTCTCATGAAACATGCCACTTTTCTATTAGATTCAATTTTTAAGTAGTGTTGGTAATGAACTTTTCCGTTGCGGATGCTGAATGTGAAACTTCAGCATAGGAAATATATTCTAAGCATGTGATGCTACTCCGAATTTTCATCTGCAAAGTGAACTGTCAAACTGGGTAATCGTCAGTGAATTTGAATGTCCATAAGTCTGTTATGACTCCAATAAAATGCGTTTTTTATCTAAAAGTTTCTCGTAATTTGCTTTCTCTTCATACATATCCGATATTAGTTATTTTGGTAAAGTATTTACTACTTGGCTCAATCTGAGTTGTCTGATTTTTAAAAAGTTGATATATTATGGAGAATGGTCCGTTATCTTTACAGATCATTTCAGATTACGCCTGAAACGCCTCCTTCCTTAAAAAAAACCCTTTCCCAATTTATAATTTCATGTCTTGTATCACACCGCACGGATGGCCGAGGTCTTTTAAGTCGCGGACTCGTGAGCGGGAGGTATGAGGTTCGAATCCCACCAGGACCGTCCTCCCTGACTGAGGTTTTCCAGGTTTTCCTCAGCCCTCATAGCTGGCAAATGCCGGGGAGGTACCCTAAACTTAGGCCTGGAACGCTTCCTTCTTTAAAAAAATATCCTTTCTCAATATATCATTTCATTTCATGTATCATCAGTGTCCACCGCCTGTGGTGCCTCAGTAGTAAAAACGCGCGTTAAAAAAAAAAAAGGTCATTTCAGGTGCTAATTTGGTGTATTAGCTTTTTTGCTCCCACGATTAAACTTTTCATGTTATCGCTTTTCAAAGAGATTGATTTGCATTTATGAAGACACTTGGAAAGGAATTTGTTACTCATAAGAACAAACTGCTAAAACTTTTACTAACTGATCCAAAACTTTCAATCTTATATTTTCATTTCTTGAAATTTGGATAAACGTTTGGCTTTCAAATGTTTCCACATTGCTGAAATAGTACGCGGCTCTTTTTAAGGATATTTTTTTTCGGAATGCAGATTGCAATTTTCATACTTTTAGTGTATGACGTTTGGAAATAGTTCTAGCCATTAGAAGATGCTTGAGATAATGGCATCCCATGTGATGGTGTTAGCTGTAGCTTATAGGAGATGCAATAATTGTTTGAGAGCCTCAAGGTAAATCGTAGCTAAGTACGTGTAAATGCTATAGTCAACTATAAAATTATGTACGATTGAAGCTTGAGAAACGTTAAAATTGTCACAAATATAAGTCCAGATAATGTCGAGCGTAGACTGACAAGCGTGTGTAAGTGAAACGCTGAGGAGAGTTGAGTAGAACTTGGAATGGTGAGTTTAGATTTAGTGGTGAGTAATTCATTTGGTAGACATGTGCGCGATGCAAGATTTATATATCTCGGCATGGAATGCAAAAAATCTGCAGAACTTTATCAGTTAGTTCGAGAATTTCCACTCTCTCATTACTAAAACATTGCGGAAGATTTCGTTATATGGCATACTTTGACACTCAGGATCGCTTCAAGGTGAAGTTGGCGATCCGGATAACACAGAAATGACGGCAATCGCCCTTTTAATGAGCTAACCGCTTACTTCTCTAGCCTCTCATTCGTATTCCCAAAGAAGGTTTCACTAAGAGAAATTTGCTATTTTTCTCATATAACTCATTATTTTTATGCCAGCTCTCTTCACAAAAGCAGAGAGCAGAAAGCGTCGAGATTATGAACCTTGTTTGAATACAAATATTTAAATCCGTGCATTGACTTTGTGTTAACGTTACATTAGAAGTGCATGCAGTATAATATTCAGCAAAACACCTTATGCAAAATAATGTACTTAAACAAAAAAGAAAGCTTTTCTCTAGGATTTCATTTTTCGACCAGCTCCTTGCACTGAACTGCTCGTTAAACATCGTTCTATGATCCATCTGCTCTCATCCAATACTAATGGGACAGTATTTAGTTTCAGAACAGAACAGTAACTTTTACGCAGCAACTTGATAATTATAAAGTGTAAAACCACCGGTTAGAGCTGTGTTGATTACCTCTACGTAGCCTTGGAAGCCGTGTCATGCCTTATGCATTAAATGTTCCGTTTTTTTATTTATTTATTTAGTTTCACACTTACACTCTCTTTGAGTATTCTTCTCCTTACTCTTTGGTAAAGCCTGTTCCTAAGTGTGAGCTTATTGAGCGAGATGGCATAGGGGGTAACATTTGTGCTCGCATTCGGAGGTCCCGGGTTCAAATCCCTATTAAATATATTGACTCAGATAGAAAGGGCATTTTGCCTAACTTCCGGGCTATGCTACAGATCCTATTTAAAAAGCTGAACATCTTCAGTTCTTCTACCACTTTGTTATTTTCGATAACACGTGGCAATTATATTTTAATTATAAGTTGAATAACTAGCTGCACTACAATTTTTATGTGCGACTTAATTTTTATCTTTGATAAAAATATTTAATGACCACGGTCTAGCAACCATTAAGACGTGTAGCACTTTGGGCCTATCAGGTTTAATACTTTGTTACAATACTCGAGCTACAACTTCTGCAACTCGTAGTCCCTTCATTATCACTTGTAATGACTGCAAAGTTATTTGCCCTGCATTGACATACATTGTAATCCTTGATGGATGTTGTCCTTCAAGACTGCTAAATTCTTGATATCGTCTCCACATTATGGATATAATCCTCTTACAGCATTCAGTGCTCTGGAGTAATTAACTTACTTATGTTCCACCATTTCTATAAACAATAGATTTGATTTTAATGGTATCGTTGGGCATATCGATTATTTTATTAAAATCGTCTCGTATCATTTCTTCGTATATATTAATATAGAAAAGTTGCTAGATTTCAACATTAAAAAGCTTTACTCTTCGTAGTAAAAAGTTAATTAAAAATTGCTATAATAACTAGAAGTTAGACAAAGGAACAAAGTACCTAGTTTATCCTTATTTCTTTTTTAAATAAACCAACAATTTTAATTAAAGTGTTCGTTGTGCCTTATATAATTTTGATGTGTGTACATTTTCTTATTCGTGTTTCTGAGTTGTCACTTCTTAGGTTTGGAAGCTCAGGGTAGCCAACTGTTTATGTTATGCTAGATAGGTGTAGCATGAACACTGTACATACATAACCTCACTTTGTGTTATTATAAGCTAACTAATAATAATTGCACGTATAGGCCTATTTTCTGAACTCACCAATAATTGCAGACAGACTATATGTTTCTAATCATAATTCCAAGAATATTGCAGTTAAATGAGGTTACAAATTTTCCCTTTTTGAATATACACTCCTACCGCCACGAGTGGCCGGGCGGGAGGTCTTGTGTTCGATTCCCACCAGGACCGTCCTCCCTGACGGAGGTTTTTTCCAGGTTTTCCTCGTTCCTCATAAATGTAAAATGCCAGGAAGGTACCCTAAATTAGGTCTGGGACTCTTTCTCCCATTAAAAAAAAATATTTCTTCTCAATTTATCATTTCATTTCATGTATCATTGGTGTTCAGATACCTCAGTAGTTAAAATGAACTTTAAAATTACGGAAAAAAAAACTTGTCTTTTTTGCTGTAAAGTTTTTTCTCGATATGAAATGCTATTAATAACTACTGAGATAATTAGTAATATTTAAGGCGATAGACATAATTTTATATTTATGATACATAGAGAAATAATCGTTTCTTGAAAAACGACTGCACTTTAATATGTCTGTTACTTTCTAAAACGTTGGTTTGAATTTTTCCAACCTCATATTAGAATGTCTAAATCAACAGGTCCTCTGTTTTAATCGTTCTGATACTCTATGGTCAATTTTCTGAGTTCCACCATGCAATCACAGATATTCAAATCGGTATTTCTTTTTGTTTCAGGTGAAATTGCCTTCAAGTTTCTTCATCCAGTTACATTTTATACAATCGCTATACAAGTTATCATAACATTGATCGCCAGCCTGAGAGAAAACATGACATTGAATAAAATAGATCATGACGGCATGGATTTCCATTCCAGAATGATGGAATACACGGCTTTCCTCATATATATGCCCTCCTTTTTGGTTCCTCTCACAAACTGGCCAGAAACTTCAAAGAAATTAAGATTTTTGAATGCGTTGGCTCATTATCAGGTATAGCATATTTTACAGATTAAACAAAACTGATTTTTACTGCTTAATAATCTTACTACTATTATGGGGATCTCCTAATAAAGACATGTGCATTACTTCATTCATAGGAACTAAGAAAGAGGCAAAGCAAGTACTTACATGTTGGTCAAAAACCTCTTATTAATGTTTATTGAATTTTGTGAAGCAGTAATGTAGAAGTTACTTTAGGCTGTAACATTGACAAATTTACCTGTAATAGGCCAATAAGCTTATTATAAAACATTACGCACTGTGGAAAGAACT
Source organism: Metallyticus violacea (assembly GCA_030762175.1). NCBI lineage: Eukaryota > Metazoa > Arthropoda > Insecta > Mantodea > Metallyticidae > Metallyticus > Metallyticus violacea. Next base: position 99,999,695 of record CM060832.1, read on the forward strand.
TCGTGACTCAAAGAAAATGAAGATGTTAGTTAGTAAAAGTGATGTGAAAGAGGCGATGCATTCATTATATGGAACGATATATGGTAGACAATAACAGTATGTAGAAATTCTCATCGATTTTCTTGATTTTTAGAAAGAGTGCTTTTTATTAGCATAGCTTAACAAACCTAATATTTGCTTTCATTTGTAAAACATTTCATTATTCTGTTGTTGAAATTTAAGACAGAGTTCACAGCCATTACTGGGAAATCTCTTGGGTTGGGAAAAGGACGCCGTGTGAAAATTGTTCTGTCAACATCTGTGGCATACATCGTTCTGCAAATACTGCTGGTCACTCGAAGATTTGGAGTGACCTGGTGGATGGTTCCTTTCGTAATGTGCTGCCATCTTTTCGTCGTGATGGTGATGGATCTGTGGATAGCTTGCTGTTGGGAGCTCGAGAGAGCGGCGTTCTTGCTGGGACATGAGATGGAACACGTGAGTCACTCTCAATACTTGAAACTGAGTGCATTTAAGCAACTCTATTCCGTATCATGTGCTTGATTTATTCTCGATAGGAGAATTAATTCGAAAAGAATCGGGGTAAGTGTTGTAGGATAAACTTTTCAATGGGAAGCTAACTACTTACTACTTTCTGTGAGCTGAACCTAATACACTTAATTATGCCTATTTGTAAGAGTCCACTGTATTAATTTTATGAATATATATATGTGTGTGTGTGTGTGTGTGTGTATGTATATATACGAGTTAGTATCCATAATATTCGGGACTGGTGCTGCCATGTCGACAGTAGTTACATTAGAGTTTTGTTCCGCTAGGTGGCAACACTAGCACATCTAAAGAATGAGTATTTAAAGTTTCATGCAGCAGGGTAGATGTGTTGAGATTCTACAGTACTTTTCGTGATACTCTGTGTGTAGTGTGCGGCGATTTTACGATGGATCCAAGATTAGAACACAGAGTGGCATCAAATTCTGTGCAAATCTCGGAAAAAAATGCTACGAAGACCCTCGCAATGATTCAACAAGTATTTGGGGGACAAAGCATGAGCCGTACACGTGTGTTTGACTGGCATCCTCGGTTCAGAGCCGGCCGTACAGCTATTGAAGACTATTCTCACACCGGTAGGCCCGTCAGCTGCACAACGCCTGACATTGTTGCCAAATTTCAACACCTCGTTCGTGAGGATCGGCGTCGAACCATTGAAGACCTTGCTCATGAAGTGGGAATTGGTTATGGGACATACCAACAAATTTTAACTGATGAATTGGGCATGTATCGTGTCGCCGCAAAATTTGTGCCAAGGATCCTGACTGCCAATCAGAAGGCGCAGCGTGTTGAAGTTTGCATGGAGTTTCGTCAGGCCGTATCTGATGACCCAACCTACTTGTCCAGTGTCATCACCGGCGACCAGAGCTGGATGTACGCTTATGACCCTGATACAGAACAACTATCCTCCCAATGGAAGAGCCCGAACTCACTAAGACCAAAAAAAGAGAGACAAGTAAATAGCAACGTCAAGAGCATGCTCTAGTTTTTTTTATACCAAGGGGATTTACATAAAGAATTCGTCCCAGCAAATCAAACAGTGAATTCCATGTACTACTGTGACGTTTTGTGACAACTCCGTGAAAATGTGCGGAGATGATGGCCCGAACTTTGGCGACAAGGGAACTGGCTGCTGCATCACGATAATGCGCCCTGTCACAATTCCTTGTTCACCAGGAGCTTTTTGACGAAAAACAACACGACGGTTGTCCTCCACTCATTGTGTTCGCCTGATTTGGTACCCTGCTACTTAGCTCTATTCCCCAACCTGAAAATCAAGTTGAAAGGACGTCGGTTCGATAGTTGAGAGGATTCAAGAAGAAACGCTGTCTTTGCTAAACACCCTCAAAGAACACGACTTCCAAGACGCACTTGGAAAATGGCAGAATCGCTGGGACCTGTGTATACGTGTGGAAGGGAACTACTTCGAGGGTAACGGTGGTCATTAGTCTCAAAGTAAGTTTTTGACCAGATGGTCAAAATATTCTAGAGAGAGAGAGAGAGACACACACACACACACACACACACACACACACACACATAAAGATGTTGCCACAATTAATGTCGGATGTTTGCAGTTTAGTTCGTAGTCCCTCCCAACATTTATTACCGTAAAACAGCTTTTTCGTATCTGTAATTCTTTCTATTTAGTTACCTGCGCTGTTTACATCCCATAATGGAAGTGTGCTACTACATAATATGTATCATGAAGAACAATATCACGTCCTGAGCTCTTGTTTCATGATGAAGAAAAAGCGTTAGAAGGCGTTTATTTAAGGTAATCTTTATAACTTAATATGAAGAGAAAATTGTTTATTACTGATTGGTTGAGCATTAATGGGAAAGATATTTATAGAACACTAGGAAAGTGGCAGTGATAAAAATTATTCATAATTTGAGGTTATTCCACAAAATAAGGGAATGTTATGTTCCATCATCTTGCAATTGCACCGGAAATCTTTCTGATAATCCTGAAAACAAAATTTTGAAATACCGGCAGTGTCATCAATCATTGCATTAAAATAAACAACGGCAAAAAACTTTACGTAACCAATGGGAAAGAAAGAGATAGAGGCATGTTTCCGTTATTGTATCCTAACCTCTCTCCTGTAATCTACAATCTTATTCTGACTGCTTTTCATATTCTGTACCTTTAAAAATTACGAAATCATTACATCTTACCTCTTTCTATATTATGAACAACATTGAATAGATATACATATAGAACGTTGATGTCTACAGTCGGATTTACGGCCGCCATTTTCCAATTATTAACAGTTGTTAAACTTTTAACACAAGGGAAAGTTACTTTAACTTAACACAAAGTTTAACAAGCTGTTAAAGATAAAATTGGTTAATGAAACATATTTTTTTGTAAATTTGACTGCTAACACAGTCTAACAGCTTGTTTACTTTAAACATACGATGATAAAACCCGTCTAAAGAGAGGCAACATTTGCGGCATTTACAGAAAAAATACTGAACTTTGATTTGAAACCTTGAAGCTGCAATGTTCAAACTCTACTTATGACATGTTACAGGGCCACTTTAAAACAGAATTAGACCATTATGTATGCAGTGTCTGAAATGTGTTGCAGAATAAACTATCGGGACTGTTAACTGGACCACCTGATGCATTCATATATCACAACGGAATTATTAAGTATAAGTCATTATAAAATTGCCATGAGCCTTACACTAATTGACCACCATGGGTGTTCCGAGGTCGTTTAGGCACAAACTCGTGAGCGAGAGGTCCGGGTGTCCATTTCCATTCCTACTAGAATCGCCTTCTCTGACAAGAGTTTTTTTTTTTTTTTTGGCCTGATTTTCCCCAGTCCTCATAAATGGCAAATGCCAGGGAAACAGCCTAAACTGGAACATTTCCTTCCTTAAGAAAGACGCATTCCTAGTTTTATTATTTCATCTCATATATAATCGTAGACCTCGAATTTGTATGCGAATACATATATACGAGGGTAGGTCCATAGGTTTCCGGCCTGCCGATAAGGATTGTCGCCTTCACAAAAGCCTTATCTGGTATCATATCTTATCTGTTAAGTAAACAATTGCAGCTGTAACTTCCGCTCCGCTGTCTTCAGTTGTGCAGATATAGTTGTATAAAGAAGGCATGTGTAGAACAAAGTGATATGTTCAAAATGGAGTTTCGAGTTATTAAGTTCTTCACCAAAGAATGATTTACTCCAAATGAAACTAAACAGCGATTGGACAGTGTATATGGAGGATTCCCCTCATATTCTACGTAAAAGAATGGGCCAACCTTTTTCGAATGGGTGGAGAAAGCATTGAAGACGAAAAGCGTGCAGGTCGGCCCTTGGAGGTGCTCCCTTCTGAAAACATTGCTCTTGTGGAAGGAGAAATTATGAAGACTGGAGGCTCAAAGTTACAGAAATAGCAGCAAAATTGGGCATTTCTACAACAGTTCTTCGAATCATTCATGAACATTTAAACATGAATAAGATTAGTGCAAGATGGATGGATTCCTCAGTCCAAAAGCAGCAACGAGTAATCTGCTGTCAGACATTTTTGGGGCTCTGCCGTGGTAACGAGAGAGAAGTTCTGCAAACTATTGTTACAGGAGATGAAACTATGGTGCTATACTATATCTCTTGTTCAAAAGAGAATCATTGGAGTAGCGTAAACCTGGCGAAGCACCGCCTCTAAAGGCCAAGGTCATTAGTCAACAAAGATCATGACCACAATATTTTGCGACTGTCAAGGAATACTCTTCATTGACTTCAAGGAGAGGAACACCACAGTAAAAGGGGAGTACTGTTTTGGCGTACTGCACAGACTACATGCTTCCATCAAATAGAAAAGGTGAGGAAAGCTTAGTGGTGGTGTGCGCCTTCTTCACGACAACGCGCCTGTGCACACAGCCCTTGTTGCAAAGGAAGCTGTGAAGAAATGTGACTTCAAGGAGAACGAATATCCACCCTATAGCCCGGATCTGACCACCAGTGGCTATTTTATCATCTCATAACTCAAGAAGGTCCTTCGAGGAAGGAAATTTAAGTGTAACGATAAATGGTGGATGCTGTTTATGCCCCTTTTGCAGACAAGACTTCCGACTATTGAGGGGGGGGGGGATTGAAATGTTAATTCAAAGATGTGAGAAGGGTAACTATATTGAAAAGTGAAATATATTTTTTGTCTTCATCATACCTAGAAAATGTTTAGGCTGGAAGCTTATGGACTTACTGTCGTAGGTATTAGGTGGACTAGAACTTCCACTCTTTCTAGACAAAGGATCTTGTCCAGCTTGTTTTGTAATGCAACTAACCGAACCTATCGCTTTGCGTCAAAATGTAAGACCTAAGCAGATATTTTTATTTCTGAGTGCGATGATAACCAGGCAGCAGTGAATGCTATCATCTCTTATCTGCAATCAAACAACTGGAATTTCTTCTTGCAATTCACGTAATATTTAAAGCGAGAGTCTCCCTTTTTGCAGGCTTCTCCAGATGGGAAAATGTAGATAAAGTTATAGAAAACTTTCATACTAAAACTATTAAAGAGTTTCATGCAGCTTTATGAAAGAATGTTAAGATGTGAGAATGTTTGATATTGAAGTAAACATTCCAAGACCAACAAATGTAATCTCCTGCTTCTGCTGCCAATCCATTTTAAATTAATTTCAGCACCCAACTATAAGATTGTCTCTTACCTCATAAAAACCTAACTACAGAACTTCAGTTGTTTCCTGTCACAGTTCTAACTGCAGCCCATATTGAAGCAATGAAGGCTCTACTGCGACATTATGCAGATGTTGAATGTAGTGAAATAATATGGATTATTGAGTTCCATCTTTGGTATCGCCATTTAGACTTCATGAACAAACTTGAAAAAAACTGCTGCTGGTGTAATCAAAACATATAACTCAATGCTATTTCCAGAAGTTAGAAAATTATTGAAGATTCTAGCAAAGCTCTCCGTAACCACAGCTTCCAGTGAACGAACATTTAGCACTCTTCCCTTAGAAACAGATTGAATGAACTGGAACTTCATAATATTTACAGATTGTTGTAATTGTAGCAGATATTATGAAAGGATGATTATAAAAATAAGTAATTAAAATGAAATTAATTGTTAAATGTAACCTTTTGTGCAATTGATAGGTAGATTGTGCAACATGATTAAATATGTTAAATAACTAATAACAATATTTTGTTTGTGTAGTTATATATTGTGTAAAATTGTATTAATCTATTGAAATATTAAATGTTTAACTATTGTTAAAAACATAAAAGCTAAACCTACATTATTGGCTTAAAATATAAAATTAATAAAGGAAGTAGCAATTTTTGTTAAAATATCTATTCATGCTTTTTATCTGTCAGTTTACCCAAATGAAACTTTGGAACTCCTACCCCCGAAACAATTCTGGTCCTGCTACTGATATCCTAGTAGTCATATGATGGAATGACTGGACAAATGCACGAGAGAAATGGGCAGGTCGCCAAGTTGGCTGGAGATATATGTGAAGATAGATTTCCTGGACGGTAATATCATAAACTCATATCTTAGTATTAATATCTGAATTGCAGAAGCTACGCTGGGGAAATTCTGCCCGTTCAATTAGACGACATATCATATGTGGTACAGTAGTGTATATGATTCCAGATTACGGTGCACCACCTCACTCTTAAGCCCGCCAATAGTTGAATAGACAATATTCCGACAGATAGTAGGGGAGGACCTGCACCTTGGCCACCGAGGTCAATAGATCTGAATCCCTTGAACTTACTACCTATGAACTCGCCTACAGAAGTTGTTTATAGGCTGTTCCGGAAGAAGAAAACTCATCACTTGTTTGCTGTGGCCGCTACTACCATCAGAGACCAGCAGGTGCACGGGGCTACTAGAGCGAAGCGATAGCTTGAGATGAATAGTGTGAACATTTTGAGCAGTTGCTGGGGTAAAGAGAAGTTATCGTTGTTGTGCATATTGTACAAATAGAACTTAAAGGACCTAACTTTGTGACTAATATCACTATTATGGTTCTTTCATTGGTTTGGAAACTGTGCCAAATTTGACCCGACATATTCATCATGTTTTATTTCTCGTGTAATATTACTTTCTGTACTTAAACTATTCGAATAATGTCCTTTATTTTACAGCATTTATATTGAACGGAATCTCTCTCTCTCTCTCTCTCACATACACACACATACATGTATCTGATCATAGAAGAACTCAAGTAATTCGAAATATAGCGATTACAACTCTGTAACTATTTCTTAATGTTTTATCCTTTTCTACTTTTCTAATTATTGTTGATTTAGTTACATTGTTCATAGCGTTATATTATTTTTCTTTTATATTGATTGCACCTCTGGTGTTTTTTTAACTTGACTTATATATACATATAACAAGAACCAGAGAAGCAAAAATAGCGAAAACATTTAAATGGTTTTTAAAGATGAACACGAGATGTTCAACTTTAGAAAAATTATTTGAATATTTATAGTTCTTGTTATTTTAGTTATATCACTCCAAGGGTTACTTTATTTTTCATTTATACGCATGTTATTAATGCACAAAATATTGATATTCGATATATCACACTTCAGCTAATGCAATGTGATATATAAGCTCAGTTAATCAGAAATTAAACAATAAAATATAGTCAACAAAATAAACATGGTTTTTCTAACGTATTCAATAGCTGCTAATACATCAACTTTCTGTATTCTTGCAGCAGATGCTTCTGTACGGACTTCAAAGAGGAGTTCGTTTAGCTAAGTATCGTGACCTCTGGTTGAGACTCAGTGGCCTGACTCGGGACTTTGGCAACAGCATGACACTCACCGTCGGCGCTCATCTCGTCATTCACTTCGCTATGATTGTTCTATTCACGTACTACACGCTAATGAGCATCGCTAAGGGTGAAGGACGTCGCACCTTTCACATAGCGTTCATTCTAATTTTCAACTTGTTTGACATTTATCTGTTATGCAGTTCAGCGCAAACGGCTGCGGAACAGGTAAATACTTTTGGTGCTTTATCATTCAATTTCTAATGCTAAGTTACATTGATACTCTTCTTTGCCTATATTTGTATTGCAAAATCAGCACCGCCAACATTACAATGCTCATCTCTATCATCCTGAGTAACTTTTGAGCCTAGCAATTGACCGCTAAACCAAGGAGACGGCCAAAAATTGTTGAAATAGAATTAAATATTAGTTTATAACACATCTCCCCTTGATCTAGTAGTTAGCATTGGTGGGCGCTGTTCGAAAGTTTCCGGATTATCCTCGGCACTAGCGTAGAACATTTTATAAATTAAGAAGATCTAGAACGGGGTCCATCCAGCCTCTTCAATACATTTGGGATCTTCCGGCGGGGTGCCGGTATGCCATTCTCTTCCTAATTTTTTTTTTTTTGAGTAGTGTTTAACGCCCGTTTTTACTACTGAGGCACCACAGGCGGTGGACACATGATATATGAGATGAAATGATAAATTGGGAAAGGATTTTTTTTTTTAAGGAAGGAAGCGTTCCAGGCCTAAGTTTAGGTACCTCCCCGGCATTTGCCAGTTATGAAGACTGAGGAAAACCTGGAAAAAACCCCAGTCAGGGAGGACGGTCCTGGCGGGATTCGAACCGCAGACCTCCCGCTCACGAGTCCGTGCCTTAACGACCTCGGCCACTCGTGGCGGTTTTCCTAATTTAAAATAATAGATTAAAATAAATAAAATCCGGGATTTACCTGCACCCGCATTAGAATAAAAGATCTATTTTAATAAAATGAATTACCACCAATGTGCTTGTTATTACAGTTAACATATTTTTATTTATTTACTTTATTCGCAGCAAAATGACAGTATATTTTAGAAAGCCAAAAATAATGAATTGCTGATATCCTTAACCGTAGACAAATAAATTACCGCTAAATTTTAATACATCTGAAATTTAAAAATAAATCTCCAAAATAAATTAACAATTTCATTAATTTTAGAGAGCATGTTTTTAAATAGTGATTCAAAAAAAAAAAAAAATTAATCTCGGCATGTATAGCAAGTAAACATGGTGCACATGTTTGTTTAGTTCAGTGCACATTTTAATCATTAGATCATCAATTTCACTTTTTCTGGAATAAAACATTAAATATAAACATATTAGGAGTTGTTTATCTCTAAGTGTAGGAGTTGTTTATCTCTAAGTGTATCACTCCTCTGTATAAAAAATATAAATAGCTTTCCAGATTGTAGAAATACTGCTAGAGAGAAAAATCAAGTCTATGCAGTACTAAAAGCAAAGCCGTTGCAATGACAAAATGAACACCACAAAATGTAAAAATAATATTGTTATCTAGTTCAATAATAAAGTCTTTGCAATTTTCAACTGATTTAAACTCTATCAGCTGTAGACCAGCAAAGTAAGATGGTTACATGGGTACAAAAGTTAGTGATAGTGATTGCGCAAGTTGATAACCAGAACTACAATAAGAAACGCATGGCAGACTGGGTTTGAAACCAGCCGTGCGTAGTTGCTGCGTGCCTACCCTAGCTTAGGCTTAACCGCAGGAAAGGAATAATTTTGTAGGTTGAATTCTATGGTGGTGGGTGTGAAATGACAGGAGATAGTACTAAACTTCTCGGAAATGTTAGAATGGATTTGACATCCTGAGAAACAGTATATGGGTTTGTACCGATAATCTTAAATTGGTACATCTGTATATCCGTAATGCGAGTTGTTCTATTTTGCTATCTTGTAACTTGTGATATTTAGGAATAAATTCCTAATGCTTGAAGACTAATTGTTGTTATTCAAGATGTCCGCAAGCCTGACGTGGTACCTTGAATTTTGGCTTTGGTCGATTTTAGCTTTCATACTTGTCTAAAGGACAGACAAGAGCATTCTCCTGAAAGGATAATTTAGCGTAATAAGTTTTAAACCGGTGTCTAATTTCTTCCTGCATATAAGGGAGGGAGTCGGTTTCGTGCAGCAGCCTAGTTGGAAAGCTGCTGTAAACAGAAAACCTCTATTCTGCAGTCTTTGAAGGAGTAGCCAAATATCTGCATCCATGCCCCAGATTTCACATGCATACAGCATGATAAGGAACAACAAGCTCATCATTACGCTTGGATGATGGACCTGTGTATTACAGATTCTGGCTAAACATTGTCAATGTGTGTATTTTCAGACAGAAATATCTCTTTGACATTAAGAGATATGAGGGAGAATACAATCACGATTAAAACATATAGATTGGATTACCTCAAATCTTGTACATGTATTAATTTTTATTCGTTATGATTCACTGTTACAGATGAACAGCATTTTTATTCATTTTATATGTTTTTAAGTCTAGTCAAAATGGTGTAAATGCGCTAGGCCTTGTTTATTCTGGAACTTGCCTGTGCAGCAAGACGTTTTAATTTCCCCATCTACACCAAGGCTAAACAAAATGGCAAAAAGTACCGTTCTTCTTCAATTTATGAAAGAAGTTTTCTTTTTGTTCTTACATGCTTGATGCATTAGAAAATCAAACGTATTTTTTACTTTTGGTAAGTACGTTTAAGAGAGGTAATTAAGTACTTCTGAAAGGTATGGTGACAATAGTTAAGTTTCCATTTTGGAAAATTATTTAGCTATTCCTGAAAGAAATGATCAGTAAATGTGTATTTGTCCAACAAACTTAAAGACTATTGAAATTTTAAAAATCAAACAGACCTAATAATTAAATTTCTCCATTTAAAATTCACCTTAATCCAACATCGAGGTCACAATCTTCTTGCATGCCTGCTGTCTCAACTCTTAAAATATAAATTGAAAAGATGGGCAGTCCCTTGATATTATTCCTCTGACGGTTCTGAAATGATAATGAATAATAGTTTGCTGCAAAGTTTGTTATAATATGCTGAGGGTGTCAGAAAATGTATACACACTTTCACAGTAGATATCTATTTAATACATTTCAAAATTGGACCGAAAAATAACAGTAATATGTCGTATGATGATCTGTAAACAGGTGTGACTTAGATTATGTTATGCTAGCGTTGCTACAACAAAATGGAGCCAAGATTATCGTTTGAACAGCGGAAAGCAATTTTGAAGTGGTATTGGAAAACCGAAAATGTTAGTTCAAAGGCAATGGAGATAGAACAGAGCCGCCGTTGGACTTCCACCTATGGGGAACTCTTAAGGATGTTGTATACAGTAATAAGCCAGCTACGCTGGCAGCACTTCGGGCAGAAATTGAAACGACATATGCTGCAATCGCTGAGGACATTTCGCAAACGTTATTCAATCAGTAGTTCAACGTGCTCAGAAGTGTATGGACGCCCATGGTGGGCATTTTGAGCTACTGTTATAACTGTAAAAGTCTAAGATGATTAGTGCTCATCATTTTCTGTTTGCGTGTTATGTTAACAAAGTTTTCTCTATTCTTGAAGCGTGTATACATTTTTGGCATCCTCTATATTAATATACTACATTGCGTTATACATTCTAGTGCATAAATTTTCAGGGACTCCATATTTTCTTCATTGTACAAATCGCCTTATAATGCGACATTTTGGTAATATTTTCTGCATAACCCACATAGTTTCTATCCCGGAAACTAAATTATTAAATAATTGTAAGATTTATATATTGCATAGCTGTTTTCTCAGATATTTTCTTTTGTCTCGATCTTGGTGAGTTATGAGGATAATTTTTTCTTTGTAGCCTACCCTAAACTACATACACCAAATATAAACATAATAAACTTTCAGGGCACAATATATACCGACTAAACACAATTTAAATCTAAAGTTAACAATGAAAAATGTAGGAACAAAGTTAAAATTTTTCATTTAAGTCTGCTATTTGTGGTTTCGGGAATGTATCACTTACAGGAAGATAGTTTACTAGTGCTACTAACATATCTCTTAAGAACTCATAATTATTAACGCAGTTTCAAGAATTGAATAATGTTAGAATTTAAATACATAATGACATGCAATGTTGGCACTTATAAATGAAATAACACTAATGTAGTTGCAATAAATCTATAAATTGTGCTTGAATTTCCAAATGTCCTAGAATAAAGATTGTAATGGAATCATTTGTGTCAAATTTGAACAAAATTCCAGATACTAATTTTTAAAAAGTGGGATATAAAATGTTCCATATATAAACATGAACTATCGCGAAAATAAATTACATTTCAATATACAAAATTAGAGCACGTTTTATACGATTAAATGGTGTGTATTACACTTTCTGTAAAAATATGTCCATAAATGTATATATAGCTATTACTATCATCAATACGAAATGATTTTTGTTTAGAATCAAAATACTGATATTTTCAGTACCAACTATGAAAAACAAAATAAATGAGATGCCAACTTCATACTATGAACAGAACCTTGACCTCAGTATTTTGACGCGTCTTCTATCCAATTTCCCTCAAAACCAACGAATGTTCTCAATTCACTCCTTAACCTCTTCACTTTTGATACAATACTTTTTTTGAAGCAATTTTATCATTCCTCGAAGTAGACACGTCATAGCTGGCTCTAAAAGAACGCAGGGCTTTCAATAACTTTACGCTCCTGTTCAAAATTCTCCATACCTCCACCCCCTTAGTATATCGCCTCTTGCTTCATGTACCTGCTCTTATCTCGAACCATGCTGTATATATCTTTAATATATGTTTATATTTTATATAACTGTGTGTTTGCTGTCTGCAATTTTTGCTAATTTTTTCGCCTGGTAGAATGGAGAAGGTCCCATGGCCTGTTTCCGGGGTAAATAAATAAATATATAAATAAAATAAATTAATATGAAATTTGCTCAAGTTCTGGTACTCGATACCTCCTTAAACATGGTTTAGTTTCGACACTCAACTTGAGTACAAGATATGGCCTGGATAAGCAATAATTTCATGATTTTACCAAATGAAAAAAAAAAAAAAAAAAAAAAATTGGTCAGTTTCTCTATGGATCCTTTTTTGAATTATTTTGTGAGTATTAATGTAACTATTAAATAGCTCTGAATTTCCTTTTTCGTGAGTATAATTATTTATTATCAGGCATTATTCTCGCACCATTAAAATTATATTGATGAGCTCCTAGAATTGCATTATACTATTAATGATGAAAATTCAACATCTTCGGCCATCTTACAATGGGGTATTGCTTATGACAATATTGATTAAAAGTGTTGCAATAATAAAATATTGAGAAATTATCGTACTTATGTTCAGGAGTACTATTCGGTACCTCTTGGATATTGACAGTATGGAGAACCCACCTGTAAAAATGTATTGTAAAAGCAACAGAAAAACTGTAGGTTCTCAAAGAGCAAGTGTATAATGATCAATTTTTTTTTTCAAAAAAGAATCGTCCTGCTCAAGGAAAACAGAAGTCCCATTTCATTACTTTCATTAGTTCTATTTATTACATAACTTCTGTGTTTATTATATTTCAAATTCATTTTAAAGGCATGTTGTATATATTTAATAACTTGTTTATATATATTAAAATTACTCTAATTCAAACAACAGGTTGGAGGAGCATTTCGGGAGCGCCTTGAACGCCTGCAACTCTGTTTCCAGTTCAAACACCAATCTGAAGAATTTGAGGTAAGTCTAAAATGACAGTAATCTGAATTTTGTTTGCATTTTAATATGTATTTCCGTACCATAATGGAGCTAATAAGTGGGAAACTGTTTTTCGATGTAGGATGTAACAAAGAAGCTTTTACGAAGCTCATAAAAAATTGCGAGCTATTAACAACATGAATTTTAAAATGTACTATTTAAATACATTTAGAAATCAATCGAGTCATTTATTACGCATTTATCGCTATTTTATTTAACATACATACCTGTCTTTCCTTCTCTGTCAATCTGTCTTTATACACTCAATCACAAATTTATTAAATGAAAATTAGTGTCAAATAGTAGGTGATAATAATTGAAATAGAATGCTTCTTACCAATAAAACCGTTGAAGAAGGGCCCATAGAGCAACTGACCAGAAAGTTTTGTTTTCTGATTTTGTTTCCTGTGCTGATACTTGCTGTAAGTAGTATAAGCATCCAATATACGAGTAGTATGTAACATAACCAGCATGTAAGTGATACATATATGGTCAACAAATGCACAGTTAAGTAATATTGCACTACACTCCTCAAAAATACTAACGGGATGTTTCCAAATAATAAGTATCATAAATTTGTAACATGCTGTTGGATGCAGAAAAAAAAAGTGGATAAAGTAAGTTTCAAAAACTTAAAATTTCGAAGCTTAATGTTAGATTGCATGAAAACATCAACATATTTGGCATTCTTCATATCAGCCTCTTAATTGATTCCCTCCCACTCCTCAGTTAGGGCATGTACAGGCTACTCCAGTTTTGCGGTAAGCCGGATGTTTTACTGACATATCTTATGTGTGTTCAATAGGATTCAGGTCGAGACTGAGTGCAAGTCAATACAACACCCTATCTGACATCTTTGCAGGACTTCTTTGCTAACCTGTGTTGTGCATGAGGTACCATTATCTTGTATCAGAATAAATCCAGGTCCCATCCACATATTATAGACACAATATGCTCAAGGACGACCTTTTTGTTTTTTTATTGGTTTATTTATGGACGCTCTTTAACATCTCAGGTCATCAGCGTCCCATTCAACTCAGGGCATGAAACGACCGACAAATTTTGCTCAGAGTTCTCTCTTTCAGGCTTGAGGTTCTTTTTCGTGCCGTAAATATACGACACGGGACCCACGGCTTTACTTCCCTTCCGAAGGAAGTCATACTTAGGATTTTTACGCCCGAAAAAATCCATCGGTCCTGGCATGGTTCGAACCTGCGATCTTGGGTGTAGGAGGCAAGTATGGTAACCACTACATCACCAGGACCAAGAAAGATCTAAATTATGTAAACATTAGAATAGGCATATGGGACAACAAGTTGTATTGGAGACACTAAGTAATGCCAGCCCAAACTAAAACAAAGCCACATATGTTACATTCAAACGGTGACTGGGACAAAATTTTCTTCAGCCTTTTTAGTGCATTACTGGCCATTAAGCAGCAACGACAACAGCAATATCAGCAGGTGTCAAATTTGGTCAAGGGAGAATTGTGGGTTACCGAGAATGTCATTCCGAAAAATTGATGCTCATGTTGGACGAAATGCGCACACAGCGACAGGTATATGAAACCATGGATCGAGAAAGTAGGAACACACAGACAGGACCGCAATGGCTCCGTCAAACCACCGAACGAGAAGACGGAATTTATTTTCGCACGGTTATTATGGCTAGCGGTTTACATGAAGCCGTCGGTGCAACTGGTTCCTCCATGTCTTGATTCATCTGCGGAGAGGACAGACAGAAGATGAGAGTTAACAAGTTTTCAAGCCACCTCAACCGAACTTTTGGTGCTGTGGGACTGTTTAACGCGCTGCCGCTGGTGATGTAAATGGCCGCAGATTGTTGGTGAGCCAAATTTGTGACTGTTGCCTCGGCTGGTGATAGTTGCTCTTTGATGATGTATATTTGTTGCTTTCATTCCAAAAGAAGCAATAATTATGCACGGTATTTTCACTAATTTTTGTTGATCTAAAATCAACATGGCTTAGGAAGAGGTTCTGGCGTTATGAGTAAGCAGGTTTTTCGATGTTACCTCTAATAATGATTTATTCAATGTCACTTTCTAAAAAACTTCCATGCTTTGCCGTTGATAGAGTCGACATACTGTGTATAATTATTCATGAATCTTTGATTATCGAACTATTTGTCCTGACGAATTATATTACATTTACTGAAACGAAGATTTGACATATGTTTCCTACAAAGGTATAAGCGTCGAATTTCGGTTTGCATGAATACGCGGAATACCGAATGTTGAACTCTGAATTGAATGAAGCATAGAATAGAACTGTGAGTTGAATTGAGAAGCCAATTAAGCGATCTGATAGAATGAGGCACGACGCCCAAACTTGCCCTTATATAAGTAATTCAAAAATAAATTGTTGGGGCATACAAGCCGCGTGAAATACATGATAGCGGTACGTCTCTTCTTCAAAATTTAAACCCTGTCTTGATACTTTAAATCTGCCTGTCTTCAAGATTCGCTAGCTAGCAAGAGCATCAAAAATCTGTCTTATGCAAACATTGTGTCAACGGTCTTAATAAATCCCTAAATATTTATGAGCCAATATTCTACTGCTTAAGAAGAAAAATAGTATACATTTCTCTTTATCTATTTTAATTACATCTACAAGTTTATCTGTAATTGAAGATTAAAAAGTTAAACTTTTTAAAAGAATATTTTTCGTTAAAATATCTTTATGCAGGTCAACAATATCAATATTATGTATTAATCTGCTTTCATCATATTTACTCAGATTAACGTAAATATTTCTATTTATTAGATGCAAAAGTTCCTGAATACCATTAGAAGACATAAACCTGTTATAAGTCTTTACGGGTTCGCTGATGTAAACAGAGGATTGCAAATGTCAGTAAGTATTAACCTTGCTATATTATACTTTTATTTATATTTATAAAATCCACCAACAGGGTGCATTGGCTAGTCTTGAAAATGTATATTACATGCTGTTGTTATCGAATGTAATAATAATTTGAGTAATATAAGATACTGTACCTTATCTATCTTAAGTATTTTGTTCTTAAGCGAACTCTTGCTGTAAGCAACCATCTACTCATATAATTGGAGAGGAGAGAGATACTACAGAGAGGTCCTGAAATCTCTGCAAGGCCGTATAACCCACTACGACAATACACGACCACACTTCGCAAATACAGCATCCACTCTTCCGAAACAACTGAAATTACTATAGGATCATCTAGACATCGTTGTCAACTGGTCCTTAAAGTCCTGAATTATCACAGTCCATTGAAAATACATAGAGATGCTAATGGCACGTGACATGGACCATAGAGCAGAACAGACTAAACGTATCCTTAAAGATCAAATTAGTTGAGCAGTGAAAGAATAAATGTCAGCAATAGGCACAACATTTGCAGGCTACTTATCAAATCCACGAATGAAATGTTAAATGTAGAACTAGGCAATAGCGGGTTGTATATTGAACATTAAATTAGTCAAACGTAAAAATATGGGAAAGGGATAGCTTTACTTTTATTTTGAACTAGAGCAAATTTATGTTCATCACTAATCAATAACTTCTTTAATTTTTTTCTAAAAAATAATTATGTCATGTTTTATACAATGTGCACATTCACACCTTTAATATACGGCGAAAATCACTTTTAAGAAAAGTTCTCACATTCCTGTCAGTTCTTCAATCTACCCACTTCTTCCTGAATTAGTCAATGCTTTAAAAAAACCGTATGTGTTTACAAAGCATGTTAGCGTTTTCATTGTTTATAAAGTTAGGCATATCTACAATTCATTGAGTGATGTCTCCCTCGAAATAATGTTCTTTTTTAATGGGGCTTGAGTGACTGAAAACGGTTGAGTTTCTGATCATTGCCCAAAGCGATTTCTCTACTATTGAGCCACATTTTGCTTTTTCACCGTAGGAAGTAGTCCATAGGCTTTACGTCAGGAGGGTATGGGTGTGGGGAAGAACGGTAATTTTATTGTTTGCAACAACCAACGATGAATTCCCGTTTGGACAAACAGTGAGGCATTTACATTTGTGAAACTCTCTGTTATCGTCTTTCAGCATTCTGAATTAAGCAACAACTCCTGACCACTTCTAAACCGCATAATCCTGAGATGCTCTGCTGAGCCTGGGAAAAGGATTTACGAGCAAGTTCGTGCCCTGTTCTTGAAAGTCAGCCAACTCAATAATCCCCACATATCGCAACACTGTTAGTGGAACTCCACTGAAGTAAGACAGCTTTGCACGGCAAAGTCTCTGCATATTAGAGCTCTCAACTGCATTTCATTCTGGCACTTCCAAGCGCAAAATGGTTGAAGTTCGAATTATTTTTAATAAACCTCGCACTTCAACTGTATGCCACACAAACATTATATTATACTCTGGCCATAAAAATTGCAACATAAGTGCTTGGTCACAACATGTAGAAATGATCCTTGTCTTCTCGTTCGGTTGTTTGATGGAGCCATGTGTTCGTCGTGTTTCAATTCACTCTTCTCATATTCCTTTCGTCCAATGCAGCAGTAAATTCTCCCGCTTTCTCGGTAAGCCATTACTCTCTCTTGATCACATTCAGACACCGCTGTCATTGCTGTTGTATTTTCATTGTTATACTCGCTCTTTGTGCGAAAATGTGGGATCGGCTTAACGCGTCCCTTATGGACGTTGCAATTTTAATAACTAGCAGTGCATATATTCATGAGAATATCGATAAAAGAAATAACGCAAACTAATCCAACCAATCATAAGAAGCAATGGCATCATCAAGTACCTTTAAAACGACTAGAAATGCGGCATGCCTATGATAGTCATGTAGTTTTCTAATAAAATTGAGCCTTGTACACAAGAGTTCACACTCTAGTGCTTCGATCGTGCGAACAACTCGTATTGCGTAGCGTTAGAGCATTCATTTTGGTGCAGCATCTGTTTCTCTTCGATGTCAGAACACTGTAACATCATCCCTGATTTCGCCTGCTAATCCATGAAATTCAATCCGCATTAAGCGCATAATATTTCAGCTGCCTACATAAAAATGAACGGTTAAACCTGGACAATCGTATAATTTGTGTCTTCGCAACTCACTCTATGACTATGAGTAATGAAAATAGAAGCTGCTAAGATAGGAGAGTTAGATCTTCTACACACAGAGCCCGAAGTGTCTAGGCAACACAGAGATTCCAATCGATAAAGCCGGTTGAAGAATAACAGTGTTTAATTAAAGCACACAGACACAGATATGATGCTATGAAAAAACCTGCCAGAATGATGGAAATATTACTGCTGATTCGTTGACAAAAATTGATTTTTGCGATATCGATAGAAAAGATTTACTGTGCAGAAATATGTGCTGTGTGCCTACTTCCTAAAAAATTATGCTATAAAATGTAGTTTTCGATCCGGAATATACCTATTTCTGTACAAAGTTGGATTTTTCCTTGTTTGTTACAGTATAAACTTTAATTATGTGTGTGCAGTAAGCTTATTTTCACAATTATTTGGAAGTCACTGGAATTTCCGCTTTACATCTCAAATATATTCGTACATAAAGTTGAAATTATTATCAAATTGTATATTTAAATGAAATATAATATTTTAAGCAAAATCTTATTACAAATTATGAATAAGTTTTATAGTAAATATTAAGGTATAAAATGAATGGATATTATCTTTTTATAAAGTTAAATACATGCAACAATAATCCTTCATATGCAGTTTTTATGTTTTTCCTGCAGCTGTTATGTCGAAAACAAAACTTTTATTAGTTTTTACCAACTTTATGGGTTCATGAAGTCCAAAGATAAACAATATGTGAGATAATTAGTACATTTACCAAATTCATGCAGTAAAATGAGTTACAAAACTAAGAATGTTTATGGGACTACCAATAGAAAACGTATATTTTCTTCACAGTTACTTTCATCGCTGGTGACATACATGGTCGTACTGGTGCAGTTCAGCATGGGGGAACAAGGATTCAGCAACAGTGATTCCAACTGTTCCGAGTTGAAGAAATGACAAGTCCTGTGAAACTTATTCAGTATTTGACTGAAATGCATGTAAGATATTTTAAGAAGTTAGTAAATTAATATAACGAATTAAAAATTTATGCATTGATTCCAAGAGTCCGATTTAAATTCTTTTCAATATAGACATCCTCACATGCTTCTGGAAATGTAATTTTTCTAATGTTATTTTTAAAAATTTACATATTCAATCCAAGTGAATGAATTTATTTCCAAAAAAAAAAAAAATAAACTACAGGTTTGACTACAGTTTCAAATTTTAGTATACACACATAAGGAATATAACAAGGGAATTATATACATATATCCAAATTTAAGTAATTCAAATAATAAAAGTAATATAAATTTAATATACACATATAATCTTTTTAAGTTAGTGCATTTGGAACCTTTGGCGCTTTCAGAAGGCATTAGTCTTATTTTTACAGGATTAAGGACTGCCCTCCAAATTCCCTTCCCCACTCTCTCTATCCTAATCCCCTCCCCCATCAATGATACATTTTCTTCTTAACTTACCTATAACTCCATTATTCTTGAGGGATATATTTTCTTACACAGAAAATATTACTGGTCGCAAATGTATTAGGAACTATTGCTTGTAACAATTAAAATTATTTTAAGGGCATTTCTTAAATATTTGGTTATTGACCTTCCAACTCAATTCAGGATGTAAAACGGTCGATATATTTTGCTCAGAGGCCTCTTCTTTCAGGTTTGAAGTTCTTTTGCTTGCCGTAAATCTATGACATGGGACCAACGGCTATCTTCCCTTCCGAAGGAAGCCATTTTTAGAATTTTTACATCGTCCCTGGCCGGGTTTGAACCTCGCAAACTTGGATCAACTACGGTTACCATTAGACCTTCAGGACCAACTCCTGAAATATCTTATCATCAGTTGGATCCTTAATTTCACTTATAGCTGTAATTATGTTCGTAAAAGACTTTAAGTTAATTATATACTAATATCCTTCAAAGCTAGAAATAGATCTTATCGTATCTAAGTCTTAATAATTTTATTGTTTTATACCTTTAGAATTGCATTCTAATATCATTACCTAGTTGCAGTAATAATTCTTCTATATTCTCGTGAAAGTTTTCTAAATTTCTCTACCTCCTTCCTTATTTATCTTAATCATATTTCATTAACTTTTGCAAAGAATGTTTCTGATGTAATATTTACATCTTCTATTTTATTGAACATGGTTCTTAATTTTATTTTCTTGTATAAATCATGAAAATTATTCCAATTTTTACAGATTTCTTATTCCCATTTTGTTTTGTTTTTTATTACATTCTATCAAACAGTGCAATTTCTCATTCCTTCACAGAATGGACATCCAGCTACTCTTCCTTCCTTCCTTCCTTCCTTCCTTCCTTCCTTCCTTCCTTCCTTCCTTCCTTCCTTCCTTCCCTCCTTCTTTCTTTCTTTCTTTCTTTCTTTCTTTCAACAGAATCAAAGTTGCGATAAATAAAAAAATAAATAAATAAAAAGTGAGTTGTAACGTTGTAACGTAAAAGGACTATACTATCCCAAGTAATACATTAAGAACTATTATTATTATTATTAAGGTTATTATATGTTTATTTAACTGCGTTAAGCAATGGAGGTATGACGTATTTACTTATTTATTTAAATAATGTACCTTTTGTGTATTATGAAAGGCATGTACAATCCGGTGAACCCGTGCGAAGGTTGTAAAGTTCATGGTATGTATGTTAATTTGAATAAAATACACTCATTCATTCATTCATTCATTCATTCATTCATTCATTCAAGAGGGTCTGAGATTAGCGATAAATTCACTACGTTTGTGAATTTATCTGAAAAGCTCAGACCCTCCAGTATATTTGTTATGACTATTTCACAAATAAAATATGAATTCAAATATAATTCCCGTAAATTTAGCTTACAATGTTGTAATAATTGTACATTTGTATTATGAAAACTTAAACTTTTCAAGCCATCTAGCAACAAATGAATGTCGATTGTCAGTAATGCCAATAGAGAAAAGCTAAATACGGTTTTGGAATATTTCATGTGTAGAATAAAAATAAAAGTAATATATGTTAGAAATTCATGCACAGATTATTAACAGTTGTATAAAATGTTATCCTTACTTACGAATACCTACTTATTGAATGAATAGTGATTTACGCCCGTTTTTACTACAGAGGTACCACAGGCGGTGGGCACTGGTGATACATGAAATGAAATGGTATATTGGCAAAGGATTTTTAAGGAAGGAAACATTCCAGACTTAAGTTTAGGATACCTTCCCGGCATTTGCCATTTATGAGGACTGAGGAAAACCTGTAAGAAACCTAAGTCAGGAAGGACGATCTTGGAGGGATTCGAGCCCCAGACCTCCCGCTCACGAGTCCGCGCCTTAACGACTTCGAACACCCGTGGCGGTATTTATCTACTGAGAAACCGTTAGAATGAAATAGCAGAAAATCGACTATTACAGTCGCTACCGTTCGATTTACATTACCAACTTAGAAAAACAAATCAGAGAAAAAATTTTACCATTCTGAGTAACGTGCTTATTAATATTTATGGTTGCTTAGGCAGGCATTGTTACATAATTTATAAAATGATTTCAAACCATTTGGCTGAATACGCAAAAACAATTACTTGAGTGAATACACATTAAGTTATTTAAATTTACAATTACTGAAAACAGAAAAGTGGTCAGTGATGCGCGCTCAGGAATTATATAGTGGAGATATAAGAGTTGGCTACGCTGACCACAAGACAAATGTACATCGCGTGATAAAACTTTTCGATAATTTCACTACGATATTCGACTGTGATTGGTCAAATTTCAATATTTTTGTTTCATTTCATTGGTGGATTTAAAGATGATCTCACACAAGTGAAATAGTCAAATTAAATATATATATATATATATATATATATATATATATATATATATAACACAGCCTTGTGTAAAATACTATAAACACAACAAAGAATAGTACTTTTCATAATTATTTTATATGTGCTCTCCTTGGTTTAATAAATAAAGTAAAGAATTGACAAGGTAGTTACTCATATCGTGATGCTGTTATTATAATGTTGTTATGGGTAAAACAAAAATCATATATTAATTTTAAAATGTGCTTTTAAGTAAGTAAACTGTACACTAAAAATCAAAAGAAGAAGAAAAAAATCATAAGAACACTGTTACATGCAATCTTTAAAATTATATTTTGGTGCTATTATATTAATTATATGCTATACTAAATAAATTAATATGAAAAAATCTAATTCCACCCACTACCTAGAGTTTTTCAGTTACAAAGCTGATATTTTGTATTAATATTTCAATTTAGTGTCAGTTATGTATTAAATAGTATTACATAATTATGATTAGGTATCTTATTGGTTCCCCAATAGACAAGTTTAATGAATAAAAACCAAATATTTTTACTCTGTATACGGAGTCTTAGAAAAATTAATTTTTTATGGAAACTCAGAAAGTATGGTTTCGAACACCGATTAGGGAAATTTATGTTTAATATGATTCTAATAAATAACTATCGATGCTACTTTCAATGTTATATTTGTGTCCGGTTAATTTTGGAACCTTTTATATTCTTCTTTTTCTTCTTCTTCCACTTATTCTTTTACACAGTAGGACTGGTATTAGATTCAGTGAAAAAGCATAGTAAATTATCTGTTTCAATTTTGTTACTAAACTATTTTTTCTATCGCAAGAATTCGAGATTACCGTAATTGATAAATTATAATCCAAAGTGTGTGCTTTTCATTGTCAATGATTCAAATAAAGTACAGTATCTGTGTATGTAGTTACATTTTACGTGCAAGAAACTCGAGATAAAAATCACTTAAATACCATAAACAGAAATACAACAAAAATAAAATTAAATTAAAGTGCAAACAGCGGCAAGACAGAGTGATACTGGTGCACTTCTTTAACACAATTTTTTTTCGATAAATAAAGCGTATTTTAATAAGTTCAGAAAAATTGAATAATTCTCCACATCTTTAATTGAAAATTATTAATTATAATATATTATGATCACAAGATGATAATTTATTATACAAAAAAGCCGATAAATATCTCGCAACAGTAGGAAAAAACTGCATGCTAAGAAGTGAGCTTCCATCACTACACACATGCACTGGCATGCAATTATGTGATTATTGTGAATTTTTCAGATTGTGTTAATGCTAAATTATTATGATATTTTGTCGTTAATTTCCATATTAAAAATCCAAATTCCATATTAAAAATCACCCTTTACTGTCATTAAGATAGCGTGAAGTCATTATATTACAACATTTTATTTTATTTTGAAACTGTACTTATGGCCCACCTCCACTAAAATATGAATATATATATATATATATATATATATATATCTGTTACAGACATAATCATAATATTTAAGTATTATAATTAGTGATGTAGATACCTTGTATGTATAATACCGCATGATGCTAACACTTGATTTGAATGTCAACAAAAAGGAGAAAGCTCCTTGGTTTTTTGCTACGGAAGCGTCGAAAGCCAACAAAATGGTAATGAAACCTCTACTCAAAGGAAGTAACACGAGGACCACATATGAATTCTCTTTTCTTTTAAAAGCATAGTTACTACAGGGCTAATAAACTGATTTTTTTTAACCGTTTGGGGCTTTGACAACGATCGACTGTTGTACTGTTAGCTCTATAAAAATGATCAATGTCAATAAAACATTTTAAACGTTCAAAAATATCGAATGGAACGTGGGCAGGTGAATTAACTAGCCAGTGATAGATGTATGTTTCATAATTTTTAAAGAAAGGCGCGAAGATTGCGCGTGCTTTTGTGATTTCGTTGGCATGGTTAGGACGGACGACTTGACTTAAATTTAATATTTAAGTATGCGGTCACTCCGCTGGGGCAGTCAATTCAGTTCGACTCAGACAGCTCGCAGAAGCAGTTATAAGTTCGATGTTGTTGAGACACGCGGGAAGATACACGCAGCACTCATTATAAGTTCTATTTTCAGTTTCAGGCGCCGCGGCACTCATCTATAAGTTTCACACGAGGCAAATACGTTTGTATAGGCGTAGCTAAGTCCATCATGAACAAAATACCAGATGACCAGAAAGATTTTAGGCGTAACAAAATACCAAAATATATTATGTCGCTTCGCGTGCTTATTAACACTATTGAACTCCTCTTGAGGTCCTGTCGAGTCCCAATCAACAAAATAACTAAATTCCCTTGAGAAACTGCTGTCATTGAAGCGTGGTCAACAACACCAAAGCGACCAATTATTAATCTATAAAACCACTTAAAAACAGGAACCACAACGTAAGGCCACTCGACGCTGACAACAGATCACTTCAAGTATGGTGCCCACACAAAGCCGGAGCCGACAAAACAGTCTCAAATTTTGGCGCCCAGCGTGGGTGCCATACAAACCATCTCATAATTAGGCTCTAATTCCTGGTGACATACTAAACCACTTCAAACTATTAATCTTTAGGTATTTGAACGACTTCAAACTTTTCTAAGACTCCCTTCCCTAATTCAGAGAGAAAATGCTTTGGAATTAGTACTCTGACCATTAAGTAGATGTAATCATGCTACTGTAAATATACTTTTATATGTAATATGTGAATATTTTTACTCAATTGAATCATTTTTATTTGTTTGTTTAATTTGGCTATTAGGGAAATTTTACTTTAACTATATTTTGCTTCCATTATTTTTAAAAGCAGAGTAATACTTTAATTTTTATAGGTAAATGTCTGAATCTTATGACAGGACATACAAGCATTTTAAACACCATTTATTCGTTATACGTGCGCAACTTCAATATAATAGTCATTATCTAAGAAATTGAAATAACTTGTGACTGGAAGCCTTATAACCAGTTGGTAAAAGATGGTTAAAAATGGTTCATCATTTATATGTGTGATTAAGAGATATTTATAAACTCCATATGCAAGCAAACAATAATTGTAATTATATTGGTTACATTGAAAACTAAAAAGATATTAGCTTGTTTAAAAAATATTAAGCCTGTTTTAAATGAATGTGTAACCTTTTTCTCAGGTTACTCTATGTTACTCAGAGGTTGATGATAAATTGCCTTTGTACAAAACGAAATTTCAATTTTATCAACTGTTTTTTCTTTAATTAGAGCAAAGGAACATGTTTGATCATGTGATGAGATCTGGATATTGTGCAATGCACATTTGACTCTAAAGGGTTAAAATTTTCTATCACTTTCAACTGCTATATTTTGCCATCTATGAAGAGAAGCTTAGAATACGAATTCTGATTGAAAAAAATATATCCGATCCTTCAAAATTCTGCGCCAATTGAGTTTGTAGCAAAAAACTATTGGTAACACTGATTAGCTAGCTATAATCTTCATCAAACGCCTCCTGCTTGCCGCGCAGAGTTATCATATTTCAGTTGAGCTCCACGCTACTTTCTTTGCTAGTGTTGTGAGTGCTCTGTGATTATTTAGACGCCGGACTATCATGATCAGCGTATTAACATTAAAAAGTTGAAGAAATTTCATAAATTCTTTACCGAAATGGAAATAGTTGTTTAAGTCGCACAAAAATTGATTGGGGTTTGTAGTTGATGATACCGTACCGACGCTCATCGACGACAACTGACGACGCTCTTGCAGCCAGAATTAACTAGATTAATTATCCCTGAAAATCGACGCCTGACTATTGAATAAAATGCCGAACTCTGTACAACAACATCGAAAATAGCGCATCATCTGCTCTTGGAAGTTCAAACATTAACACACTTCGAGGAGGACAAAGTTAAGTAATATGCAGGCAAATCCACATTTTAAAACATTAAAAAGTGCGGTTATCTTTAACCGACTTGTTGTATTAAATTGATTGATCAATGAGTCTAACTAAAAGAACATTTTATTTCTATAGAATTAGTCATTTGCCATTTTAGGCTACGTGTTTTATGTGCTTTTTAACACAATATATTTCTTATGTACACTTAGTAAAAATCTAAAAAGTATCTATAAAGTTATACAAATATAAAATTATGCATAAAGTTATAAACTTTTTATATTCAACGTTACACAATTTTAAACAAGTAAATAGCCTACATTATAATTACAAACATCACTCACCAATCATGCTGAGCCAATCGTGGGTTAAAATAAAGACTTCCTCCAAGTTACCCATCATAAAACTGATGTCGGCCGTTACGGAACAATGTTCGATACCAGAGAAGAACCTTTAGAACTATTTCTTCCAAAGTGAGAAATGCTACACTGCAAGAAGTACATTTTTTTCCCTTGAAGTAGCTTATTGTTTTAATCCTTTATTTGAATACTTTAAATTGTAAACATTTATCTGTACAATATTTGCTAGGTTGAATAATTCATTTAAATTTACAAACAATGAATAAAAATTGTGTGATTCATTTTTTTCGGTTTTCTCAATCACCAATTTACTGACAGTTTAAATAATGCTTGTATTGCAGTCTTTAAGTTCAAACTGAAACGATTAATTATTTTGCCTACCAATTCCCATACATTTTCAGAAACTACTATATCCATTTTACATACAAGAATGTGACTGTGGCGATATTCACTACCTTCTAAGTCTAAAACTACATTTGCAATAATTTCACAATTTTCGTGTACAAAAGCAGGCTGTACTTTTACTAAGCTATGAATTTTTACAGATATTTTTTTTAACCAATTTGTTGAAGCAGTGCTTTTGAAATTCGATTGAGCGAAACTTTTTGTTCACAAGATTGAAACATTTGTGTAAGTATCTACCATACAGATTTAAACCGCTCCATTTAGTTAGAAATGATTCTAGGCGCAAAGGTCTTCTTTTATTTAGATACGAACGGTACAAGTGTTTAATTTTCTTTGGCAAGTAAAACAATTTTTGGTTTAGGATACGATATTGATTTAAGTCAACTAAAATTCTTTTGTAAGAGTCATTTACAATTTTGTATTTATGATCCCAACAAGCTGGGTCAGTCCTGGTGGTTTAGTTACCATCCTTGCCTCCTAGACCCAAGTTTGCGGGTTAAAACCCGGGCCACGAACAATGGATTTTTTCGGGCGTAAAAATCCTAAGTATTGTATCAAGGGAAGTAAAGCCGTGGGTCTCGTGTCGTAGATTTACGGCACGTAAAAGAACTTCCGTGTGAAAGAAGAGGCTTCTGAGCAAAATTTGTCGGCCATTTCACGCTCTGATTTGAATGGGATGCTGATGATCTGCGATGTTAAGGTGCGTCAGTAAATAAACCAAATCAACAACAGTACCAGCTGATCCCCATTGATTTCTATCTGCAATTAAAAAAAAATAGCATATATGGAGCTTGATTTGTTACAAAATGCTTCACGTTCCTGGAGACAAATAAAAATGTTTCTAACGTTTTCAGAATAGACTTTTCGGAGTCTAAAAATTAGCAGTGGCTCGTGGCCTAAACCATAGGTGATACTCTTTTCAAACAAAAAATGGCCTACTTACTTATTTCAATGTTATTCTGGTTTTAATTGCAGCGCGCACTTTCAGCAGACTCTAAATGTTAATGCAATGACCAGTTCAGTATGTCATCAGAATTCCACACTGTCGTTTCTGTTCAAATCAATAGACAAGGTCAAAGTTTCTGCAAGTAACAACTTCTACCCAATCGCTCATATTCACTATACCACGGATCTTTTGAAATTGTGAGATTATCAGGCCACAAATTAGTCGAGCACCTGACTTGGATTTTCATGATCTGAAGAGTTTGCTTATATTTGTGTAAACAACCAGTCAAATTAAGAGGGCTAAGGCAAAACATACCCGTACATAAAGTCGAACTTACTCATGGTCAATGTCATCCCTAGTGTTTGTACCTTTGTCCCAATTACAACCAGAAATATGTAACATTGGGAAGAAAAGCTTCAAAGCTTGAAAGCTGCAACCTCAAAAACCGCGATAATTGCTTCAGGGTTCCAACTCGGGATCTTATACTTAATTGTTATGTAAGTTCCTATTCTCTTGTTTGGAACAGTATACGCCATCGACGTGGATAGTGTACGCTTGACGTATTGCTTGCTACAACTTCAGATCGTTCCATTCATAAAAAATACATTTTTTTTTTCTTTAAGTGATCCTATTTCTTTGTTGCTTGAAAAGATCCTTTCTTGTGACACAGAGAAGCCAGCAACTACTATTAACTCGCTACTGCCGTTCATCATTTAATGTTTCAGACAGAAAGCTGATGTCTGGCTGGCTTTTTCTGTGCACCTTGTGATTTTCTTCGAGCTCGGTGCATTTTACACACAGATTGTCAAGGCAAATCCATTGTGATGTTCTTGCACGTCATTTCAAGTCAACAGTCACATCAATTTACTTTGCACACACTTCGCATTTCTCTTTCCGAATGATGTCACGTCTTTGGGTCACCATAAACAACATACAAATACGTCCAGACCTTCGCTTAGCGCTGGGAACTTTTTGACGAAGTGGAAGGCGAGGGGCAAGAAGACTTGGTTGACTTTCTTCTGGACAGACCTGTTTTTTCTTTCTTCTCTTCAGTAATGTCATTTTGACTTTAGAAATTTATTGGTGATGGACGTTAACTTTGAAATATGTTTCGGATCTAAATTTTCGGCAGTTTGAAGACATACATACTTTATTTTTGTTAATGTTTAAGTATGAATGGAACAATACGAAACTTTAATTATTTGGAAAAAAACACACGTTAGATTAACTTGTTACTTCTAAAATTGTCCCCAGTGTACTCTGGCGGATTTATTGTATTCCTTCTTCTGCATAAACGGATTACGGCGAAGTTAATAAAATTGATATGTAAATTTCTTTTACGCCAGCCCCATTTACTGTTAATTCTTTTAGGCACGTTGTCACAAATATTAAGTTTCTTGTTGCTGTATAGTTAAGAGGCTGTTGAATCACATTGTTATTTGGGTGTATAATTATAGACCCTGTCAGCCAATCAAGAAATTATTACTAATATCACTTTAACGATCCAATCTCTGATCATGCATTACTCAATGTCTGTTTCCGCATTTGCTAGTACAGATGTTAATTTTGGTAAAAGCTGCACGACAGAGACATCATTGTCGCCAGTTTAGGAGCAACTGCCGAATAAAAAGAGAAAAAAGAGGCACACTACGGTATAACGGCTTATGTTTGTCTGTAAATTGTTGATGTAGGGAATCATTTGTTTTCTTGCTGTAAGGTAAGTGATTCTGAACTTCGTTGGTAGCAACGTTTGGTATGCGGCACTTTCTTCTAAACATTTTTTCCTTAATCATCAGCACAATGTTTGTTACTATTCACGCATCCAGAAATCGTGTTTTCTTTGTTGCCTCTGTCTATTCTATAACGGTATTCTTAGTAAATTGTACAAGGCTTCTCCCTCTATTTTCCCGTAATTTCCATTTCTGCAAGAGCAAGCAAATCGAATTCAAGTTCATTGTTATACAGGGAATGAAAGCGATCTTATTTTATATGACTGATTACTAGATAAGTGGGAAAAACAGTTTCCCCAAGAATCGGTGCGCCCAACTGCTAGCCAATATGGTCTCTTCCTTCACTGTCACGAAATTCAAGAGTCATTTCCGTCAAGTAAGAAGACTGTATTAGTTTACAGTCGATAGTAATTGGATACAAGTGGATAACACTCACAACTTTCACGAATCCCATGCCGAAGAACTTTCAGGGGTTTAGTTGCATTCAGACTGGGAAGGCCACATTTCCCAGCAGATCTTACAAACAACTTAATAGCTGTTTATTTTAGATATTTAGGGACGCTCTTTAACACCTGAGGTCATCAACGTCCCATTCAATTCAGGGCATGAAACGGCCGATCAGCGTTGCTCAGAGGCCTCTTCTTTAAGGCTAGAGGTTCTATTTTCGCGCCTTAAATCTAAAACGTGGGATCCATGGCTTTACTTCCCTCCCGAAGGAAGCCATACTTGGGACTTTTACACCCGAAAAAATCCATGGACCCTGACCGGGAATGAATTCGTGATCTTGGATCTATGGGGCAAGTACGGTTACCACCAGATCTACATAACTTAATAGGGTAAAACGATTAAATTGAACGCTTATTGTAATCCCATTTAAGTTCAATTTGGTCAGTGCTGTTTACCTTACAAATATACAGAGTTGCAATTTTTTTTTTTTTTTTTTTTTTTTTTTTGTATTTTGTGGAGCACGTTAATACGATATAATCTATTTTTGGGCTATGATCCTCTCCTAGCACTATCTCTTTCTTCTCCTCTTTTCTGTTCACGGAACCACCTAGGCAACATCTTTATTGTACAGAATTTTTAATTTTTCAACACGTTTAACGTCATCAGGAACTCTAACCATGAAGATTGTTTCCCCTGAGCTCAGTTTTATTGAGCATAATGTTTAAACACACACACACACACACATATATTACATTTGAGTGCTATATTTGTTCGCTTCTTAATATTTAAGATATACTATTGAAATAAGTGCAAAAAAATTATCCTGAAGTTTTGAATTTCCATTAGTAAAGAAGAACGTTTCGTGAAGTCATTGAACTTAGTTCTAGGTGTTATATATCAAATTTAATTCGCCAATAACCCGATTTCTATAATAAAATGCAATTATAAGTATCTAGCTGAAATGTTTATCAGGAATAATGAATACAGCATGTAAAGGAAAGGCAATCAGATAAAACTAATGGTTTGGAAAACAGCAGCCTTGCACTAAATGCTCAAGTTTGAAAGACCACAACAACACTTTGCAATATCCTTGACCGATATCACAAATGATACCTTAGCTTCTCGCATTTATAATTTTAATGATCTTGCTACATTTCGTGGTAAAATATAGGGAAACATAAGAGAAAGGCTTTAGCAATTGCGTGGTACGTTTGTTTACATTAGCATCGTTTTATTAATCTCGTGACATCAGCCTTTGTGTGCTGGTTCTTTAGACAGGTAAAATGAGAAGAGTAAAATGTTGTTCTGTTGGTAGTATTGCGAAAAAAAAGCTAGGTAAGAGATCTTTTTGGAATACTAGACTTAGATTACTTCTTTATATTGTGAACAAGCTGTTTATTAATGTGGATACACTGGTATTACAAATTATATCCTAATTTTCTCGTTTTCATACTATAATATAGCTTATAACAAAAGAAGTTTTGTTTTTTATAAAAATGTTAAAATTTCTTGTCTGCTTCCACGACATTCAGGACAAAGTATAAAAACAGTTGCTTAACCTAAAAATAACAAAGTGATTTATGGAAATAGAAAATATATTTTAAATTAGAATTATAACTTGCATTGTATTAGAATTATAACTTGATAACATGGACAGGGATGTGTTGAACTTTAAACTTGCAGAAAACGTAAATTTTATGCTATTGATATTTATCATCAGGAATCTGAGGACCACCACGGGTGGTCAAGATCGTTAAGATCCGGACTCGTGAGCGGGAGGTCTGGGGTTCGAATCTCTCCAGGACTGTCCTCCCTGACCGAGTTTTTTTTCAGGTTTTCCTCAGTCTTCACAACTGGAAAATGCCTGGGAGGTACCCCAAACTTAGGCCTGGAACGTTTCCTTCCTTAATTAAAAACATTCCTTTCCGAATATACAATTTCATTTCATGTATCACCAGTGTGCCTGTGGTGCCTCAGTAGTAAAAACGGGTGTTAAACACTATTGAAAAGGCAAAAAGGAATCTGAGGAGTGGAATATATACTTTCATTCCTTATATGGATATATATTGTCGGTCCTGGTGGTGTAGTGGTTACCATACTTGCCTTCTGAACCCAAGATCGCGGGTTCGAACCCGGCCAGGACCGATGGATTTTTCGGGCGTAAAAATCCCAAGTATGTCTTCTTTCGGAAGGGAAGTAAAGCCGTGGGTCCCGTGTCGTACATTTACGGCACGAAAAAGAACCTCAAGCCTGAAAGAAAGGCCTTTGAGCAAAATTTGTTGGCCGTTTCACGCCCTTAGTTGAATGGGAGGCTGATGGCTTGAGATGTTAAAAGAGCGTCCGTAAATAAACATATTAAAAAAAAAAAGATATATAACAGCTGCAGAAACTATATAGCAAAATATTTCGTTTCATTAGCAAAAGTGCACATTATTGTCTCGAAAATGTTTAGTTAAAAGCATTTTAGAAAATGTCATCAGTAGTATAAGCAATTAATTCATAATAAAATAAAACATTTTCAATGCTCATTTTACATGCTGCATATTACAACTACGTGTTGATTGACTGTAGACAAATTATACTAATACAGGCTAGTTCAGCATTCGTTCTATCTCGTAGGAGTTGCAGTTGTTCTTTAACTGTTAAAAACATTTTTGGTCACTCTTAGATCTCTGTGGAATGCTTTAAATCTGGCGCCGAATATTGTAATTCAATTCTTCCGGTTTAGAAGGCTTTGTCACCCTTCAGATTACCCCAGAAATAAAAGATGCACGACGTTAGGGACTCTAGGAATTGTTCTCTGCACCTACTCAGTATTTGGACTTTTGTAACTTTTGTAACCATGAGAGAAATTACTGAAACCTGCTGGAACTACAGTCACTTTTCTTCTATTAGTTATCCTAATTCAGAATTGGTTGAATATACTCATATTAAATTAGTTTTTGCATATAAAATACCTAACATTCTGCATATGTTGGGATCGATTCGATCTTCTGACCCAGTTAAAAATGTATTTAAAGGACTAGATTGGAAGTCTCGTCTCCGGCAACATTGTCTTAAGTCCTGAATAACGGTACTCATATAAGCATTATATAGATTTGTAGTGTGACAACATAAGTATTTGTATCGAACTCATTAAAACGTTTATCAATATTTATTCTAACAAATTTAATGCCATAATGCTAGAAGAATGTTTAAGTAAGATCTCAATATAGTAAGTTTTATAACACGAGGCGTGATCAATTAACCCGTCCGAGTCCATTAATATCAACCAACATAAAATAATTACAAACTAAACACAAACGGAAGCAGTAATGCTTAAGACAGAAAATGAGATACTCTCTTAGAAGTCACCCTGGGCATTTAGAATGCATCCCGGCTTCACCAAGCATCGCATACCATCCGAAAAGATAGTTTTTGAATCATTTCCTCACCACAGCCTTGACTTCAACATCGCTGTGAAAGTATTTATCTTCAGAGCCGAGAGATCCAAACAAGGGAAAGTTACAGGTGATAGTTGAAGGCTATAGAGCCACTATGCGCAGTCACCATTTTCCTCGTACCGGCACAGGTGTTGCAAACACAAATCCTTGAGCTTTCCTCGTGCTGAAACAGTCAGCAATCACAGAATAAGTGAAGGAGCTGACATTCTGTCCGAAACATGCGTGCCCAGTATTTCACTGTTGTCTTCGATGCATATTTCTCATCAAACACGACATGGATTTCTCTCAGCTGACAGCCCTTCGCTGTCAAAAGTTGATCACAACATATTGATCCTGTTTTGATGAGTTCAAAATCGCAGCCACATTTATCAGAGCCTGTACAGACAAAAGACCCAAGCCAATAGCTCTCGTACCTGGATATGATAATCTATTTAGTTGTCTGTTTTCCTACCCCATACCACCGCTGATTGTTAAGTGCAGCTGAGCAAGTCATGGGGACCAGGCAGGTTTCAGTTGATCACGCCTCGTATTTAGCTTGCTCTGCCTTTCTCTCTTTCACATCGTAAATATTCAAAGGCAACTCATGAATGCAAAATTGGTTACGCAGATGTAAATATTCGGCTATGCTGGATTACAAGAAGAAGGTTGTACCAAATGTTCCACATGCATGGGTAGAAAATGTATCACCAACAACCAGCGCATTTTACAAGGATCTAAAGCCATTACTGATGTTGCTTAGGGCGATGGGCACTATTCCATACCACCACGCACATAATGGTAAGTTTAAAAAATAATTATATATTTAAGATACTTAAGTATGTTACACACGAAGGATCTGTGGTAATTAATTCTTGCCATGGTCATTGTCAGCTTTTCCAGAAGTTCAACATTATTTTATTTTGTCTCATCTTACTTTAACAATGTCTAAACTCGGTAAATAAATGTCTGAAAACAAGCACTTATCTCGTTCGGCGCGTTAAACAACGGTCAAAAACTATAATACATGTACACGTCTTATTTCTGTGATGCAACAAGATTACACCCTGTTTATAACAGTCTGTGCTTTCGCTGCCGCAGCTCATCTGGATTTTCGTAAAAACGCTAGAGGGCCGCATATCAACAGCAACGTTAATGAAAAGAGCAGTACTAGCTATCTGTTATTTTTTTGCATGCCTACTACCAACACGAACATAGCCAGAAGTAATACACATAAGATTGATAATCCTTAGATAGGCGCGTTTTCAATACGCGTTCTTTCTTGGCATTGGTGTTGAGATGAACGCTCCGAGATTGTGACAGTAAAGCTATATCTCTGGACATTTCATGAAGTGTGAAATTACACGCGATCGTATAGTTGCCACGCGGGAAACTGGTCGCGCAATAAATGATGCCAGAAACGTTGTTAACAAAAGCACACCTACATTAGATATAACGGACAAGGATCACGAGGAACATGGTTTAAAAACAATCTAAAAGCCGATGGGCCTCGTAAAACCACTATTGAAGTAAATGTTGCAGGAATAAATGCTAACAAAGAACACCATTTTCCACTTGCAACAAGATATATAATCCGATTTGCAGTTACAATGCAGTGCTTCAACAGTAAGACGAAGGGTCCCTTAAGCGAGCATAGGAGGCCATTTTCTAGGTATATAAAGACAAAAAAACTATATTTAGTTTTTTAATATATTTACCCTTTGTTGCAATACACTTCTCACATCTTTGAATTAACATTTAAATCCCCCTCCCCCCAAAATAATCAACTTCTTGTGTGCAAAATGGCCATAAACAACATACATCACTTCTTCGTCACACTTAAATTTCCTTTCTCGAAGATCCTTCTTGAGTTTTAAGAAGAGGAAACAGTCTTCAATGCTTTCTCGGCCCATTCAAAAAGTTTGGTGCATTATTTTAAGGTAAAATATGAGGGGATGCTTCCTATATATATATACCGTCCAATTGCTGTTTAATTTCATTTGGAGTAAGTCCTTTTTTGTGAAAAACTTATTAACAGCTCTAAACTCTATTTTGAACTGTCACAATCTTCTACACACAGCCTTCTTTGTGCAACTATATCTGAGCAACTGAACATAGCAGAACGGAAGTTACAGCTACAATTATTTACTTAACAGATAAGGCGTGACTCCAAATAAAGGATTTTGAAGGCGATAATTCTTAACGGCGAGACCGGAAACTTGTGGACCTACCCTCGTACACCAAAGGAAGGCTGAGAATCTTTGCAATGACCAGGTGGGTTTTGCACTTGAGTGTGTAGTTAAACTGGACAATTTGTGGGAGGCTAATAACAAAGCCTTTTCTTCAGTTGAAGATGGAAGATATTTGTGGCGACGAAGCAACACACACTGTACTCCTGATTATGGGACTGCATTATTGCCAATGTAGCTGGGCACGGTAGTTAGTCCAAGTTTCATCCCAAATGAATTCATTGATAATAAAAGTGCTACTCCCGTGAACTAACAATAGGATGCTGTTGACATCGCAAAACATTGGCTCTCATAAGTTCGGGAGTCAACAGCGAGGCAAAAGGAACACTTGTTGCTCTAAATATTAGTAGAGTTTCTTATAGTATAGAACATTACTTATCTTTATACTAGATTCTATTGGGATTTTAAAACAAAATAGAATCTAGTATTAGATATATATGAATATTCCTAGAATTCTTATCTATCTTATTTTGTTGCTTTAAAATTGAAGGATTTGGGCAAAATTTCTCGTGGAACTAAACTTTTCCTGACTTCGCCGTGCTATTTACGCAAATTCTCTGCCTTGCCTTCGTGGAGCACAGTGCATATGGCAGACTGCGGCAGCGCAGGAGTGCAGATTGTGACTAACATAGCATATGTACTGATAAATATGTTTCGAATACATTCCTGTCAATAAGGAGACGATGTTGCCATTCTTAGGCGTCTTTCTGATGTAGTGCAACAAAAAAGGCCTCGTTTATGAATTAGGTTCTCCAACACGACAACGCCTCCACCGGATGAGCGAATTCTTCGCAGCGTATTACATATCTTTCTTTCCTTATTCTCCAGATACTGCTCTAAATGATTACTACCTATTTCCCAAAGACGAAAACTTGCTCTGGGGATGAAAGTTTGCTTCGGCTGTGAAAGGTTCTAGACGTGAACAAGTGAGAAAAATAGACTGCAGGATTGTTTCGTAAAGTGGTACGCCACTGGCAGAAGTGTGTCTTACTTTTAAGGGGTTTTTCATTTCCTCTGTAACAAACGTTTCTACATGCATGTAAGTAAATATTACAGCCCTGTAAGGTGTTTCCGTCTCGATTTGTTACAGGGGAACTGTCCTTCAAGTTTCTTCATCCGGTCACCTTCTATACATTTATTCTACAGATCATCGTAACATTTGGTGCCTGCATGAGACAAAAATCACTGCTCAATCAAATGGAAACCCATAACATGAATTTTCTTTCCAAACTAATGGATTACGTGGCCTTGGTCACGTATGTACCTTGTCTTCTGATTCCTCTCACAAACTGGCCAGAAACATCCAAGAAGTTAACATACTTTAATGAATGGCTTCGCTTTCAGGTACAGTATATTTTAAGAAGGTAAAGAATGCTGCGTTACTAAGAATATTCAGAATATGTCAATAGAACCCAGCGATTATAACTATTGTTTACGTAAGCTAACGATGCGCAGCACTATGCGTGTGAGCAATAGCCAGGTAGGCTTATCAGTCGCGGGACACCAAATTGTCCCAAGGGAAATTTAAGATATAATTTATCTTTAATGTAACTAGGCAAGTAAACACTGAAATTGTTAGTCACCATTTCAAACACTTATTAAATAAATTGAGCCTTCCCTGCAACAGTTCTGTTTAAGAAACGGGGTAACTTTTTAACCTTTTCTATTGTGCTGTTGCGTAGGTGTCTAAGAGATGCTTAGCCTCATTTTCAAAAGAAATAGAATGTTATCCAGAATTTTCTCAGCAAATATTTTCTTTTGTAGGGGTTTAATATCGTTAACATTTCGCTCCCTCGAAAGTTGCTCAATGCTCTTTACAGGAAACATACTTAATCGTCTCTTCTCATACATACATATATGTAAAAGATGCGTGTTTGTGGAATAAAATACGTAAAAGCATCTCGCTCTCTTTACAACAAACAAAGTTTTAAACGTAGAATGTTATCAGCACTCTTCTGTTATCTTATATCTGATTAAGAGCTATGCAGAAAGATCAGGGGACAACAGAAAGAAGACGAAGAATAAATGTTTGGGAACTTTCTCAATCCTAAACAAAAGTTATCCTATTTTTCTCATACACATATACTTTCCATGCAGGTTCTTCATCATTTTCCTTGAAGATATTTATAGGCTCAATAACGGTATAACCTTGCCCTTGCAATTACTGCAACGACTAAAACTCGCAATTTCAAATTGGTTACTGTGTTGGGAAAGGCACAAATATATTAGTTGTTATATTGAACATATAAGAAACCTGTATCACTTATAATTGCTGGAGCGCCCGTTCAATGATCCTGTGTGGCCGAACATTCTGTATACTTTGGACATGAGAAATTACATTTAGGTAATTAAACGATTGAGATCAGTTAATTGATATGCTAGTGCTGTTTTGAGAGTGCGTCATTGTTTATCAAGTTCTGAAGGGAATTACCGCTGTTGGGGCTAATAGCATTAAAGATAACCGCTTTGAGATCTCCAGTCAAAGTTTTCGTATCCTGTACATTCCAGGAGCCCAGTAAGAGTTGCAGCAACTTCATTTGCTAAATTTTACACTACTTGGCATTCATTGCTTCATTTTATTTTATATTTTTTCTTATATTCTTTGTTTTATATTTATTCCTTGATTAGCAAACTTCAGAAACAATTACCTATAACTAGAAATAATTTCCGGGAGTTCTATGAACTTCTATACAAAATATCATATTTAGTTCTGCATGTAAATCATATATAGTTTTATGCATAACTACTAAGAAAAGTTGATTTTTAAATACTGTATAATGCCAGGTTTTACTGCTGAGGTGACTGATCATACATGAAATGAAATGATGAATATCAAAGGATATTAAGAAGGAAACGTTTAGGGTACTTCCCCAGCAATCGCCATTTTTGAGGACTTTAAGAGTTACCTGAAGAAAACCTCAGTCAGAGAGGAAGGTCCAGGCTGGAGGTTTGCCCTGATTGGCAAGGACATTTGGGTGTTTTCTCTTCAGTTTCGCAGTACTAGGAATGAAATCCACGCTTCAAAACAAATGTGGGCTAGTTGGGAATCGCGTGGAATGCACAAATACAACGCTTTCACTAGCCTGTATTGTTGTGCTGTTCTCACTTAGAAACGACAAATTGACAATAATTTTGTCGAAAAAAAGAGCACAATTATCACAAAATTAAAGCTCGTTTTCGAGTCGAGCTTCTTTGGCAGAGGTGCTAATGTTCAATGGCTTTCTCGTTCTACTCTATGCAGATTGGACTTGAAGGAAAGAAAAGGAGATGCTGGCGGCTATTTTTCGGTCCATAGCATGCGATAGCAGTCGAAAGACTGGTTAATGAAAAACACCGTATATCACTCAGTTGCCAGTAACACAGGCATATTAACAAGTGTAACAGAATCAAAGCCTTAATGTTGAGAATTGCAGTCAGTAAGCCATGTCATCTTTATTTTATTTACATTAATATCCAGCCAATCCATATCGTAAGATCAAATTCAAAGGGCTTCGTAAATACTTTAACAAATAAGGGGGTGCAATAGTTACACTAATAAAAATAATTTGAGTTATGCAGTCCCCTACTCTGCATTTGTTATTTCAATGAATCGAACATTTCCTGCACTTGTTTCTGGAATTTCTGATGTCATAGTCTTCTTCAATACGAGTTCGTCGTTCGATTACAAAATATTTTTAGATATAAATGCATTTACATGTAAAATCATTTTAAAGTTGTTAAAAGTATTGCCTACTTGTTTGGCATAGAAGAACTCTAGTAGTCGAAATATAGCGATTTCAAGTGTGACTTTCTCTTAGTGTTTTATCCTTTTCTTTTTTTATAATCACTGTTATTTATGTGTGTGTGTGCGCGCGCGTGCGTGCGTGCGTGCGTGGAAAGATATGCCAATAAAACAAGGATTTTTATAATACATTTCGTTCAATACCTATGAATATCGATAGACGTTGAAAATATATAGTTTTTATGAAAAATTAAAATGCCATAAAAACTTGTTTGGCAATATGTTTTAAGCTGGTTTTGTACATTTTCCATCCGCTTGTACAGGAAATCCAGCACACTTCAAGCGCTTCCCTTTGCTGGGTCAGGGCAACATTCTTTGGGCTCCTAGACATGCGGTCATACAGGATAAAGAGGCAGCAGATTTCGCAGCGAAAGCGTTTATTTTAGCTCTAGCTTCAATCCGTCATAGTGTTACTTCAAAAGATTTTAGCACTTTCTTAAGTAGAACTGTTCTCTAAAGCAGATGCGAGCAACAATACACCTATTTCACTGCTTGGCTAATCCGAGGAGAAGTGGTTTTAACGTGTTTGAAAATGGACTATTTAAATTTTACTTGCCGTCACATTTATAAATGTGCTCCATGTTGCCCACATGTGAGACCCCATAATGTGCGCCACGCTTTACCAAATATCGTCAGCTGTTACGGTTAGTAGCTTTTCTACCTCTGCCTTCTGTACTGACAGGTGTTCTGGTAAACGATGTGGGCGTTGTTGAGAGCATGTTCGGTTTGATTTAGTTTTTGTAATACGTTAAGCAGTGACCGACCTTTTAGTGGTATGTGTTACATTTTTATTTGTTTGATATTTTAGGTCCTTACTGACTTCATATAACAGGGCCTTATACTGAGATGCATATTCCTATTTTATCGTGCATTCTTCTCCGTATTTATGAGTGGCATATGCCTGACCTTATTTTAATGGTATATTTTTGGGTATAGCATCTGTTTTAAACGTAGAAGCGGGTGGAAAAGGCTTAGTTTTCAGTATTATCATTAGATCATTGCAAATTGTGCGTTCTTGTTCTTTTTTTAAAATAAACGCTTTTCATGCATTTTGAAATGTGGTTCTTAGATACTTTATTTAATACTCGTTTTTACAACAGTGGCATCACAAATGATGGACACTGACTATGCATGATATGACAAAATACATTTGGAAATAACTTTTGGGAATGAAACCGTTTAGGCTGCTCTGTGATTGGTTCTTCATGCTTTAGTGT
This sequence comes from Metallyticus violacea, assembly GCA_030762175.1. NCBI lineage: Eukaryota > Metazoa > Arthropoda > Insecta > Mantodea > Metallyticidae > Metallyticus > Metallyticus violacea. The sequence continues at coordinate 100,040,232 of CM060832.1, forward strand.
CAGATGTTCATCTGCGATGAATTATGTATAGTGCTATCATTTCAAAACGTTCCGTTTGAATAAATACTATTTAACATAAATTTAATTTAAACAAAAAGCACAAAAATACTTCACACTTTCATTCACATTTTGAAATTTCAAATCTCACCTTTAACTTTTGATGCTTCAAATTTAAAAAGTACGCAAGTTATATCACTTGTTTTTATTGCTTCCTGAAGACCTGGACTGTTATTGCTATCTGAATTGGACAGAATAATTCCATAAAACTGCTGAGAATTTAATGCAATTGTTGTGTTTTAGTATAATTTGTTTCAAAATGGTGCACACTCTACTAAAAGAATAGAATGTAAATGAATTAGCCAGGGGTTCCGAAATAGCCTCTATTGCTGTAATACCATTATCAATATTTTTTTAATCCTACAATTGCCTTACTTTTTATTTTATCCAAATTCAAATGACAACCATGGTCTAAGTTGCCAGGCAAAGATAGGAAACAAAAAAGGTCATAAAAATTGAATCCTCTATAAAATGTAAGTATTAGAATGTAGCGGTGTTATTTCAAATTACAAAGTGAGTGTAACTGGGGTCATTCAGTAAATCCTAAAATGTAATTAGAAACTATTTGCCTAATAATCTAGTTACCCTTTTTCCAGATACACTATCAGTATAAAACATTGGAATTATGCGATTTATAATAAACCTGAATGGGGAATGCTTCTAAGTACTCTTTTTATAAATGTATACATATGCCCCATATCTCAAATCATCTATATTGTTGAACGAATAATTGAGTAAAGTAGACCCTGCTTTCAATGCACCATTATTGAATTTAGAGGTGATGAAACTTTTATGGAAAAAAGAACTTATTGGAAACAAATTTATCTTAAAATTTATTCTTTTTATTAGTGGTTAAAACGATGAATTAAAGGAATTAGCACGTTCATGTATTATAGTTAGAAGATAGAGTTAGAAATACACAACATGAAAGTAATAAATTGCTATATATTTATAACATAGGTAGAGTTCACAGCCGTTACCGGGAAGCCTCTTGAGCTAAATATGGGACTTCGTGTGAGAATGGCTCAAACAGCATACGTGGTGTACGTCTTAGCGAACATGATACTCTTCTCCTGGAGGTTTCAAGGCAGCGATCTTTGGTGGACGATGCCTACTATGGTGTTCTCTATTCTCTTCATCGTGATGGTGTTGAATCTGTGGATAGCTTGCTGCTGGGAGCTGGAGAGGGCAGCTTACTTGTTGGGGAATGAGATGGAGCAGGTGAGTTTTTGCACTCATTAAACTGCACTAGCAAGTGTTGTCACCAAACAGTTTTGATTAGCACAAAGCCACACGCTTAGCCTTTCCCCCTATTTACCAAATTGTGGTTCAATTGTAGTCTGCTACTAATTACATGTGTAATGTACGATTTTTGTAACTTTAATAAGCGAATCCAAGAAATAAAATATGAATATCTCAAAATGTATTTATAAAATGTTTCTTGAGAAGCGACAGATGTTTTTTCTCAGCTTCTGTTCTTCGGTCTATTTCTGTATTTTATCTGTGCCGATCATGCACATTTTCCTGTCAACTTTCCCATCCTCATTTCTCTGTCCACGCTGGAAGACTTTGTTACCTGTTCCTAAGCGAGTTTTAGAGAATTATATGATGCAATGTTTCTAACGTGGTCGGCAGGCCGAGATATTTTTCATATTAGTATGACAAGCTGTTTCTGCTAACCCGGCTCGGTGACTTTGGTATTATAAAGACTTAGGTGCTGCAACAATGTGGTATTTGCTGTAAAATCAGGTTAACACTATTGTCTTCTAAAATGCTTTAAGTTAAAATTTTGTAAAGGGATTTAACCCCAAAATTCATTATTTTACATTTTAATTTTTGTTACATGTCGCTCTAAATTATTTTTTAAATTTCCAACTTTTGTTGCTAAATACATTTTTGTGTGTGATATATTGTTAAGCTTATTTTTGTACGTTAATGAAGTAGTGTTTGTTATAAAATAAATCACAATATTGTAAATTATCTTCTCCCGTATTCGAAAGTTACCTTTCTCCGACTACATTCTGGGGGTTTTCTTTCTAGCATACTTTCTAATTCAACTCTGGTGTACGCATCAGAAGATGGATATCAAATTGAACATTGAATTTGGTAGCAGTAATGGAGGACAAGTTGCCTTTCATAAGTTCACTTTGTATACTTTTTTGATATAAAATTATACTTTGCTACATAAATAATGGCAGTGTTGGTTACAACCTCGGTAAATCTGATAATTTATTTTTATTGAGTTTCAATTACCATCGTCTTCGGAATTCCTAAATAATCAATTCAATCTTCTCTAAATTAGTAACAAAACTGATTAATTTTGTTAGAGTATCACTAGAACCAGCTTCAAGAATAACTTTCACGAAGGACTGGGACTTTTTACTGAGCCTTCTTTTCGTTCAAACCTTCATAATTTGAAATTCTATAATTATTACGATGTATAATACTCTTTAATAATGTATATTTTTCACCCTATATTCTTCGCTCATCATATGTTGTATAGCTTGATGTCTTTGTAAAATATGAAAAATGTACTTTGACCTCAATAGCGTTGAGAATAAGTCGAAGCATAAATATTGTGAGGGTGCGATCTTTTGTGCGTTAAGGCAAAGCGAGTCAAGGACATTACCTATCGTACTCTGGCCCTTTTAAACGAGATGTTTCGTCAAGAGAAAGCGGCTGTAGGTAGGGAGACTGTTACTGCCGTTAGAGGCAGTTGGCCTCACTCCAGCTGAAAATAGTTACAGTTCGAAATAGCGTGTAGTAAGATAGATTTTTTTAAACTCCTTTGAGCTAGCAAATCAGATGAGGACAGGCATATTTGAAAGTAGCCAGTGGAGAGTTTAAATTTCTAAGAAGATATGTTAGGCTATCACGTGTTTCGTGCTGCCTGCTTGTCCAACCGATTCTTTTTTGAACTAGCTATGTAAGGACCAGATTGGACGCTGATTTCCATTACTATTACTGACTTACTTACATGTTCCGGGTTCCTCGTTATGCAGCATTCGACATTCTTGTTACACCACGCCTCCAGGCAGCCGGAATTCGCGAAAGTTATATCTGCTTAGGAAGCATTTGTTTCGGTTCAGAATCATAATATGTTTCGTAGGGACAAACAGTCCAATAATCGTCGTAAAATAAATGTACAAGGTTGTTAACTCTTACCATTATTCAGTGTGCAACACGGGATACTCGCATAAAGCTTTACAAACGTCTCTGTGAAAATCTGAGAAATCTACAAATCTGTAGAACGTTTGTTCTACATAGATGAACTTTTTTGAAGTAAAAGTTACATTGATTTATTCTTACTTTGCGCATTGCATTGCCCGTTCCTTTACTCCTACCCCAAATAAATATAGTTAATATGTATGGTATATAATTATTTTGTATGTCTTTCATTACAGCAATTTAATCGTATTTTATCAGTGTAATATTGTCAAGTATATTTTCCTTTACAGCTCTTAATCAGACGTTATCAATGTCTTTAATAATATAAATACCATATTTATTTGTTCATAATGTATAAATAAGACGCGAGAATTTTACTTCGAAGGTTTTCTTCTGGTGTATCTTTCGCTTAAGGCAGCTGGTTTCAAAACACATTCGTTACAAAAGATTTATGGCCGTCCATCCAGCCGGACACAAGTTTAAAGGTGAGACTTTCACTTTTGCGAAGTAAACAAGCGAAAACGTCGCAAGAATGTAACAGAACCGTGGCAGGGGACACTGAACTTTACCGGTTGATGTCCTTTTAAAAATTTAAAGGGTACCAATAGCTGGGTTCGTAACACACATGTATGAATCTAACAAATGGAATGCTAGCAAAATAATATTGAGTCACTCAATGAGAAGTATTTTTAAGGAAAGGGCCTGAAATTCCGCATTGGTTTTAGTCAATGAATTCTGATTTGTATTTAGTGTATAAGGAAGCGGCAGCGCCTTTGTCACTCAAGTTTCGGGCCTAGTCTACGCATTTCTCTAGTCAAGTTAGACGCAATTTACAAGTTAAGCTCAGGGCAAGCAGTTTCAAGCAGCACAGGTAGGCGGTATTCGCCTACATCTTCTTAACAACATAGTTAAAATAACTGCAACCAGTAATATACAACCAGCGTTTCATATTCATCGTTAAGCACGCGGTTTAGTTCCGATGATCTAGTTAAAAATATCTTTTTACGCGTCAAAAGTGCTACACGCGACAAATGAATTCACACAGCCTAGCCTAGGCGTTAAAAGATCACCAAAAGACAATAGAGAGCTTCCATCAATAAACTACACAATCACATTACGTCCTGTCGTAAGCCTTAAGGCATAGAATTTCTGTCTCAGTCTCGTTGAACCCCGCTCAACAAAACTAAATCAGACCCTGAGAAATTGTCCCCACAGAAGCGTTGGCGACGACAACGACGAGCATTGACGACCCATTGAGAAGCTACGCAATCAATCGGGCACATCGACGTGGAGTCACCGGCATCAGAGGCGCCTTCGTATCTTCTGTAAAAAAAACTGCTTCTCTCAAATTCGGCACACTAACGTGGGCCACCCACACAGAGCTAGCCCCCTTCCCACCTAAACCGCTTTCTCACACCACATGAGTGAAACTTCTTTCGGCCGATACCTTTGTTTCGGATGACTTACAAACATTACTTCATCATTTGTAGAAAAAATATCCTCTTGGAATTCATACACTATTTGTCTCAAATGGCACGATTTAAATGACTATATTTTACGCTAGCTATGTTGAACGCAACGCCTCACAGAGGTGTAGTGAGATCGTCTGCGGCTAGTGATATTCTCTGTCAATTTGACAAGAGTAAGCTGGCGACTAGAAGTTCAGTAAATCTTCAATGAAAATTCAATAAAAATATGTTAATGCATTCAAGTGTAAGCACATGAAAGCCTAATATTATTCATAAAGTTTGTTATGCATGTTTATGAAACATCAAGATGGCTCAAAAGAAACTGATACATTTCTGTACCTTTATGTGTTTTATTCTTGTTCTATAGATGCTCCAGTAAAATGCAAGAGTATTTTTTTTGTAAACGTGTATCACTAGCAAACCGCTAAGGTCTTTCGAGACAATAGATCAATAATGACGCGAATGAGTTCGAAGTCATTAACATTACAGGTAACCTAATTTCACCTTTTCAGGGTGCGCGAATACAGAGGAAGAAAAGAAAATCTTACCATAGAACATGTCCGGTCGGCCCGCCAGAATATAATAGTAAGGCAGAAAATATAAGGATCGTCTATTTAGTTTCAAAAGTAGATCGGAAGTTCTGAAACTCGATTCTCCATTTTGCCAATGCGTTTGAGTTATGCATAACTGAAACGCAACAGGTTTCCCAGCAAAGTGGTTTTGATTTGCAGAGCTAGTGGCTGACACATGTGGGATAGTATATCTTCGCAACACCCAGGATGAGCTGGGTAACTAGATATAAAACAGGGCTTCAATTATTTTGCCAAAATTAATGAGAATTGTAAAGATTGAACGTTGCGACAATTTCCACTTGTGTTCTATTGCAGCAGATACTTCTGTTCGGACTTGAAAGAGGAGCTCGTCTGGCGAAGTTTCGGGTTCTGTGGTTGAGACTCAGTGGCCTGACAAGGGACTTGGGGAACAGCATGGCACTCACCGTGGGTGCTCACCTCGTGATCCACTTCGCTCTCCTTGTTATGTTCACTTATTACACAATAATGAGTATTGCCAAGGGCGAAGGATTCAACATTCTCCACATGATGGTTATTGTAACTTTCAACTTTATTGGCACGTATATGGCATGCAGTTCGGCTCAGGGGGCTACAGAACAGGTACGTCTTGATTTCACAGTTTGCAGTTTTGCTTACGCTAACACATTTCTTTCTTTCTTTTCATAGATTTTATCACAGATGTCGTACCTCTGACAGTAAAATATTGCTGTACGCTCCGTGCTCCAGACGTTGTGTTTTAGAAGTCGTGTCAGTAAATTGAATTATTCTTCAGTTTTATAGGCCTGCTTTACTGCAAATAATATTGTGCTTTAGAATTCGCGTTATTTTGTTGTATAACTTGTTCAATGAGTTCTCCTTGCAAGAAAAATTTAATAAATATAGTAAAAAAGGTATGGACATAGGGACGAACCACTGTAGAGAAAGACCAAGCCGAAGATCAACTTCTGGCTGTGGCGTAAGTATGCGTGTTCAAGCCAGGAGAATTTTTGGAATGAGAAGAAGAAAGCATGCGCCTCAAGATCCATTCAACCTGTTACAAGGACCGCGTGTGCTCTTGAAAAGTGAGGATATCACAACAGAAAAGAAGAGATGACGAGATGTTCCAGAATCATCAAATTAGACAACTTCTAGTTAGAACCTATCAGAAGAAATATATGAGAAGTTCGATTTATCGTGAAATGATATTTCGCTATTTCGTATTTATCGCAGGAAAAGAATGCTCTCCCCTTCCCCCATTAAATAGATTAGTTTTAATGAGGGTTTTTTTTTTTTTTTTTTTTGAAACTTCTAAGATATATAAAAACTTGCAAAGAGCATTTGTGAAGCACAATTAATTTTATTAGTAGTAAATATGCTATAACCCTCAGTGGACAATGACTTTTGTTTGCAAATTGTAAAGTCGCATTCAAAAGGATTGTGCTGACATAAACCATGCCCAACAGGTTGTCTCCACTTTCCAGAAACCTGTCAGAGTGTACGTAATGATCGTGGAGTGGTGCAGATACGGTCAGCAGTGAAATGAAACATTTTAATCCACTGGATTCTTAGGATGTACACAAAGTGAATCAAACAGCGTCCATTCTCTATCTTGCTAATACTCAAAGGCACTATGAAAGAAAAGTAACAACTGCAATTGTTGCAATTGCTCACTCGTCACAAAGTTGCATGCGACCAAAGCAGTATAAAGGGAGATCTTTTGTCCCTCATATAACAACATAAAACAGATTCTCCAATATATATTTTTGGCTGAAATAGCTAAGCGATGTGAAATGAAATCATTGGGTATGGTATCAAGTTGGTTGCAATGTTGTTTGAAGCCAAAAGACATTTACCGGAGCTAAAACTGAAGCACTCACAAGTAAGGCAGTAAATAAAGTATTGACACCGGAAAACTGTAGGCGTAGTGTCTTGCGTGTGAAAGAACTGAAGAATTCTCCGCATCGTCATTGAAAACTGTGTGGAGAAAGCATTTACTCGACTTGTGAATATTCATTACAGACGAGAGCGATAAATGGAATAGATCCATTAGAATACAAGTCAATAAGTCATATCTAGTTTTATATTATATACTATATATTTTACATTTTCTTATTTGGTACTTTCAAACTTTTTAGTATAGTATAGCATAATTTAGTTATTTACAGGCATTAATGACTCTGTTGAAATAATTATAAAACTTATGAAAATGATATATTTATAATAAAAATCAAATTTCCAATAAACTAGTGAAAGTAAACTTAAAACAATTAAAACGGTTTTATAAAAGGTTCGTATATTTCAGGTATATTTTCATTCTCTTACCACCACGGGTGGCTGAGGTCGTTAAACGGACTTTGGGGTTCGATTCCCACCAAGACTGTCCTCCTTGATACATGTTTTTTCTAGGTTTTTCTCGATCCTCATAAATGGCATTCCTTAAATAAAAACCTTTCCCAGTTTCACCTCACCACTTTTATCATCAGTGTCCACTGTTTGTGATGTCCCAATAGTAAAAACGGGCGTTAAACTCGATAAAAAAAAACTCTATAGAGCTCACAAATTTTTTCCAACGAAATTCGGCATATATCCATATATGAACAAATGATCCCTCGAGTTCGTTAACCAATAAAATTAGACAATTGGAAAATGTTTTAAAAAATTGAAAATTTTCTCTAGCGGTCAAAGTTTTGTTTTTTTTATCAAGGAAACTAAATAAATATCTTTAAAACAAACTGATAAAAATAGTTTCCGCAATTCAGAATAATCAGGCCATTAGGAGGCAGGTGTTCCTGGAAAATGAGTGGGGGTTAAAACGAAAATTTTAATCGCTCTAGCACTCGCAATTTTTAAATGTTTTTAAAGGAAACTGGTTATATGCCATTGAAATAAAATAAGATAAATAGTTGCCAAAATTCAGTGAAATCAGACTTTTAGGAGGAGGGGGGTTTCACCTGAAATCCAAAACTTAAAAATCGCTTATGCAGCACAATATTTGCTTTTTTTCAAATAAAATTCGGCATATATAATTTAAATCAAACGAGAAAAATAGTTTCAGAAAATTAGTGAAATCAGATTATTGTACCTGCAAAACGAGTGCATTTTAAAATGAAATTAAAAAATCGCTCTAGTGGCCGCATTTTTTTGTCTTTTTTAAAGGAAACTCGGTATCTGCCATTGAAATAAAATAAGAAAACTAGTTTCTGAAAATATGTGAAATCTGACTACTAGGAGGAGGTTTCCCAAAACTTAAAAATCGCTCTAGTGGCACAACTATTTTTTTTCGCAACTAAATTCCGTATATAAGATATAAATAAAATAAGAAAAATAATTTCTGAAAAGCAGGGAAATGGAACCATTAGGAGTGGGGTATACCTGAAAGCCAAAATTTAAGAAACGCTCTACCAGCACCAGTATTTGTTTTTTCACAACAAAACTATGCAAATTCCATTTAAATCAAATATGTGGCTGGTTTAGCACAATGTGCTATAAATTGCTAATATATAAAGTGTCTTAGGAAATATTTATTGTAAATTTCATTAGTTTCAATAGTTATAATTTTACGCGTTTGCTATACTTTCACTTACTATTTCTGTAAAATCTTATTCTAATAATCTCACCATTGTTTCATTGATACACTCAATTTTCAACTAAAAAATAAGAATATTAACCTTACTTTCTTCTGCTGCAATAGGTTGGTGGAGCTTTTCGAGATCGCCTAGAACGTCTGGAATTCTGCTTCTGGATTAAGCATCGATCTGCGGAGTATGAGGTAAAACTATTGGTAGCTTAAAGGTATTTCGCTCTAATAAACACTAAGTATAAAGTAGAAAGCGGATTTGAATGTTTACTCGGTGCTTTGAATGTTTTTGTGTGGGAAATGATTGATACCTGGTATGATGCAGCTGCTCTTGGGTCCTTGATTCAACCCTTTCATGATTATTACAGTTGAAACTGCTAACTTATTATGGAAATGAAAGTGAATTAATTAATTTACTGCTATATTTGAAAACGAATCTTATGCACAAAATTTAGCACTAAAATAAGATCACTGGGCTGCATAAAAGTGTTTTTCAGTTTTAAAGTTATGTATAATATTTCATCGATCTATGGAAATGTTCTCCCAAAGAAGACAATAAGGCTTGGATCTAAGAAAATTGAATAGAAAGTAGAGGCGGTTCTGGTGATAAAAACTGTGAAGATGATAACTGGAACACGGTACAAAATAAATCAGTAAAGAAAAATACGCCTCTAAACAGTGAACGGTGTAAAAAAGGCCTATGTACGAAATAAGTTATTAAAGAAATTCAGGACTTTAGTTATCCTCTTATCTTGGATTAGAACCAAATCTAATTGACAGCACCGTTCCTTTATACCATTCAATGTTTTGAAAGGTTAAGTGCACTTTAAACACTTGAAGTGACTCCGCGTTCTTACGCTTTCTTTTTGCCACTCGTCAATTGTAGGCACAAGCTTTGCCTAGAAAGAGAAATTGGCTAACTCATTTCTTCAAACGTGAAGTTCAAACACCTGAAAAGTATTATTTTCAAGCTGTACTTACCAGCACTAAGATCAAAACTTTGGGGATTTTGTTATAGTCATGTGGGATCCAAGGGGCGTTGCTATGATTGAAAGTAAAAGCTTCTAGGAATGTAGCGACCCCACCGCCCAATCAGCCTGCGGAGCGACTGCCGAGATATGCAGTCCCCGCTCTTGGCCAAAGGCTTGTCTGAAGGCGGAGAAGCTGACAGGAATGGTTCCATATAACCTTGGGTAAAACCCTTAAAATATGGAAAGATGGTTAGATGTCACTCGTAGCCCTAGAGTAGGCAATGTATCTAGCAGATGGATACTCTGAAAACAAACCTGGTCCTCCAATTTGGGGATTTTACAGAAGGAGGATAGTAACCTTCTAATGTAAAAATCAAACTAACTCATAAGAATAATAAGAAGAATAGACGAAAGAATTTAACCATCCATGACAATGGAAATAAATAAGGCACCTCTTCTGGAAAATTGGATAATTGCCACTTGGAATGTCAAAGGGCTAAGCAACATTTTCCCAGATATAGTAAAGGAAGTGAAGAAGAGGAAAATTTATATGGAAATTCTTCTTCTTAACCATTTTACAGTCACATATGAGCCCCTAGCTTGCCGCGACGACCGCTGCGTCCTCTACCTCGCCACGTAATATCAATAGTAGAGTGCAGTATTGCAGGAGGGTATGTGATCAGCACGTCGCATCGCGCCAATCGCTACATCGCGGTGATGTAGCAATAATTACAGAAATAATAAAAAAAGGGAAGGGATCTGAGAAATAAAAGAGTAAATGTTTATACAGAGTGTCTCACCTAACTCTGCAATCTCAAATATTTTGGAAATGAAACGAGATGTGAAAACTCTAGTTGTGCAAGAATGTATTCACATCAGGGGCTCACAATCCATAAAATTAAAATAATATTGCTTTCAGCTCAAAGTTACATTTTTTAAAAATATAACATGTATGCTTCTGCTAGCGAACTGAAATCTGGAGGTCAAATTAGTGATAACAGAATTAATTTCACTACTCTAAACCACATACCTTCTGAAATAGGTAAACTTTTAAAGGGTGGCATTGGAGACAATGCAAAGAGTATAGCGCTGTAAACAGAGCTTGGGTTACTTGCAATATCTCTGTCATAAAAGCATGCAGTAAACAAACCATTATCAGTTCAGCACACTCCACTGCTGCTGGTGTCTCCTAGTTTGATCGGCTGTACTGCTGTCAAACAGGGAAATAGTACTACTGTAACGGTTCTCGTCTAGTAGATATGTTGGTCTTCAGTAACGAAGAAAAATCAAATATTATTTTAATTTATGGCGAATGTAACGGAAATGCTACCACTGGTATGACATTGTATGCTGAACGCTACCTAGGTCGACAGTGTCCACCACTTGTTCCATTGGCAACACCTACACACAAGTCTCTAAGAAACAAGAAGCTGGGCTCTCAGAAAGCGTTAACGTGCAAACACAGCAACTAACAGGAACGACTGCTGTTTGTCGCGGTTGTGGAGATTCTAAAAATAGCAAAGAATAGGAAAACTCCTGAACCAGATGGAACTTATAAAATATGGAAGCCCAAAATTTAAAATTGTAATGATTCAATTGTTAAATTATATATCGTATGCAGGAAGTATACCAATGGGATGGAAGATCGCCAAAATAGAAAATATATTAAAACAGGCGACAAACATAAATGTTGCAATTAAATAAGAAATTCCCCTTTAAATTCCGGGTGTGAAATATATATAAATCTAATGAACAATAAGATACAGCCAACGGTGGAAAACTATTGTTGGAAGAGCAGTGTAGCTTCTGTAAAGGGAGCCATTTTTATAATAAAACGAATGATGGAGAAACAATAGAGTACGGTTTAATACTATACCTCCTTTTTCTAGATAACCTGAAAGTACAGGATAAAATAAACAGATTCAAACTTTGGAATATATTAGAAGATATAATACATCACCAATTTTGATTATTGCAACAGAGTTCTTATACACAAAATAGCAATCAAAGTTAGAATGCAAAATAAAAAGAAATAAAATTTTAGTACAAAAGTAAACACAAGATTATGACTCTCCTCCTTAATTTGATATTTATATAATTTAAATTTTGGTGGAGTGAAAATTAACGGAGCAAAAGGTACAAATCTAGGAAGAAATAAGGATACTAAAGCTTATATTATTTGCGGATGATCTAATACTGTTGGCTAGTAAAGAACATGATCTTCAATATAATACAACAAAATGAAATAATGTACTAAAAGGATATATTATATCTTGTAATAAAATAAAAGTATTGGCAATGGAAGGCAAATCAATGAGAGTAAAAATTGTGCCCGATGAACAAAATATAGAAAGGTGCAAACGTTGAAAGATCTGGGATTTAATAAAACCAATTTTAAAATTAATTTAGATTTGGAAGAAAATATGCTGAAATATAATGGAGCAAATGGGATAATAAGGAAATATTTTGGAAGGTATTTAATTAGATTCTATAATGTCCTATCAAAGCCTATATTGCTATATGGTAACAAAACATGGATCCTAAGGGTCAAGGATTGGGAGTGAATTGAAGCTGCACAAATGAGATTCCTCAAACCAGTGAAAAAGACAACAATAAGAGATAAAAGAGAAGTAGTAAAATAAGATAAAAACTAGAAATGAAGAATATTATCGACGAAATTAAAGACTATCAGAAAAACTGACAACATGTAGAGAATGGCCACAAACAGACCACCACGTCAAGCGTACTTTTATCAAACCGCTGGGAAACGAGACCTGGGTCATCTAAGAAGAAGATTGAAGGATACAATTAGCTCTGGAACCAACTTTGAGCGAAAGAAGAGGAATAAGAAGTTCCTAGGCCAGAATAACCAACTCTGAAACTGGTTTTAATTAGCTGTTTTTGACTACATCATGTAAACTATTGTCTTTGACTTAACTGGCAAACTCTCCCACTTTCCTGGTCTCCTAAGCAAATCTCGGTAAAAGCGTATAATTTAATGTTGGAAAATAAGCATGTGCTACACGGCTCTCGTTTCAGTTTTTAAGATATTACAGAAGCCAAAAAAAATCAAAATATGTTGAACAAATAATAAAAGCTAATTAAAAATCTACCGCAAATGAAGGTTACATTGTGATAATGATATAAAATGAACGGTGACAACGATATATATATACTTGGGAAGCAAACGTTACACCTCAAACTTTCCTTCATTTTCAAAACAGAACTTAGTGACTGAGACAGCAATCAACTTGAGTTGTGGTTTTGCAATGGGATAAATATCTGCTATAAAGGAATTTAATTCTTAAATTATACAAAATTTCTTCTTGCCGAAGAGCAACATTAAATATTTCGGATGGAATGATTTAGCTGGTACACACACTGACTTTAGTGACAAATATGATTTTCTTGTTGTTTCTCTTTCAACTTTATTTTTTTTTTATTTGGGGGGAGGCAGCACTGCAGTTCCTTCATTATTTATATAACATTATTTACTTCATAATGTGAGTAATTGTATCATGAATTATTTATTTATTTATTAAATGCACCGATTAATCAATTATAAAATAACTACTTGACAATCTTTTTCGTCAATTATATTATTATATTCGAAAATATAATATTTCATTGCAAAGTTTAACTAATACATTTTCACCTTACATGTAACTGTGTACAAAATACTTTTAGTTGCATTAGTTTACTCAATAATTGCTTTAGTATAATATTTATTTTTAGCTTCAGAAGTTCCTGAAAACGATTACAAGACATAAACCTGTGATAAGCTTTTCCGGGTTCACTGATGTTAACAGAGGACTACAAACTTCTGTAAGTATATGGTTCTTGTTTATTCTAATGTTCATAACCAATGCCCCAACACTGGGGAGGGAAATTTACTTACATATTTAGCAATATGTATAAGGAACACATATTGTCTTCACACAAACTGTTACGTAAATTGTCACACCACATTTGTCTTGTACTAGATCTGTCTCAGAAACTAATTGCGGTTTGGTGGCTCAGATGAGCATTAAGGAAATTTACTTTGTAAGAACAGAGTAGCTGTATTCACTATCCCACATCATTTAAATGACCTGTTTAATTTTAATTTTAAAAAGCCTCCACCTATAATTCCCTTTTTATGTAAATGAATTGAGAAAGCTCTTTTCCCAGAAGCACCGAAAGTCCCAAAGATATCTAACGAAAGACCCAACATGGTTTCAGGAATGTAGAGAAAAAAATTAACAAATAAAAAATCCACACAATAATAGAGTAGCTTTAAATATAATTGTATTCTGTTAAGAATATTTATAATATACCTCTAGCATACATATTACAACAAGAATTAATAGTTAATTAATAGTAATTAATAAAATACTCAACTAATACGATTAATTCAGCAGAGGGGTTGCTACACACAATACACAACTGCAGAAAAAAGTCTTCAAAATGAATGCTCTCAAACCAGCAAAATGCTTGAACTAATAACAATAATTAAAAAGTCCCAAAGAACATTAATAATTACTAAATGCAATGTAGAAACTGAACGAACAATTTTACATCAATATTACTTTGTTCCATTATATAATGACTCAAGCTCATATCTCAAAATGCTATTAGCTGAGAAATTGTCGAACTAATCATGAAACTGAAAGCAACCAGGTTGGGCAAAATTAGAAAATTATTTTTTTAAAGTACCACGCATTCAAGTGAACTCCAAGAAACTTTCGCCTGTCAGACACTGAGTGGAGTCCAGCCGAAGTCCCAGTGACTCGCGTATGCCAGGCAAGCAAACGCACATTTCAATTATAGGTACATACTTTTGGATCACACTGTTCTAGAAAACCAGTTGGAAGCATGCGACAGTACTCCCCAATTAGCAATTCTTAAAACAAAATTCTAAGAAAGCTGCAGTAAAGTAATATTAAATACTGCAGACAAGAGATACTAATGCAGCCTCTATCCTGTAAATTCCATTTCTATTAGAGGTCTTCAGGCAAATAAAATTCATTCATTCCTACATATAACATGGTGTCAATACTTTCAAACAAATAGTATAAATGAATAAATTAAATATTTATAGCTGGGTTAATATGATAACGAATTTTAGATAGGATAACTTGTTAGCAAATAAAAAAAATAAATATTACAAATTATTAAGAACGATGTGGGCATTAAATATTTCTTCAGTAGTTAGCCAAGATGGCGGTGTTGTCACTGTGGTAATTTCCTACATGTAGTTACAAGTTGCAATATTTCTCTGAACAACTAAAAGACCTTGGAAACATCAGTAAAACAGAATGTAGTTATATTTAAAAATGTAAAAATATCGTTTACATAACTTTACATGATCGCTAAAATACCTTGAAGGCAAGATTATAGTAGTTCTCTGAATGCCTTCTTACCAAATCTATTTCGCTTCCTTTTAGTTTTTCATTCTTTAGCAATTTTTAAAATTCGATCTGGAATATAAGGCTAAAATACGATGTAATTGTCTGTTATATCAAAATATTTATATTCCTATCGTAGGTAATGGTGTCCCTTGAACTAGCATCACTATTGCCAAACCTTCCGCATGAGCCGAGAATCACATTCCCACTTAATGTTCAAGGAATAATATTAACATGCCTGACTTAACAGCTACTTGTGAAATGTTAAGAAAATAGAATAGCAAAATCTCGAGCAGCGTTGTGAGATCAAAAGTTGAACCAAACTTAACGAAAAAGTGTTTATGCAGATGTTCTATTGAAACAACTGTTTTCGTTAGAATGCGGCATTTTGGGTCGCAGAGAATGGAAGACGAACCTGGTTCTAGAAAGCCCTGCATGCCAAAACAAGATGGAACTCTATCTCAAAGTGAGACTTGTTTCTCATTTGACAGAATGGGCCAGTTGAATGATTTTCAATAGTTTACAATAAAATTTAGAAAGAGTGTCATTAGTGATGTATAGAAAATTACAAACTCTTGGATATTGCATCATGGAGATTCTCTCTAAGGTGGCCGAATATTATTATACCAAAAAGATTATTTGAGAGCCCAACTGATCTGAGTCGGCGTGATTTATATATTTTCTCGAAACTGTCATTACATTTCAAAATTTATACTTTAGAAAATTCGACATGATCCAAAAGGCCGTGACAGATTAGCTGAATGAGGGCTCAAGAGTTTCAGTAACGTGTCGAGTAATAGAAGAAAATGTTGATTTGTATTTGTATAAATCTTTTAGCCCCGTTGTCTCACACTCGTATGGTATTAGCTGCTGTTTAAGACTGAATACTATTTGTGAGAACTTTTGATTGATTTATATGTATTAATAAGCCACAATACTTTCATTTTCTATATGTTCTAATGCTTAGCTCAAGGCGAAACAAGTGTTTTGTTTGGGACATAGACTTTATCAGGTGCACTTACCATAATTACTCCAAGTAGTTCGCTGCGACAGTTTTGATGGATTCCCACTATTTCGAATTGCACTATATTAGTCTTTCTCCAGAAATTAATCACATTCTGTTTAGAGAACATTCATACATAAAGGCATTTTTCTCATAGAAGTGTTTTGTTTGTACCTATGTTTACAGCAGTTATATAGCGAGCGATAATCTGTAAATATTTAAGTGCTGTGCTTCTGTGCTGTGCTGTGCTGTGCTCTTGTGCTTCTTTGGTTGCTATATATAACTTTAAAAAGAAATGTGAAAAACTCCTGTGGATACCAAACAAATCTTTAAAACGCACTAGAGAGTGAGACGGTTAAAAATAAGATAAACACTAAAACACTGTAAAACACTACTAAAAACACGATATTTCCAGCCTCTGCGCCGGCTCTTGTTCGCGACGCGAGGTTATTAAGACTACGGTGGGTGGTACACCTCTGCAAGTATAGTTACCACTACACCACCAAGACCGACCGACACTTCTGCAACTAGTATAGTCTGACAGTTAACGCAGAGAGCTCGCAGGGCATCCAACATAGGCGAAGCTAAAACAACTGGTTGCCAGTGAGGGAAAAATTAGAAGGAAAGATTTAGGCCTGGAGGGGTGCAAGCCTTATGTAGAACCATGACCGCCATCTCTCTATCTCTGAGTGTACTAGTGGGAGAAGATGAAAGTACGGCATCTATGAGGACTAAGGAAAAACCTGTATCAAAAGCAGATTGGTGAAGGCTTGCATGTTGGGCTACCGGCATAGGAGAGTCGGTTTTAACAGAACGTTCTATGGTTATTCATTCTAAGGGATACTGCAGTGGGAGATAATCCAACATAAAAACTAAGACAAAATGTACACTTGAGTATATAAACAACGTTTCTAAAGGCACAATTGGCGAATTACAGATTTTAAAGTGTTATTTAAGTGTCGGACTAAAGAAAGATGTGCGTGGCGTAATTTAATGCACAAGTTTTATACTTAATTCGGCTGTAGTGATAACAACCTGGTGTAGGCTGATGAACCGTGTGGGTTTAAGTGTCCTGCGGAAGGTGCTTTTTAAAATTTTTGAAGACCTGAAACTTAGACGTAGCTATTTATGAACAATCTAGAGGTTGTAGAATTTTGGCTTAATATGTTAAAACAATCTCTTAAAAATGACTTAACACGTTCTAAACCGGGATTATGATAATTATAAAAGATAACTGATTCTTGTCTGTCTGTTTCAAGGTCTTGGGAATATAGTTTTAGTGTGAAGACAGAACTCTAGAGCATGTTGTGAAGAGAGGATAACCACGATCAAACAGTTAGTATGTTAGTTAACTTAGTAATGTAATAATAAAGTAACTTGATATTATTGCATATTCGGTGTCCAAGGAGCGATAAAGAGAAAGGAATAGCTTTTTTGATATGGACAGGCAGACAACTGTCAACATATAAATATTGCTGCTAGATCCCCTGTCATAAATTTATGTGACGTTAAAGAATCCCAAGCCTGAAAAAAGAGGAGGTGAAATAAGTTTAAGTAATACTTTTGCATCGAGCAAGATCATACTCAAGGCGATGGGCCAATCAACAATTTCCGACACATGTAAGTACTAAGTGGTTCAAATGGTCCATCAGGATCTAATCAGATCTAATTCTTATAAGTTCATATTGAGATGATGTTGAACACGTATCTTCGATTGCATGTTCATATAACATCAAAAAATAACACAAAATTTTGGCGTATATATTCAGGACCCTATAAATATATTTTACTACAAACATGTTCAACGTGACTTTATTGATGACCATTCAAGACACAAGGACTCATGGACAACATAGGTGCAATTTATTTTCATTAGTTATTTTTTCCCTTTAAAACTCCGTAAAATAAAAAAAAAATTCCACGATTTCAGTTGTTCACAAAAGAATTTGCTCCTTTGTTGCTGTGGCAATACTAGGACAAGGATTCTCGTCAGAACCGTCCTCCCGAATAGTCCATTACCAAGTTTTTATCGGCTCTCGCCAGTCACAATGGAGAGATACCCGAAACGTCTACATGGAACGTTTTCTTTGCAAAATTCTTTTCCAGATTTATCATTTTGTCTGATTTATCTTCCATGTCCACCGCAGTATTAAAAACGAGAGTTAATATTAAAAAAGAAAAGGGGAAATAAATAGACCGGATAAACTTTGTAGACATTTACAGAAAACAATGATGGTATTAAATTTCAATGGCGTTTGGCGCTTTGGTAGAGATTTTAATTACACTGAAAATGTATTTAACAATTCCCAAGCAATGCATGTGCGTATTTAAAAATCTGCATTCTAGCACATTAAGTTACTCACTCCTTTAACTACATTCCAAT
The DNA here is from genome assembly GCA_030762175.1 of Metallyticus violacea. NCBI lineage: Eukaryota > Metazoa > Arthropoda > Insecta > Mantodea > Metallyticidae > Metallyticus > Metallyticus violacea. Next base: position 100,058,798 of record CM060832.1, read on the forward strand.
TAATTTAATAAAGTCAAACAAGCTCATGAGCCCTATTTAGAATGCTTTCAATACTTAACTGAAACGTACTGCTGGAAATAATACGAGTAGAATTAAAACTAAAATAGACAGAAATATCTATCTATAAAATTAATCAGATTATTATTTATGTTTTACATTGTACCGACTTTAAAATTAGAAGGAAGTGAGAGAGAGAAAAGTTAGACGAACATACAGACATAATTTTAGATAACTTATAAATAGTAATACGTTTTAAATACGTAAATTCACCATTCTTATTGTTTTTTTAATATACGAGTACATTTTGCCTACATACAATGCACGGATGCCTAAAACTGGGAGGAAAAAAAAAAAAAACTATAGCGTGTCCAAAGTTATTATTAAACAAACGTAATATTTTTTAATTTTCAAAGTCCTCTATGACGGAAGTGTGCAAAATGAAGGTTATTAGCTTTTGATTGTAAAATTATTTGGATGTCTTGAAATCAGTAACCGCATTGGTTTCGAATGAATATATGTATGAAGTATTATATGTAAAATAATGGAATTAAGATTTCATTATGAATAATACCAATGGTTTAAAAGACTGCTATTTTCTTATTCTTTTATAAAACTTCCTTTGTAAATAAATGGGAATACGTGTATACAATCTTGGCAATTTGCTTTGTTGTGGTATGCAATTTAAATCAACAAAATTATTTTAAATTTTCTATGTCAGTATTTCATACAATATTTAATAAAGATTTAAATTTTATATATATATCGGGGGAGCAAAGTTTTACTTTGGCTTCACTTACACAAGAAATAACCGATGCCGGTGCACGGTACGCATTGTTGATGTCATCAGTGTCCCAATCAATTCAGGGCGTGAAATGGCGGACAAATTTTGCTCAGAGGTCTGTTCTTTCAGGTTTGAGGTCCTTTATCGTGCCGTAAATCTATGACCGGGACCCACGGCTTTACTATCCTTCCGAAGGAAGCCATACTTAGGATTTTTACCCCGAAAAAATCCATCGGTCCTGGTCGGGTTTGAACCTGCGATCTTGGATTTAGAAGGCTAGTATGGTTACCACTTCACCACCAGGACCGACGCACGGTACGCGAAATGCAATCAACCTGAACATTTCTCAGTTCTATAATCGCGCGTGCATGCACTCGTGCAAATCTCCAGAATTACTTACATATATTTAATGCCATTTTGTTTATCTTCCTGCACAACTGAGTTTATTTTTTGAAATGCAGTTGTTTAATATACGCCTCCCTCTGTTGGAAGCTAACAGAAATACAAGGGAAAGTAAATAAAGATGTATTCAAAAAGATATCCGAAGTTTTAAAAAAACTGTACATCAGCTGTTAACCTCACACTCTTTGGAAGTAAATTCAGTGTGATATTTTGGACATCAGGGCCTTTTACTAAACAGAAAATTAGTGCGTTCAGGTTCCGGGCGAGCTATCTGTAACTTATGTTCAATTCGCACCCGAGAAGTTTGCTTAAGAAGGACCCGCCTATAGGTGTAGCAGTGGTACCAACACAGATCCCAAAGATATTCCAAGCGTGGCAGCAAACAACTTGGTATGTTACAAAAACTGTTTGGAGAAATGTTCGTTAGTTTTTGTAGCCAAGCAACAGCGCTTGCAGTTTCTTCAAACTCTCAAATCCGTGGATGATAATCGACGACATGCCTGCTGCTGTTACTTAGAGGATTGCTTGTAAATGAAGATTTTGCTATTTCAGTTATAAACTCGCCTTCCACCTAATCAATAAAGTGAGCTACTATAGGTTATAATGGGGAGAAATGAAAATCCGCATGAGTGTGTGCCTTGTTTTTGAGATTCTCTTAATGTATTTTTCTACAAGAGAAACTCTGCAGCTGGTATGTCATGCCTGGACATATTGACTCTGTGATGCATGTCTTCCGCACTTTCATCCTCAGGTTCGCAGCTGTCTGAATAAGCAAATGCCAGAAGCTGGTGCTTCTGACAGCGACTAGCAGTTGTTGCCGTGGTATTACCACATGCGATTTCTATATTAAACTATTTTTTGTACCATCCTTGTTTCTGATTACATCGATCAAGCACCGCATTGACGGTGAGGGTACGAGGAACTCAAATATTGCTTTGATGTCTGCCATATGCGCAAGTCCCCTCACATCTACCGTATTTGTTGGTACAAACGTGTTCTAGCAGGTTCAGAAAAGTGAGTGTAGTCATTTTGTAAACTATCTGAGAATTTTTGAACAACTTTGTAGTTTTTTAAAAGATTTTTAACCTATATGCAGGATTTCAGTTATATTTTCTCCACTCCTAGTTTAATTTGTCAGAGGAAGATTTTGATATTTGTCTCTGAATTGGTAATTTATCCTCTTTAGCTAACGTTTAATTTTATTTAAAAATTTCAATGCTCTTCTCAAAATTTTAGCTAGATTTAGTGATAAAATGCCAAGTATATTAATTTCCACAATTTTTTGAAATAGTATTAAATACTTTGTCATAATATGTAACTGAAAGCGATGAATGGGTAAGTAAATAAATATTATTTTTAAATTAATAATTAACAATATATTCTTGCCACTAAAATGACTAAATATTCATTACAGTTTGTTTCTTCACTGGTGACATACATGGTCGTGTTGGTGCAGTTCAATATGGGAGAAGATCTCAATGGTAGTAACTCCAACTGTTCTGATTTTAGATATTGACTGCGTTCCTATTCTGTGCAGCTGTTTGAGTATTCACTTTCAATTTGATTGGCATTTTTACAAACGTTTCAATACTGTACTTTACCTCATAAAACCCTTCACTACAGTGAAGAGAATATATTATACACTCATAAGGTATATGCCTATATTATAATAAATTAAACCTAGTGTAACAGTGCACGAAAAAGAAAAGAAAGAATCTAAAAAAAAATGCTTCTGGGAGTAGAATGTTATTTAAGAGGAATTATTTAATACCTCAAATTATTAAAAAATAAAATGTCGCATTTTCTTCTTAACGATCATATTTTGAACTTGTAGACATAATGCCCATTGCGGGTATAGCATTCCGTGTCGATATATGAAGACATACCTTCCAACCGGCAACATGGACTCGTCCACCATATAACAACCTAACGGTTACAAGGCCATTATTTTATTCGAATGTATTAGATTTCTCATGGTATATTCAAATTAAAGTGAAGTGCGGAAAATAATCACAACAAACAATGTAAAATTACAACTGTATAATTTATAAATAATCATGGCAGTTCCGCTCACATATTTTTGTATTTGTTTAGGTCAGGGAATTGAATTACCCCTGCATTCTTTTTTCAAACCCTGTAATACTCCATGGGATCTAAATCCTGTTTAAGGCTACTTAGATTTCAATTTATCAGGAAAAAATGTACAAGAAAACGAAAGAAAGGAGAAAAACAGAAAAGAAAAGAAACAGAAATTTTTCAACAGGGAGACTACAGAGTACACCTTCGTCAAGAAAGCTCTTTCACATAGCAGACTTGCCAAGGTTAACGCAGTGCATCCCATTCAGTCATCTGCCAACGGATCGATAACGACTGTATTTGTTGGCCTCAGTAGCCGTTGCTTGCATGGCTAGAAGATCGTTGACTCGAACACTGGCGTATAACGTGTGACAATGAATGTTATGGCGGCTTGCTACAGAAAAAGAGACAACTATAACATTATCAAAACACTTATGGATCAGTTATTTTTTTTTGTTCAGTTAGCTATACAGCAAAATTTTAGATTCTAAAAATGTCTTAAATATTTTAATATCTCCATTTGAGGTCTATAAACTATGAAATAGGCAGCAGTGATTTGTTAAAAAGATGAAGAAGAATTGATTGATTTATTTATGGACGCTCTTTAACAGCTCAGGTCATCAGCATCCCATTCAACTCAGGGCGTGAAACGGCCGATAAATTTTGCTCAGAGGCCTCTCTTTCAGGCTTGAGGTTCTTTTTCGTGCCGTAAATGTACGACACGGGACCCATGGCTTTACTTCCCTTCCGAAGGAAGCCATACTTAGGATTTTTACGCCCGAAAAAATCCATCGGTCCTGACCGGGTTCGAACCCGCGTTCTTGGGTGTAGGAGGCAAGCATGGTAACCACTACACCACCAGGACTGACGAAGAAGATGAAGTAAAAGAAAGAAAGGAAATTCATTTATAAAGAAACTAATATTAGAAATCAGAAAAACATATTTAATACGTAATGACATATTTAAAAAGAAACGGTTCGCCTGCACCCTTCCTTTTTTTTTTTTTTTTTTATTTTTTTTTTAACGTTCCACGTTTGCTTCTCAAAAAAAAAATGATAAACTGAAAAATTTATGAGGGAAATGCGTGATTTTATGAAACAAGGGTCAAAATAGGCATTTCCTACACTTATAATAATGCTAAAGATTTTTTTAGTTATTTTTTTAGTTATTTAGACTTAGATATTTATTAAGAAAACCTGCCTATCTATTCCTATTCAATGGATTGTTCTGCGAAATATCTTAAAATTAACTTTGTTAATGTTAATGATAGTGAATGAATATATAAACAAACTTATATTCCTTATACTTGTACTCCAGTACTCAGACTTACAACCAATAAAAGCTATTAACTTACTAATTTAATTTGTTTATCACTGACACTTTCGTTTCAGTTCGAAAGTTGTGCTTCTTTAACTAAACACAGTGCTTTAATATTTGGCTTCAACTGACTTAAATTTAGTCTTAAATCGGGATTAATTCAAATTATTTCTATACTTTTTTCATATAAATTAGAGAATGTGGATTCCACATTCACAAACACCTACAAATATTTTACAGCGTTTTCTGAGATCATTAGATATTCGTTTTTCTTGCCAACAAGAAGTCTGTTAAACCTAACTTATCATTTGTCTAAGACCTCCATCTCAGGATAATTCGATGAATTTGTCTTTCTCGTAAGGAGTTTGGTAAGATGTCAGCAACAGAACATGGGTTCTAATCCAAAATTCTGAATCCAGGTTTTCAGGGAATTATACATTGAAATCTGAGATGAGAATCAATATTTACTGCCAATTCACAATGAAAAGCAATTTTATTTTCACTAAAGAAAGCATCCAACAATGGAAAGGACGTGTGATTCCAATATTGATTTCAAACTTGGTTTTTTCTGAAGCGCAGTTGTATCAAGAATACGGAAGTAAGTTCAACCTACAAACTGTTGTTCAAGTTGGTTGAGGTGGCAAAATACATGTGGCAAGTGAGCTAACTAGGCAAGCCACAGCTCATCAGTGAATATTTGTTATTTGTAAACAAATGTTATTTTATTTGCTAAGCTTTGTACGTACTAACCTCAGTAGCTCACGTACCATCGAGTACGGTTAAGAACCCCTGCACTAAGACGTACTTTTGCTGATGATGTAGCATTTGAATTAACTTTGAAAAGTGAAATTGGTATGAAAAACAAATTAGATACCCCTTCTTTTAATAATTATTTTGGTGTTATGCAAATAAACAAATAAGAAAGCATCAATGTTACTTTTTCTATTAATTGAGTGAATAATAAGTGTGTCTCAACAAAGTATATTCTCTGCATTGAACAAAATATTCTAATTTGCACATCCGGCATAGTAGCAATGGCTATGTTTAAAACCTGTTCCAACTTAAATTCTATCTTTTTCTGGATCCACTAACCTGGGGATTGATAAGTGTTCCTTTGGGATATTGACTTTAGTCCATTTTATTAACGTGGGCTTTCCAATGTTATCTATGAGTATGGTTTTTTTTTTTCTGGTACTGAAAACATGTTAAGATTCTGTCTTATATATTCACTTGAAATACTATCCCTTGCACACTTTTTATCAAACGAAGAAATCTCATTAGGGTAGCTAAGAACTTCCTTTCACCATATTTTTTTATTGTCCAAATTTCAGAATCATAGAGAAAGGTGGGTAGTACAAAAATTTTGTGTAACTTTCATTGTTTCTTTCACGTTTTTTTTTTTTTTGTTGTTCTCATTATTGCCTCACATATTTGTTTGCTTATATTTCATTTTATTCTGAATATGAAAAATAGCAGTTACATACAAGATAGTTAAATTTATTTACCTCTTTTGTCGTAGATAATATTATATTATTTATCTTTATCCTTAGAATGCTCATAGCGATTTTTTCAGCTGAAATGTTCAACTTATTTTTTGCGCAGACCTGATTTAGTTTAACAAAGTACGTGAAAAAAACACAAGCACCCAGAATCTTCAATTCAGAAGAAATATCTGGTAACTTAATTATGGAACGAAAGCAATAAGGCAAAATAAAAAAAAAAAAAATAATAAATAAAAAACACAAGAAATTAGGAATATGAGGTAAAACGAAAATCACACATCATTTGTCGTACATTAACGGCACGATAAAGAACCTCAAGCCTGAAAGAAGAGGCCTCCGAGCAAAATTTGTCGGCCGTTTCTCGCCCTAAATAGAATGGGACGCTGATGGCCTGAGATGTTAAATAGCGTCCTTAAATAAACAATTTAAACATCACATCATTTGTTTTCAATAGTGTTTAGCTCTTATTTTTATTATAATGCATTATAGCGATGGTAAATAGGAAAATGATAATCTGAAAAACAATTTTAGAAAGGAAGCTTTCCAAGTATAAGTTTAAGGTACCTCCTCCTCATTTGCCATCAATGTAAATGGAGGAAAATCTGAAAAAAAAAAAGTCTCAATCAGGGAGGACAGTCCTAGATGGATTTAAACTACAGATCTATTTTCACGATCAGGGCCATTATTGTAGGTCTTATATTAACACGATGTTAATACTGATTATTTTTGAGTAATTTCAATTATCAGTTGAAATATTGACTTTATCGTCTAATGAAAGCGTGAGAGCATTTGTTTTCTATATGCTTTGTGCTGTCGACATACTCGAAGTTAAGAGTATCTATTTATTTCAGATGTTATTAGAAATGTAGAAGCTACACAGTCCTCTCATCCGTGTTCTCATTGTTCGAAATAAGTACAAAAGCTGTAATTTAGTAAAAGAAATTTCAATATAGAAATGCAAAATCATTTTGAATGTAGCCATTATGGTTAATGACTCAATATGCTTGAAACACTGAATGCCACTAATAAAAAGAAAAAAGCTTTGCAAGGAAAATAAAAACAAATAGGAAAAAGAGCATACAGGAGCATAAAGGCATATGTCAAGATTGCGGACTCGGATAAGAGTCTGTTTGAAATGTTCCTGAAAATGTTACAATCTTTGGTCATGTTCATCTATCGTCACTGGAAGTGTAATACACGATTCACTCAAAGTCATCGAAGAAAACAAGTTTTCTGCTCCACAGATGATCAGTAGAGTGGCGCTTAGTTATAGGTAATTTTCCGAAAGTTGAAATTGTGGTGCTCCCACCCTCGATCTGTGCAAAATTTCTACTCAATGGGACAACTGCGAGCGATCCTCAAGGTTTGAAATTTTAACCCGGAAAGTAATTTATTATTATTATTATTATTATTATTATTATTATTATTATTGTTGTTGTTGTTGTATTTGCTTCGTTGTCTTAAAACTAAGATGACAATATTTTAGATGAATAATTTTTCAATTGTTGCTTCAGAATTACTGTTTAAACTAGTGCCCGTGCTGGTGTAAAATAACTTTCCTGACATGTTTTTTCTATATTTGTAAAACGGCATTAACTTCTTAAGGTAATTTGTCACACAAATTAAAAAGTTCTTGTTGGCTACATCTCCAATCAAATTGTCGGAGTCAAATTACCTTCTAACCAACAAATTTTAAGTATTTTTACTACAATGTATGAGTGGTGAATCTTAAAACAAAGGGAAGTGCAAATTTGGTGATTCAAGAAGTTTCCATTATGTGGCAGAAAGCACGAATTCCTACTATAAGAATTGACCAATACGTTGATAAGTTATTCAACACTATGATGAATGGGAAAGTTTACAGAATATTTTGACTAGAAATGCAGGCAAGAAAAAAGAAGAAAAGAGATATTTTTGTAGAAAATTATGGGTGATCTCTTTGACAAATCTCATTCAGATGCTTACAGACAGATAAAAAATGAACAAGGTAAGAGTTTTTTAATGCTTCGGCGCCAAAAAGCGCAAACAGGCGCCATAGTTGATGCAAGTCAAAAACAAAAACACAGGGAAGAATGGACTGACGTACACTTGCAAGGGAAACTGCCAGGGTAAAAATAAAGACTTATGAAGAAATAAAACATTTTGCTACTCATCAGCTGATGATTCAACATTAAGCAGGTAAAGTAGTGAGGTAGTGATGACAGTGAAAATTCCTGTCATCTGTCCGAAAGCATCTGAATGAGATATGTCAAAAAGATCGAACATAATTACCACAAAAATTCTCTTTGCTATTTCCTTACCTGCAGTTCTAGTTATTAATTATCAAGATATTGATCCAGAAATCAGCAATCCTCCTGCAGAAAATAATAAAAAATGCGTCCAACCATCTCTGATATTTAGTTTCCGAAACTGTGACTCTATGTGATGACAATATTCTGTCAGTGTTTAGGGCAAATATAACTCAAGTTATACTGGAAGCTGGCAAAGGTGAAAAAAGGAAGAAAAAATCAACAGAAGAGGTAGATTTTTTGCACCAAAATGAATTTTTTTCCTTTACTAACACCAAATTTTCTTCTTTTGTAATTTCTGGTACAAAAATGTTCTTCGAAAGAACTTCTATAAACTCGATTTTCTGGGGGGGGGGGAGACCCTTCAACTTGGAAGAATGATCCTGGTTATAACAGTGGGATTGGAAAACTTGAGAAGATAATTGTTGATGTAACGTTGCAGCAAACTCACTCAGAAACACAATTACATTCACACAAAAGATGAACTTGAGAATTATTTGTTTTACACATCGTTGCCATAGATCGAAAAAAATACCCAGCAGTTACTAAATCCTCTATTAGGAAAAAAAAATAATGTTAAATGTTCGTTTATTTATATAATGAATTAAGATTGGTTAAATTTTTTATTTTTCCTTACTTATAATTTAAAAATATAAACATTTAAAAATAAGTTGAAATAAAGTCAGAATCGTTTCGAAATTACATTTAATTTTACGTACAACATGCATACCTCATCTTTACCATAAACTTAATTAAATTTTTGTAATATTTCATGTACTCATTTTTTTCATTATTTGCAAAACAAAACCACGTTAATTCCAAAATTTGAGTAAAGTCATTTCTCTTCATATGTCACATTGTGTCTCTTTAATTCCGTCAAATACTTGTAATTTATATAACTAACTATGTATAACATGTAATTTATGCAACTAACAAATGTGCTCTCAACAAGGATTTAAATATCTACGATCATCGGAAGCTTGCAAGTGACCTTCAGACCTGTAATATGTACGTAGTCTTAGAATGAAAAATTAATTTGAGCAACTAAATAAGAGTAAAGAACACTGTAACCGCTGGGTCCTCTACCTTGTTACACACAATCTCATTGGTATAGGTCATTTGATCATTTCGCCGGTGACCATCGGATAGAAAGGTTGCTCCCTTTCCATCAGGCAGTTCCCCAATTGTCCTCACGAGGCTGGCTAACTCTTAAAATATCGAAATAAGTATCGGGAATCGAATTCAAGTCATTAACGCTGACCACTAGACAAGAGGCAGCCTGTTGTGTACGAGAGACCTTATTAACTTATCAGAAGTTCGTATTCTTTACCATCACAGACGCTGCAGTCACATGAATAATTGCAAAATGCTAGTCATGTTCAGCTGTAGCACCTTGCGTGTTTTATCACACGCAAAGAACTAAGAGACATGTATCTCACTTACCCATTCTATCTCTACTTTAATCACAAAAGTCGATAACAATTTGCTTCGCTGAGAAATTTAGAAAAATAGTTAACCAGCATTAGGCTCTAATTCTTTACTGCGCAGTATTTTTTCGCTAGTGTTAAAACCATTAATACAAATTAAATATATTTCATAAACATAAGCTTTGCTATCAATTCTAAATTTTGAACAGAGTTTTCCATGCAGATGGAAAACATAACAGTATGGTGACTACAAAGAACAATGAAATGTATGGGAACTTGAAGATTCTGTTTTACGGCTTGAAGATCATGGGAGCTTTTCCCTATCACTTCAGTTCTGAAGGTAACAAATGCACGCATTCTTAACAACGATATGATATTTTGAGATGCTCATAAGAATATAACCACGACATATACAAGCTATTTTAGAAATTATTTAAATGCTATTATTATTATTATTATTATTATTATTATTGTTGTTGTTGTTGTTGTTATTGTTAGTTTTCAAGTAATTAATGCATTTAGTCTAAATATTTCACTGTCCATTTTGAATGATCAATAGTTTTGTACATTTCTCCAACCAAACTTCTTTTTTCTAATTTAAAGGAGTATAGTTATTTCATTAATCCATTCTGGGTGTATTTCGACAACCTTACAAACATAATTTCCATATTGAATATCATATTCAGTATGCTGAAAATATTTGGCAATGCAATACAGATTAAGTTACAAGAGGCTATTCTATTACTTATATGTCGCTCCTCTTGAATTTAGAGTGATGAAAGTTGTAGGTAGCGAATAACGACACGTGTCAGCAATCGATGTAAAAAGTATTTTCCGTAAAAACTTTAATACTACACAGGAACCTCGCCCTACACGGGACGCATATCCTTGTCGCCGAGTCAAATGTAAAAATTGTCATGTACTACCTAGTACTACATTTATCAGTCTGACACTTAAAACAGAATTTAAAATTCATTCCCATCTAATTGTTCCTTCAAAAAATGTAATTTATATACTTGCTTGCAATTTTACATTGGATTAACATCTACTGTAGTTTCTTTAAGAATAAACAATCACAGATGCCTCTATAGTAGCTCAACGTGCCAGGTTACACCAGTCTTTTTTCCATTGCTGTTATTTATTAACGCTCATTGATGCATTACCTTCATCGGCTCCAAAAGTACCCTCAAGAGACAAGGAGATGGTTGCCATAGTGCTACACAAAGCACGCGGGCTCAACTTAGTTCTGTGAAAGTCTATGCACGAGTCTCTTTGAGATTCACAAGTTTACCACTCTGTTTTGCTCTTTTCTTTTCGTTATGTTGGTACGGGCATCACCCAATTCCTTCTGTCCCTCTCTTGTCCGAAGAAGAGCTCAGCTCGAAATATTATGAAACTTTGTGTTTTTAGTATTGTTCTAGATTTTAAAGATGCAACGTTCCAGTTCTTGATGTGTGTGTGTGTGTGTGTGTGTGTGTGTGTGTGTGTGTGTACATAATATATCAATTTCTAACTTTGAAATTTACAAATGCAGCAAATGCCGTCTATAGTGCAAGAGCTACTTTACGTGAATATGCGGTGCTAATAAATGATGACAACAGTGTGAAAAGGTTGAAGCTTGTTAACAGGAATTCATACAGCATACTGGAGCGACATTCAATCACAAAAAATCTGAGGTACTACTCCTAGGGAATGCATTCCCTCTTATCACGAACTTGAGAATGGGTTTGTGGAGGATATAAAAATACTAGGAATATGGTATTTTAGTCGCAGCATGGTGAGGTACAACGTGTCAATATGCTTTGCGCTATCCTCCATATACAGAGAACCAGACTGCTTAATTTGGATTGAGAAGTGTAGAGTAGTTCTTAGGAACTGGGAAGATATATTTTACTGGTAGGGACTAATTCCCATTTCTGCAAATCAAAGGAGAATGGGAGCTGAATGATGTTGCGGTAAAATGTAAATCCTTAATTTTCAAATATATTATTTAGGTCTTGTGCCAACAGGGTGATGCGGAGGACATTAGAATTAAATAATGGTATACGTCACCAGGGGTATAACAGAGTGCGAAAAACATTACATGAGAGCTATCGAGAACTCTGTAGCCTCCCAGTGGAAGATATATCAAATTATGTCACTTCGAACATCGTATCTGCGGTGTTGTCAGTTATGATGTTCTCATGATGCTGTCACTACGGGTGATATATTCAAGTTATCATCCAGTGAATAAATTGTGTTAAAACTTTACGCTGATATGCCAATTTTCTATTTCCAATGAAGCAAAACATAAATTAATTTAAGGAATTGGAGATAACTTGCATATCTAAATAAGATATTATCGACGTAATAGGAAAAAAAAAATGACTGGATAAAACTATCTTAAGATATACCCGACTAGAAGCTTTGCAAAGTACACAAAAACCTCCCTAATTTAGCTTCCCAAACCAACGAAAACATTCCAAAGACCTTGGGTGCTGTTGGAGTATTCTAAATAATTCTTAATGGCTTAGGTCAGACGTGTGGTCAGGAATGGCCACGCCGAGCCGAATGCTAGTTAACTATGCTCGCAAAGCACATTAGCATAGGATTGCAGCATGTTATATGTTACTGATCGATGGCGTGTTATGAGACTCCGGAACCCTGGTGCCACTTAGAAATGCAGGTACGTGGGTTACAACCCTTTAATTTAACTCAGCCATTGGCAACGTCCAATATAGAGGGATGTATGCACATTTGAAAAAAAAATACTTAAATGGATTGATACTGGAGAATAATGCGGCATAAATTTCTCATAAATTAATAAAATTATATTAAAATATATTAAAAGCATTAGATATTCTTAATTAATTTACAGATTTTAATGAAGCAAATTAAATGAAATTCTAATGTTTTAAATAATTAGGAATGAGTGTATGAGTGTATCAAAAATTTGTTTGTACTAACATAATTAGGCATATTACTAAATTTAATCAAGCAACAAGCAAATGTGCGAACTTTTGTGTTCAAACAGTGCACCCATGCTTACGTTTCTTCCTTAAAGCAATCGTTCAGCATGTAATGTTATATTATTGATGTATAACACTACTTATTTCATTGCAGGTACGATGTCATTTAAATTGTTGCATCCGGTGACAGCATACTCAGTGCTGATACAGACCTTCATTACGGTAACAACCACTTTGCGGGAGGGCTTTCTATTAAGGAACATCGGTCGTTATGCAGAAGACTTGACAAGACCAAATGTTGTCCTCATGTCCATAGCCATGTTAGTATATCTACCATCTTTGCTTGTTCCTGTAACACACTGGCCAGAGACCAAGAAGAAAATCCAGTTTCTTAACGACTATACATTGTTTGAGGTAAATAAAAGCATTAATAATAAATACACTCAGGGACCAAAAAACCGGTCACTTTTATGTATATTGATATATATGCTTGTCATAAAATATTATGATAGGCATTTGTTGTTATGGAGACATGTAGGATATGTTGAATGTTTTTTGTTTTATAAACAAGCCAACGTCGCCGAATATTACAACTATGTGTATAAAGTCTCAGATACAGCAACTTTGTCTTAACTATTTAGTGCTTCATTATCATTATTTCTTAATTTTTATATGTTGTAAATGTTAAGTAGGGTTGTTATATTTCACCTTAAAAAACATGACCTAAAGATGTGTAGCCGTAAACGATGATGGACGCAATGTACGTTATATTGCAAATGTAACAGATATGGCTGGAAGCAGTCCACGATGCCTTAAAACAGTTTAGAGAGATCCTTGAATATATCAGAAGTCCAGCTTTGGGTCGTCCGAGAGCTACAAATCAAAATAAAGACAGGTACATGTTGATGACAGTTCTTAGGGAGCGCAAATTGCCAGCTATGAAAGTAGACCAACAATTTGTTAACATGCATGAATGCCCGATTTCAACCAAAAAGTATAGAACAAGAGTGATATCAAGTATACTGGTCCCAGTTTTCTCAGAATGCACGGAACTGAATGATTGCGTTTTGCAAACGATCAGTAGAGCTGTGTTCTGTTCATTGATGAGTTCTATTTCAATCTGCGCTCATCTGATGGATGTGAAAGAGTTGGAGAAGTAGGAGAAAACGATGTGCACAATGCTGCACTTTCGAAAAGTTAACATTTGGAGGTTGAGTCCCATTCCAGATCCTGCACTTTATCGAACTCGTGTTCCCTGATTCCCTTCATGAGTTAGGCTTGCGCTCTCTGCACCCTCTTGAGCGAGTCTATTTGGTTTTCCCTACAGGGGTCCCTCATGGAAACGCTTTATATTTCATTATCGAATGAACAAGAGATCTATGAGGCAGCTCTTAGGAAACCGCGCTTCCCTTTTAAGACACTCATAACGAAACGTAAACTCTTCCAAAATTTTCGCTTTACTTGCTCCCTCCATTCCAACTTTTCGTGTAAATATAATTATAAGTATTTGCGATGTTTTTCCTGGGGGACGATATCCCCATCTATTCGATAGCCAAGAACAGTTTCCTTCTTCTTTTAGTTAAATGATAACAATATATTTTTATCATTTGTCGTTATTTTGTTATTCTATTCCACTTAATGACCTCATTTAGATTACTCTGAAATAAGAGTTTTCCTTATCTCTTTGTATGTAATACGATCGTCGTAAAACAATCTAACTTATTTCATACAAATTAGCAAATCATTTATATAAATTAGGAAAAGTATGGGTCCTGTAACCGATCTCTGGGGGACTTCTGATGTTATATACATTCAATAGAGACAATATACTTTCAACTCTGACATGCTGGTTTCAGGGAGTTCCTCAGGGTGCATTTATGTATACTTGTGTGCATCCAGAGTAAATAGTTCCCTGATAGGCGACTGAACCGGTCACTGGAGGTGGAAATCCTACAAATGGGGGTGGATAAATAAAGCGAAAGAAGAAGCAATGTATGAGAGAAATTTTGCTTGTGACAGTAATTTATATGTCTCCTCTTATAGAACTATAAAGCTCATTCATCTGGTTCACATTATTATCGTCAGATACTTGCACATACAGACTGCATGTTTTGCACCGTTTATTTCTTGTTCTTGTGTTGCAGACGGAGTTTTTTAAGGTCACCAAAAGGACTTTAAATTTCAGAATTAAACATTGGATCTATATGGCTATGTTGGGTTGCACAGTATATACTATAACCCAAGACACGCTCTTCTATAACAAATTTCCCGCAGGTGACTATTGGTGGGCGCTTCCTGTTTATATATTTTGTTCAGTTTTCCTCTCGTTGGTGATCGTGCTCTGGGTTGGAGTTTGTGCCTCTCTCTACTTAGCAGCTAAGTCTCTGGCCAAGGAAATGCAAAAGGTATGTATTTATTTACAACGCTTCTTGTATTGTGGAATACCCTTGTTAATTTTGCTCCTTTTAGCGTGCTCCGATTAATCTCCAATACCAATACTTTCAGATGAGCTCTAAATAGTCACCGACTTGAGGCAAGTTAGCACCTAATGCCTTCAGTAGTGTATATCCCAAATCAAACAATGGAATTAACGATAATTCTGCCACAAGATGGCACTAAAATGATTTAATTCGGGTGGAAAATTTGAAAAAATTACACAGTGATTAAAAACATTAACACTAATTACATAAATGCTGGTGAACTACAATGGTGGCGTTGGGAATTAAGATTATGTGGAGGGAAGACTCGGTGGCAAAACTATGAAGTAAAAATGAGTTGCATTAAGAGAATGTGTAAAGTGGTAGGAATGGATGTGGTAGCAAAACTAGAAAATAAAAAACGTGAAGTGGGTAGGAAGGAGACTTGGTGGCAAAATTATGAACTAAACATTTAAAACACAGAAAAACACATGTTTATTCACATAATTGCAAATTACGGTTTATACATTATTTTAGCGCTCTGTTACAAATTAAAAGTGATAAAACTGAGTTGTTACATACACTATTTTTATCGCTCTGTTGCACAATTAAATATTTTCACTCAGTTTCAGGCACAAAATTGTTTTAAAATATGTTGCATATGTTATTCTGGTAAAAGTTACACAATCACCATCGTCAAGATCTTCGTCGTTGCTGCTTTCGTAAAAACCTGGGGGTCGATCCTCGAAGGTTGTGGTGAGGCAAGTGAGCAGCGTGTGGTAAAAGTTATTTAAGTGTTCCTGAATGAATGACATGCAGGTAGTAACGACGAATTCGCCGATGGAAGCGATGGGGTGGTGGGGGAAATACTTGATGCCAAAACTAGGAGCTACAAATGTGCGGTGAGTATGGGATAGACGTGGTAGAAATACTGCGAACTAAAATGATTTGGATTAAGATAAATTGGGCGATAGGGAGATGGTGGGAGAAGCATTTAGTGCAAGACTAAGAACTAAAAAATATGGGGTGAGTAAGGGGTAAAATAGTGGCAAAGGTATAAACTAAAAAAGGTGAATTAAGGTAAATTGTACGGTGGGAAGAGCGATGGGGAGAAAACTTAGTGGAAAAACTGGGAAATAAAGTTTACATACACTTGTGCTGAAAAATAAAAGAAAAGCTGCACAATGCAGTGGCGAAAACGTTGTAACTAAAATTGGAATTAAAATATAAACGAAGTGTGATTGAGAAATGCAAATACTTTAAAAAAATAATAAGTCTTTAAACATAATTCTCTTTTTGTTTATTTTTATTAAAACAAAAATAT
The DNA here is from genome assembly GCA_030762175.1 of Metallyticus violacea. Classification (NCBI taxonomy): domain Eukaryota; kingdom Metazoa; phylum Arthropoda; class Insecta; order Mantodea; family Metallyticidae; genus Metallyticus; species Metallyticus violacea. The sequence continues at coordinate 100,075,280 of CM060832.1, forward strand.
TAATTTTAATTTTAAAAATAATTTTTCAAAAATAACAAGTTTTTCAAAACAGGTGTTAAGCTATAACTAAAATGTTAAATTGTGTATAAATATTATTAATTTACTTTTATAAAACAAATATGTTTGGGACTAAAATGGAACTAAAATATATGTACATAAACTGGGAAAATGGATTAACTTAGCAAAATAAGTTGTTGCGCAGAGAAAAAATAATTATTCGCTGTTGATATGCATTTATAAACAATCAATAGTAACAGGTATTGCATAAATGCAGCGCTGAAACATATGTTTGACTTACCGTATTTGAGGTATCGTGCCTACCAGCTCTGAAGAAAAATAAGTATGTAAACAGTAAAGAGGAGCACAGAAAGTCACGTCACGTCGGTCCTGGTGGTGTAGTGGTAACCATATTTGCCTTCTAAGCCCAAGGTCGTGGGTTCAAACCCGGCCAGGATCGATGGATTTTTTCGGGCGTAAAAATCCTAAGTATGGCTTCCTTAGGAAGGGAAGTAAAGCCCTGGGTCCCATGTTGCTCATGATGAAGAACCTCAAGCCAGAAAGAAGAGGCCTCTGAGCAAAATTTGTCGGCCATTTCACGCTCGGAATTGAATGGGATGCTGAGGACCTGAGATGTTAAAGAGCGTCATTAAATAAAACGAATAAAAAAAACAGAAAGTCACGTGACTGATTTAAATAAGCTGTGTTGTATAAACTCTAGGTGGCAAAACCTCGAACAACCGTAAAAAGACTGCCGGTGAGCTACTGAGGAAAACAAGTCCAAAAACCTATATGGTGGCATAATACACTTGTAAATAACCTCAAAATAATAAGACATCTTTTTTTTTTTGAGTAGTGTTTAACGCCCGTTTTTACTACTGAGGCACCACAGGCGGTGGACACTGATGATACATGAGATGAAATGATAAATTGGGAAAGGATATTTTTTAAGGAAGGAAGCGTTCCAGGCCTAAGTTTAGGTACCTCCCCGGCATTTGCCAGTTATGAAGACTGAGGAAAACCTGGAAAAAACCCCAGTCAGGGAGGACGGTCCTGGCGGGATTCGAACCGCAGACCTCCCGCTCACGAGTCCGTGCCTTAACGACCTCGGCCACTCGTGGCGGTAATAAGACATCGCACGGCTATTTAAGTGACTGCTGGAAATAACGTATATTGCATAACTCAATGGCTGAACGCTCGAACTACGTGACGGTAGAAATGCAGGGTGCGGCAGAAACAATAAGCTGGTTTGATTTAAAAGATTTTTTTAATATGGCGGGATTTTTGTTGTGAATATGTGACAGAACTGAAGAGCCGACCTTGGCACCAGTTGTTATTCTCTCTCCTATGTGCTAGCCATGGAGCGGTGGACAATCAGGGAGCAAGTTTGTGCCTTGACTTGATACAGCAGAACCAGTTTCATCACAGAAACTCAAAGAGCATTATTTCAAAGGGAAGTGAATCACGTGCTGCACCGTTTAAGGGTGCTATTCATCGTTGGGTGCAACAATTGAATCAAGAAGTTGGCGTGACAAAAAATCATCTACTGGGCGATCTCGTTCTGTATGCATAGAACAAAACATCGAGCGAGTACAGACAGCAGTGCAACGGAGTCCATATATCAACAGCGAATAATCATTTTTCCTTTGCACAACATTTATAGATCTTTTAACATCCTGAATTGAAGGGGATGCTAATTACCAAGTATGTTAAAGAGTGTCCTTTAGCAACAACTACAATAATAATAATAATAATGATGATGATGATAATAATAATAATAATAATAATAATAATAATAAATATTACTTTGCAAATTAATAATACATAAATAAAGAAAGGATAGGAGAAAAAAGTTTTATTAAGCATTGTTGACTTTACAACGTTTTCTATAGTTAAATACGTATTTCATTATTGAGGTTTTTAAATCTATATTAGCATTTTTATTTAGAAAATTCGTTTTTATGCCTGCCTTGTTTGTGTGATTTATCATAAAGTTGGGAACTTCTAAAATATATGTACATAGAATTAAAATATATGTACATAAGCTGGGAAAATTGGTTAACTTAGCAAAATAAATTGAGATATTTTGTGTTAGGCTTGAGATTATTTTACATCCCTTATAGCTACAGGGTAGTTAGGGACCATACCCTGACTGGGTATGAACCTTGGGCCTTGGGTGTACTAGTCAAGCATGGTGAATATGAACACTAAGCCACCAAGGCCGATTAGAAAAGAAGTAGGAAAATCGAAGCCAACAGGAATAAATTTAAACTTCAACTAAAACCCAAAGTAAATATTAAGCACAAAATAATACCAGAATGAATTACCTGGGTACCTCAAAAGTATTATTGCAATGCGTCATTACTTAAAACAAACATTGTATATAAATACTAAAATTGATTGAAATTAAATGCGAATACAGTATTCAAATGCATTGAAAACAAAAGTAAGCATGGAAAAAATGAGATAAGAACAGTAAGAAGAACAGCCCGTGTCTTGCTCGAGTATACCATAATAAGAGAAAAGTATAGAAAAACAAAAGAAAGAGCAACTTACTTGCCTGGGGACAGTTTCAAGAACCGCAATTGAATATTTCACAAACTTCCGTCTCAGGGATCTTAACGGTGGTGTTAATTCGATTAAACAAGTCCAAGAGACCTTTAAACTGACATCCAATTTCTCTATTAACCATCAACCTTGGGACTCAGAGAATGATAACATAACCTAGTTGCCTACCTAAAAGTAGAAACAACTCTATTAATTTGCAATCTACATGAAAATAAAATGAAAATGTCCCCTGGAATTCTCTTTCATCAAGAAAACGTTGAAGGGCATATGCTTCTTGTTCCTTTGAACTCAAGAACAGGAATTCTTCCTTGCGAACAAGACTCCAAAAATGTAAATAAAATATTATTATTAAAATGTACATAGGGTAAGTTTCTTTTTCTGCAAGGTGACTATGTGGAAAATTATTGTGTTGTACAGACAGAGGAGTTTAGAAGTCCCGCATCTTAGATCAGCCGACCAGCGAACCCTGCCCCCCTTCCAATCGATGACATTCCCCATGCGGCATACGCAGCGACATTCTCTCTTCCAGACAGCTACCAGCAAAATGTCATTAAATAGTGCAGCAGTATTGGTTTATTTTTTGTTTGTTTGTTTATTACGGACGTTCTTTAACATCTCAGGTCATCAGCGTCCCATTCTATTGAGAGTGTGACGACCTACAAAGTTTGTTTAGAGGCCTCTTCATTCAGGCTTGAGGTTCTTTTTCGTGCCGTGAATGTATGACACGGGACTCCGGCTTTACTTCCCTTCCGAAGGAAGCCATACTTAAAATTTGTACGCCCAAAAACATCCCTCGGTCCTAGCCGGGATCGAACCCGCGATCTTGGGTTTGGAAGGCAAGTGTGTTTACCACTACACCACCAGGACCCACAGGAGTGTTGTGCAATGGTGAGATATTCACAGCATCGTCGTATATTATATTTCAAGACACATTATATACTGAAAGTTGTATGGCAGAACGAGATAGGCATTTTGGTGTAAATTTCCTGGCAATATAGTTTCAACTTTAAAAATAATATTAAAGTTAGAAGTTTAATTAAACAAGCTCATTCATCAATCCATCAGAGAAATGCGTCGTAATATGGTCTCAGAACACTCTTCTTTGTTTATAGTTTCATTCCTAGTTCTTACGGTTTGTGACTTTTATCCTTGGGAGACATTGAAAAATAAGTAAATTCAACTAACCTGCACACCTGGAAGAGCTTAAACATTCGAAACGAAGTTATAATGGGGAGTTGGTTTGTGTCAGTAATACTTTGCTAAGACGATGTGGAATTTGGGCAACATTTCGAGCACATACTATAACACATGTGAGTTCAAACTTCTGTTATTTAATATGCTGTGCTTAAGTTTTAAAATGTTGAAGCGTTTGAGCGCCCCAAATCTATGCAAGAAAACACTGGCGGCAACGCTATCAACTTAGCTGTGTATCACAACTTTTAAAATGCTCTCAGTGCATATGTTAGAGACAGTAAATGCTGTAACCCGGTGTCAACAATACAATTTGTTTTTCTTTCAGGAGTTCCGAGAATGTGGTTTGTGGCGCGCCGCACAGGTGGCAAAATATCGCAAATTGTGGTTACAACTGAGTGCCCTGATACGGAATCTGGGTGATTCCTTAGCTTTTACTATGGGATCTCATATGATAGTGATGGTTGCTTCGCCCGTCTTGTGCATCTACTACTTTCTACTAACTATGTCAAATGAACACGACCAGTATATGCTGCGAGGAATTTCTCTGCCCTTCTACGGCTTTTTATGCGTATTTGTTTCATGCATTGCAGCTCAGGAAGCTGCCCTACAGGTTAGTTCACATATGTTTTTTTTTACTTGTACTTAGGACTGATTAAGCAGCTAAAATGCAATCGTATCTTAGTATCTTCCTTCAGTCATTTTGTGTTCTGATAATTTCTTGCAGAAAGATCTACCATAGCATAAAGGTTTAAGTCCTCTAAACTGTCAGCTACTCTTAAGTTTATTCTCTCTGAAAAGAATAGTTTATTTTATTTCAGTATAGGTTGCTCTCTTCAGAAATAACTGTTGCTGAATCATGTTCTTAAACCCAAAGGTAATTAAAGGATGCCAGCAGAAATATTTCAGTTGAACATCTGCGTGTTCGAAGCGTATTCAGCTAATCATAACGAGCTGCTATCATGAAACTCAGATGTACATATGTAATGTCTTAAAATAACATAATGTTGCAAACAAACTGACATATAACTACGATTTGGCAATAGGCTTTCTCTTTCTATATAAATCAGTCAGTCAGATAAAAATTGCACAGAGGTCACAATTTTTAGAACAGAAATTTCGTCTTTTTCATAAAATCCTCATTTACAAATTATTTATATCAAACATTTTATTTTCTTTCCCAAACACATTTCCTTCCACAGAATCGTGTCATAACATTTTCCTCAGAAATCAAAGATAGGAAGTTTCCTATCTTTCAGGCTCACTCTAAGTGACACTAAACAATCAGCTCTTAATTCAGTGATGTCCAAACTGAAATAAACATATTTAGTAGAAACATTTTATGTGATCAAAACGTGCATTACTTCATCTGGGCTGACTACAGACTTCAAGAAGCTCCTTTCTCTTTGATACAATAGAACTGTATGGTTGATTTTGACTGACACACTTTCGGCAGAATGGTTGACACTGTACACGTGAAGTGCTTTAAACTCAAAGAGAAGGAATAAGCGTCCATATTTCTATTGTCTAACTATATAAATGACATACAAAATGCATCAGAAAAAAGTGAGAATGTGAAGTACAGGAATTATATCCTCCTACTGTCATTACCAGGTTCGTATGTTAATAATCTTCTATTTAAAAATATCGTAGGCAATCTAATATTTTCTACTCTGCAGTAATTTTGCCTCCCTCGTTTAAGCAAAGCTAGGATAAACATTTATAATTCTTGAAATAACTGCAATAGTAGGAACAGATGTGGAGCCTTAAGTATGAAAGTTAAATAAACTAAAGAACTAACATGCCACTGTTTATATATTTCCAACTATAAACCATTGTAATTAACCAGGTAATTGCAACAACTTAACAATCAAACCCATGTGATAATAGCAGCAACATAACCTCATTTGCAAACGAGTCGAAATATGCTATAACATCACGTTCCACCATTCATTAAAATTCTCAATTTTCCATTGAAACCCCACTTCATACGTTCCTTCGGATCTTTCCTTTCTTTGCTAATTCACACCTTCACATACGATGGTACATTTCGGAAATTTGCACAAGGAAAATTTCCTCCTTAACCACAACTTTTGGTACGAAACGTTTAATACACACCCCAGTTTCATCATTTACAGCAAATTTTGCACAAAATATGCTCTTTCCACTCTTCCTTTAATTAGTGCAATTTAATTAATGTAAATATTTTATTATGTGGTGCACTGCCATAATTAAGACACACAAGACAACTGATGTTGTACTATCACTATCTATTAAACAAGCTGCAGGTGTGACTTCATTATATCAATATTAACTTAATAAAAACAAAAGAAGTAAAAAGCTATTGTTTATTTACTTTCAACTATAAACCACTTAATGAACCAGATAACTGCAATGAACCAAATTAACAAAGCCATGTAATTAAAAGTATGGACTACATTTTCCACCATTTTGTTTATTATTGATACCCACACTGGGGTCTGGCAAATATAGTTGGTCATGTTCCAACCATTTCACCTTCACCATTAGCCTCACTGGGACAAAATACCGGCGTCCTATGAAGGTCCCGACCTAAGAAGTCCGCTACAAAGCCGCCATGTCAGGGGGAAATGCTCGCATGTTCATGAGATAACGGGTTGGCATTGAAATATATATAATTACCCATTTTACAACGTTTACTAAACAAATAATATTTTAATTAAAGTGTCTATTACATATTACTTTTTATCCCCCAGTTGTTTCAAATACAAAAACTGAATCCTACCTTGAGAAAATTCTGACTTCCCCACTGTTCCTATGCTATGTTTAAACCCTTCAACGAAACCACAAAATCATCCGCATAAAAGAGAATGAAGGTAATAAAGATGTAATAGGATTCAGGATATGCTAACAGGCATATTAGCTAATATTATACTCAATCGGGTATAAGAATTGAACCGGTATTTTCTTTAAGCTTAAATTTTCTTCTATTTCTTCAAGGTTGGTATTCAGTTTCGTGACGAAATAGAATCAATGGAGCAGCAACTCGATTCCAAATCTTTGTCGGTGGAGGAGGAGGTATGTAACTCGTACCTAATTATGAATTAAAATGAAATGCTTAAAGCGCCATCACTGGCTCATTATGAGTGTTATGTTGGTGATGATTTATTAACTGTTGACTAACAATATTGACTATTTATCATTTAAGATAGTTAGGAATTAATTATATAATCAGCTAATGTAATATGTTCTCGCATCGGCGAAGATTGGTAGCGAAAATAAAGGAATCTTTAGTTGGCAAGCAAGATTTAGCCACAATTTGTGATGAAAGGCCGTTGCGTGTTTGCAATTCTAGTTAAAACCCGAGATACTTCTTTTCATAAACAAGTTTATCTTTTAAATTTTGTATTTTTAGACTCTGAAATATAGAACCTGTTCACATCAACCTCAAAACGCTACACTACTACGAAAATGTGAACTATTTTGTAACTGATTCTGCTTCCTGCTAAAATGTTTCGAATTGAGGCATCATGGGACCCAGTTGGTACATGTGACGTGTTGGAATCACAACTTTAGTAAATTCAGTATAGTTAAAACATTAATTAAAGTCCTAGCTTCCGAATGTTGGCGTGTATTGAAAAGTTAAGTAGCGCGCGATTTTATTCACTGTATAGTCAAAATAAATACATATCTCAAGATAAATTCTGGAGCTCTCGTTATATTACTTCAGACAATTTTACAACTAACTGGTGATAAAACGCGAAATATAATATTTTATCGCGATTTTTATTTAAAAATTAATGCACAATTTTGTGGTCTCTAGCCATAACCTATTTCATTGTACAGAGCAATAAAAACTGTGAAAAACTCCAGTGGAGGCATATTATTCACGTTGGAAGGAGTTACCCATTAAAGTGTTCACTAATGGTGGTTTTGAAATATAAAGCGATTTGAACTTGAGATATGCGGTATATCGCCCAATCAGATTTAAGCAATATTGGCAAACTGTATTCCCACAGCCAGGTTACAATGAATCTGTTGCAGATTTTCAAAATGATACAATGTGATTATAATAATGTAAATGATAATTAAATTAAAGTATTTGCAATTAAAGCTCATATTCCATGACATCCTTGAATCTGTTTGTACATAAGCTTAATTCTCCGGTCCTTTTTCTGTGTCAATATACCAGAATGCAAGTGGATACTAAGATTGAAGAAATATCAGATTACATTGAAGAAATGGTAGCTGCTATATTTTGGTTTTTGAACATATTACTATTTTTTAAAAAAAGGAATAACACTATTAATAATGATGATAATGCTCCATATTAGTCGACAATTTTAAATGTAATTCTAAATATATATATATATAAATATATACATATATATATAACAGAAACTCTGAATTAAATAAATAAAAGAAATAGAATTGTTAGCTATCTAAACTAGAAACTGAGTTAACGCGCATTGTCATATTTTTGTATGACAAAACGTATGAGATCGATCTTCTCCCCAATAAAATGGACCATCTTACTTCCTAATTCCCTGTCATTACAACTCATGTAATGTTTGAGCTCAGGAAAAGCGGGGGTTTCCAAATAGAAATAACACTTAAACTAAAAAAACGTGGAAATAGCCAAGCTCAATTAACAAAGACATAGACAAGTTGTCGCACAGACAGATTGAAAAGCATACGCAAAACATGCAGGAATATCTGGAAGACAGTGAATTCAGAAAAGAAATAGGATGTCACAATATTTTAGTACAAATTTTTGTAAATTTGCAATCTTTTATGACGAGAATAGTGATAAAGTGTAGCGTATAGAAAACTAGTGACAACAAGCTAAACCTGCAGAGGTCCCAGCAGTTCTATGAGATTAAAATAGCATGTAATTATCCCAATTATTCTTAAAATTTTGAGAATAGTAAAAATACAAGTAATAGTTTTGTTGTGGCACATTTATCATTATGTCTGTAATCGTATTTATTAATTACAGAAAAATCGGTGTCACTTATGTAGAAGTTTGTATGTATGAATGAGATGAATGTAAGGAAGGGATGAATATCCGGCAACGTTATGCAAATACTCGTGCCTCGTTCTTTGTAAGCCAAATAGCTTTCCATTCCCTTTTGAAAATTATCATTATAATATTCACTATTTTATTTTTACTACGATCAATTGTTTCATTCCCACATATTCTAATTTTTAAACTGTTTTCTATAGAACTTATGTAAGTAATACTTGAGTGCACTTTACTTCTCAGGACGCTTAAGGGAAAATTCTTGTTTGAATTGCTTGTTAACAAAGGAATGAATGAGTAAAGTCAAGAGGGATATCTGCGGAAACAAATTAATTGCACGTATATCTCTCCCGAGTACTTCACGATTAATTTTGATTATGGAGCTATAGTAGAGAATTCACCAAGTAGAAATTTCCTGTTATTTGGCTTAATTCTTAAACGATCAGCTGCTGTTACAGTCTTACATTCACTTAAGTGTTTATACGCTAGTTGAGAACTCTGGCTTTCAAATATTTTCTAATTATAGATCTTACAGACAACTATTCTTTTATTTGCTGTGAACATACCTTTCAATTCATTAAGATATTGACTTAAAGGAATAATGTTAAATACATTTCACTGTTCCGTGGTTATAAGCGTCTTAGCTGCGAAGTTCACATTATTTAGCTATACAATACTTGTTTCGAACTACAGCAACATCGAAAAGAAAAAGCAGCTTTTCATTTTAATGAACCAATAATGCTATATCCAATATAGCATTGAAATTAAATGTGGATAATGGCACATTTACTAAACTCAGATTTATTAGAACGTGAGTAGATATTATTAAACCTAAAATGGTCATGTAAGAGTTGATTTTTCTCAAAATAAGTCAACATTTTCTAGTTACAGTTTAATTCTGCTAACGCGGGCATTTCGAACAATATGTATTATTGTGATACTGTATTCTTTGTACTATGTGTGCTTACCTGTCACTATTCCTTCTTGAATCAGTTATGATAAATGTACTCTAAAACATCAGTTTTAATATTATCTTTTAAGAATCTTAAAAGTTCTGTACTGTTCTAACTGCGTGTAGCTGCATTATTTATTGATCTATGCTAAGAATGCTACTGAAATTGCAATAAATAGTGCACAGGTTAACAATGCATATGTTTATCTTCCAAAACATAAAAATAAAAAGAGTGCAGTTTAAAAAAGCAGCAACAATACTGGTACACAAATAGATGAAAGAAAACGAAATACAAGCTTTCACAAAAGTGTTAATGTTATACTATTAGCTTGTTCTGAATTATAGCTTCTAACACACACTGTATATTTGTTTTCAGATACAGAAATTTCTGAATGCTATCTCCAGTCACTCGCCTGTAGTGAGTCTCCAAGGTTTCACGGATGTGAATGCTCGGCTGGTGACTTCGGTAAGTATTATATTGGGCATTAAGAAATATTAATCCATATAATCTGCAGTTATAGTACATAATCAGCATATTAAAATTCTAATAGTGCCCATCCGATATTTTTCATAGGCAAACGCGGTTAAAAGGTTTGCTGGAACATTACAGATTCCTGAGCTAATACAGGCAGTACCAAAGAGGATGTTCGAGTGGTTGCACAGCTCGCCCGTGGTCCAGTGACTGTGATGAATATGACTTTGCCTCGGGTAGCTTTCAGTCATACTCGGTCACGTATGTTTCATTAGTGAATCGACCCAGGGCAATTTCGCTGTTGCTGCTAACCCTGGGATCCTGGATGCAGGATCGGGAGATACTCGTAAATACAACACACTGTTTGGGAATTTGTACTTAATATGCTTATTCTTTGATACCGCGGAAAATCTCGGCTGACTGTCGGAACTGGTGAATTGCGGTCGTTGATACTGATCCACTTACGGTATGTGAGGAGCGGACGCAACCTTGACCGTCGGAACACAATGCTTTCCCTTTCATTCACATGGGGGAAAACATCTATCGCGGAATACTCGTATTGATATTTCGTTCCCGATAAACTGACGCGAGAGGATCACAATTTATTGTCCTGAGTTGCAACGATACACAGCATGGCGCAATACTGTCTTTTAAGGTTCATTCTAATTAATGCACTTTATCCAGACACTTTACAACTAACTGCTCATTAACTGGCGTCTTCCATTACTTTCAACAGTTCGCGCGTCACTTGTCTCGTCTCCTAATGATACGCGTGTTAATCTCAGAGTTTGAATGTCGCGAACTACACCGAGTAACTGAATGAATGTCTGACCATCTAGAAGTGAATGTCTGACTGACTGACTGACTGACTGACTGACTGACTGACTGACTGACTGTAAATGAATGAACTTCTGAATCCGATTGCGACTATATAAACCAGAATGTCTGTTGGATGTTTGGAAATGTATTTCCGAATGCTTTGATTGACTGGGTTTATTTACGGACGCTCTTTAACATCTCAGGTCATCAGCGTCCCATTCAATTCAGAGCGTGAAACGTTCGACAAATTTTGCTCAGAGACCTCTCCTTTCAGGCTTGAGATTCTTTTTCTTCCCGTGTCGTACATTTACGGCACGAAAAAGAACCTCAAGCCTGATAGAGAGGCCTCTGAGCAAAATTTGTGGGCCGTTTCACGCCCTGAGTTGAATGGGACGCTGATGACCTGAGATGTTAAAGAGCGTCCATAAATAAATAAATAAATAAATAAAAAGGCAAGTACACCACTACACCACCAGGACCGACAATCCGGATGCTTAATGAAACACCAGAGCATCTCCTTATATACCAGTCTTGTTCGTTGAGTTCACATGGACAAACAACGCTCAGGGGCTCACATAAAACAACTCAAGGGTATCATAATTTTTAAACCTTTTAAAATGTCGCCATGTCATTGGTTACTTTGAATTTGTTCACTATGTTCAAATCTCAAGTTCCGGCTACTGGAAGCGTCCAATGCCCAACAGTCTCCCGTAGAAGCTTAAAACCTCATCATCTTCTTCATCACTTCCTTGTGTTATGTAAGGTTGCGCAACACCAGCTATCGCTCCAATCAGCTGCGTGAATTTTAAAAATACTGGTATAAAATGTAATATTGTATATAATACTGAAAGAGAATATAATACTTATATAGAACTTTCTTCCTTGATTGCATCCCTTAAAAACTTTAAGCAATCACCTTCTGATTATGTGGGTATTCTCCCCCTTCCATATGTAATAAAATAATAAAGCTACCTTATATTTAAAATTAGACGACTCCCCTATCATACTGTTTCAACATTATGTATTTCTAATTAACTGCACACAATTGTTGGTTTACATATTTAGGTAGAGAAATGCTTTGTTACCAAAGTTTATAACGGCCATGTTTCCTCTTTTCTTTCTTTCAGTTCATGTCGTCCATGATGACTTACATGGTGGTGCTCATTCAGTTTAATATAAGTCAACAAATTCCAGAAAAGTGTGCGTCTAGAAACACTACCCTTTAATTTCCACGAGAAGATAACTGCGTTTAACCTAATCGTGGTGCATTTAATGCGGGGGCAGAAAACTGAAAAATAATTTCCTATAATGATATTTCGATTTTTCATTTTGTTAGAATAAAATTGTTTATAAAATGATAATTTTTCAGTTGAAGCATTACAATCTAATTAGTAGTTATAGTAGCAAAATAACTGTAAATAATTCTGAACTTCGGGCGGCTTTTATGTTTACATAGCTAAAATTTGTAATATTGAAGTAAAGTGCAACAACAGCTTTCGTTTGGCAAACATCAATCCTTGCCAGCAATTCAATAAAACTATATATTATTTTTATTTTAGCAGTCAACAATGTTAAATGAATTTATTCATACAAGTTTGTCCGGTTAATCATATAACACACAGGGATTTTTGCTTTTTTAAGATAGATTTTTATTTATTAAATATAAAAATATAATTTTATTACAATCCTTATAATGTTGACATGTAAATATATAAATATTCAAAATTATTTTATCTATGTATACATAATGTAAACATAAAACAAAGAAATTAAAATAAGCAAGTATAATACCTAGTTAAATTAAATTCCCTCCCCTCGTTTTGCCAATTTTCAGGTTATCCTTTTTATTATGTTTGAATATGCTGTACTGTTGCCTTGTGTATAGCCAGTCTTTTTATTTTTCATAAATATACAAACATAATGTCTCAAATGGCTAGTAAGACTGCATACATACTTTTGGAGAGGTCTCAAAGCTCTTTGCGAATTCTATCTTACAGAGAATATTATACAAATAAATATCAGATGACACAAACATATTATTACTTTATTTTTTTACCTCTGGATGTAAAATAATACAGTATTAACAAAGAAAAATAAATTATCGTTTCATATTTTAATGTGTAACCAAAATGAAGAAAACGAGAGAAGTACAAATATAATTACTGCAGCATTTCACAAACCCTAAATGCACTGAGAAGCTAGAAAAAATAACCTAATTCATTATTCCATACTGGGATAGGTAAATACTAGAATAAATTTTACTTATTAAATTCAGTTTTAATCGGATAAACAGAAAACTAAAGTAATAAGATGTTTATGAGACAACGTTCTAGTGTCAAATGAAAATAACATGGAAAATACCAGATCTGCAGTTTAGTTCATCCTATTTTTGCTCTCGAACATAACTGTACATACAAATCAAACACGTTTATATTAATTATTACCATTGCATGTACATAAAACTTGAATTAAACATTATATTTACACATGTTGTAGCACTACAATCTCTATACCATTTGCACCTGCCGCGTACTTTACTATTTCTAATGTCGGAAAGAAAATTTGATTGGTAATTCTAGAACCACGCGCGTATAATATGTGTGTGTTTGAAATAATGTTATATTTTTGAGTGGCTTCGAAAGTCATTTCATTTGCTTGTTTTCTATGTACTAATTTTAAAAAAATATGATCTTAAAATAGAGCATATTCATAATAGAGATTATAAGTTTAAAACTGAGCTTAAATGTTTAGATAAAAGAATTTAAATATTCAGAAGCGTTGAACTTTTGAATAAATATTTTAAAATTCTATTCTTAAACCGTAATAAGGCACTAACAATAACAGAAACAGTTTTAATGTTTAAAACGCGAAGTTTAAAAAGTGAGGATATAAATGTTTGCCCCTATCAGTAAATTATGGGAGATGATGCTGCAAGGCTGCAATACAATTAAAACTATTATACGGTAAAAGTAATCTAACATGCAGTTCAACGTTCAGTTGATCAAATGCCGTGATAAGACAAATGGCATGAAGGCAAAAATAAATAAGTTGTCTAATTGCTTAATTCTCCAGTAACCTACTAAAGTAAAGGATTGTTTGCATGCTATTTTGTTTTATCCGCCTTAAAATCATGTTGACCGCATATTGTTGAAAGAGGGTCACGTTTAATTGCTTTACTGACAGTAACAAACAACACAAATTACTTTTATCGGTCCCTGAGGAGCAATACTGTAGATAGAAATCAGGTGCCTGAATATCCTATTTTGTTTAGCAGAGCAAGACGTGCGCTTTAACATCCCATAAAACAAACATGGTACCAACTATGAAACAATACATTTGCAAGAAGTCAGTCAGTGGCTTTCAGTGGCAGTATGAACTTTGTCTACAAGAGCTACTTTTAACTATGATGAAAATGAAGCAAAATTATTGGTATTTAGTATAAAATGTTTAATATATTGCTAAAGAGGGAGGAATCTACAAACTTTACATAGTGATACAAAAATATTATCTCAAACACGAGCAAAGGAGGTGTGTATTACCTGCTTAATAAAAGAATAATTCTTTGTTTTGTGACGCTTAAAAATATGATTAATGTATTTCATAAGATTTAAAACTTTGGCTAATAGTTCAAGTCTAGAAAAATGCGTTTTGTTTACTGTAGCACAAATAAATAATGGTATCGGAATTAACTTTCTTTGTATTCTCTCTTCGACCCTCTAACGTATGTCCATTTATAACAGGTGTTGTTAAAATATTTCATATTCCGAAAGAGGTCAAATTTTTATAGTTGGAATAAAAGAGGTTCTAAAATACCTACGGCTACTTTTGATGGCCTGGGCTAATTTACACTCGTATAATCAAACAAACTGCCTTTTGGCCGAATCCTTCCCCATTTCAAGTGCAGCTGGACCAATGTCATTAACTTTAGTAGCTGTTGGGCTATTTCAATTGCTTCTTCATGTTTCGTTCTACTTATCGAGGAAAAATGATAGTAAACACAAGATATGAACCCATTCAGATTAAAACTTTAACAATCCAAATGAACGATTTGTGCCCCCTTCTCTTTATCAACGTAAGGTTTCTAATTCATGTACCATGGGGAGATCCCTCCATTTTCTCCACTCAACTCAATAATACTTAAAGACACTTTTGATAACCATGTACTGAAAGATCTTTTAATAGACCTCGCAATTATCTTGTAACATTACACGTTTTGGTAAGATGATGGAAGTCTCATAAATTAATAAGAAGGTTTAAAATTATGTATATCTGTGCGGCAAAAGCTAATTGTTCTAAATATTATATACAGTAAGTTTATTAGGGTTACGGGCCGCCTGAGCACGACTGTTTACTGGGAGATTGCAGGCGCCACAACGGGAAAAAGAGAAATAGAGCGTAAAGTTGATATTTTTACTTTATTATTTATATTTTCACTGAAAGCATAAATGGCACTCCATTTAAAATTGAACCTGTTTTATAAGAAAAGTTGAAAATGATGTCTCTCAACACAATAGATTAGTTGGCATCTGCGTAGGGAATTCCTGTATTTCGTTTAACTTTTCTACCGTAAGAACGCGACAGTTTAGAACACGTTTCCTGTCTTTGAGATATTCTGTCTCTGTAACTTTTAAAGAAGGATATTCTCTTGAAAATTGCCTTACCTCTTCTCTGCAAGAATCCATTTTCTCAATGTATGGCACATAATAACCCGCTCTTCAATACTATATTTATGTAGTGGAGCAATTAACGAAACAAATAATTAACATTTAATTTACACACAATGAAAGCACGAATAACACAAGAACGCACAACCATTCGCTGGCAAAGCCTCCCTCAAACTAACTACAAGCTGCTACCTGAACATGCATTGCAGTTCGCAGCAATGCTCTGCCGACATATAGCTCAAATAACATCACTGTACAAATAATAACAACAATTAAAGCGGCATTTTCTATAACACCAATGAAATTATATATTACATATACGAGGAGTGTTCGGAAATGATTATTATAGCGGTGTTTTAGGAATAATGCGCAATCTATTGGCACGTCCATTCCTAGAGTGATGCATGATACTTAGTACACCACGCAGACGCTAATTGGAGATTGTTAGCAGAATGTGTATCAAATGACATTGTTCGTTTGTTGTCAAATAGAGAAGGATGTGCACGAAATAAAAGACAACTTTCATTAACAAAGTGGAGTGCACGATTTTTGTGAAAGGAAGGCGTCAAAACTGCAGAAATTAATGGATGTTTAACTCGAGACTGTTTACAATTAGTTTAATGGGTTCGGCGGCGGCAGGGAATCTGCGAACAAGAGTTGGTCGTCCGTCAACATCACGGTCTCCCAGGAACATTGAGGCTGTGCCTGAATTGATTATGACTGATAGGCGCACAACCTTTGATGAACTGGAATGCCTCGGCAGCCTAAACCTGCACACTATTATTCATGACGATTGGAATATGAAAAAATGCGTGCGCACATTCGGTTCCACGGGACTTGGTACACACACAGAAGGACAAAAATGTGCATAATGAAGAGCTGAATTTTAGGAGAAGCTGATGACTGGTAGCGTGTCATGACTTCACTACTATAGACCGGAGAGGAAAGTCTAATCCACCCAGGGAGACCTCGGTTCAAGAAATGTGCGAGCAAGCAGATCATCAGCGTCTGACTTCTCAAAGAACGACTGTAAATAGCGAGGTGTACTGCGAGACCCTTACAAGTTTAGACGCAGAATTCAGCGACAGCGAAAGGGGAAGTGGTCGACATCCGACAGTACAATGCGCGGCCCCACATCAGCATTAATACTGGTTGGAGTTGGCATCGTTGGGGTTCATTGTTGTACCGCACCCATCACATTAACTGAAACTCGCTCCGCCTGATTAAGCCTTATTCGACAACATGAAGGACTCGCTGCTAGGTAAAAATTTGGTAACGACAAGCAAATACAGGCAGCTGTCTAGGAGTGGAGGGGTAATACTTCCAAACAATGGTTTCGCGACAGCATGATGAAGGTACAAGCTACATTGACGTTGGTGGGGAGTTTATTGAGGGTTCGTAAGTGCGTGCATTGAACCATTTTGTATAATAAATAGGTACAAAAAACTACTCTTGTTAATCGTTTCCAAATGCCTCTCGTTCTTATAATATTGGACTCCAGACGTGTGTTCATCTGAAGTACTTGTCCTTGTTTTTATTTAAACGATCGTATATGAAATAGGAATATAGAGGCAAAAGAATCAAAAAGTAACATTTTTGGAAGTTTTCACACTTTGGTTCACTTTTGAGTTTTAAATTTCAAAACGAAAAGAGGAGCTCATCTAAGATATAACCTATTGAGCCAACTATTATTTATATTATAAAGATTATTTTAAGTTAATAAATTCAACTTATTCTGTGGCCTGTTTTTTTAACAGTGTAAACATTCTATAATTTGGAACATAACTAAATGCATGAGATAATTAGTAATTTCCTCTTTCACTAGGTAGCATGCTGTCACCTAGAAAACAAAGAATTCAAACTGTAGAAGAACTGTCCCGTAACTGGAGAAAGGTCTTCTACAAAGAGTCTTTGAAAAATTATTATAAAGGAACAAAGGTATCTCCCACACTAATCACACTACCAACGAACTATCATAATGAGTATATGCATGAAATGAAGTCCATTCTAAATATGCTCCGGATCTTAGGAGGGTTTTGCTACCGCATTACTGCTACAGGTATGTTCAGATCAGTTGATTCTAGCTAAGCATTTCAGGGATCCTTCGTAAAAACTAAATAAAGCGCGTTCTTTTCGCAAAAATTATAAACAAGACGTGATGCTGTAGTGGTGCTTTTTGGTTATCTATAAGTTCAAATTCTTTAAACTTCCTGACAGTTACTACACGAGAGAAAAATAATAAGATACAGAGCTTTGAGGTGATGAAGAGATTAATGGTTCAGAACAGTAGCATCTTATCAAGTCAACAAAATAAAAATTTAGGTTCTTGAATTGAAATTTAAATGAATCACTACTAAGCAAAAACATATTCTAATATAATGACGAGGTTAATCATGCCTACTGGAACTCGCGTCCAGGGAGGAAAACCTCCAAGATAAATTGGATGATGAGATGTCCCTTACCTGAGTGTGATATTCAAGAATCCAATCGAAATTCCCTTCCATCTAGTAAACAATGTTTTGCCAGCTTAGCGAACCAGTGCCGATAAATTTCATTTTGTCTGGCTAAAGATACGATAGGCAACTCTGCTCTGAAAATAATTTCCAACATATAAATGCCCTAATTGAGGTTTGCAAGGACGACATATAATTTACTTGGAAAATGAGAGTGCTGAAGATGTCTAGCTCGAATTAGGTTATCTAATACTAACTTAAGCGGTTTCCCGAAATAGTCAGAACATCTCTCACGCCCGCCATCAATGAACGTGAATGATTTTCATAGATCGGTCTCTCCATGATCGCTAGCGATATAGTTACACTTCTGAAGGAAGAGTGAACAAAATACGGACTTGGGTGAATGGTAGATTTTATTTTGTGTCATTCACGCATGAAAGTACTTTGTCGATTAATATTTGTCCGTTCACCTTTCTAGGTACTGTCACGTAAGTTCATGTTATTCGTCAGTTACAGTGCAAAGTCTTCTCTTCCGAGCTTCTAAGAAGTTTCCGGAAAAATTGGGATGGTTTTGGTTTTTCTTTGAAATTCAATGTAAGCTTCTTGCCTACCATGGTGTACCAAGTTTTCAGATCTATTTTATCTATTTACAAACTATGCACACGTTTCATTATTAATTTTCTTGAGAGAAATTATAGCATCTTGCTTGGGAAGTTATTGGACTTTAATGTTAATTGATGCTGTAAAGCTACTCCAATGTTACTAATTTTGTGTATTATCTGCTTGTTTGAATTACGTGATTTTGTTTGCTATTATGACAAATAGAGTTTGCAGGCCTAGTTAGTTAGGAGCTATCTTTGTTTCTTATTTTGTAGCAGTTGTATAATATATGAGACATTTATAGAAATTTTAAAACGTTAAACGTTTTTAATAGTTCATCGAAAACAGCTTTTATTCCTTGCTTAATGTTTCAATTTATTCTTTGTATAATTTAGTTACTTCATGTGCAGCACACAACTTAAATGTGTACTAAGTTAGCTCAATATTTGGTATTTGAATTTAAGGTTTTATATATTAATTGTATTCATAAATCTTTTAAATGTTGTTAAGGCCTTACTTCCTTTTAGCAAACATAGGAACACACACACGTTTCCATGAATTGCTAGTTATAGTTAGCTATACCCGATACAATTTACGAGTGTATTAAAATAAAGTTAATATATGTACATTTACCTTAAATTATTAATCATTCATTAATACAGTGCATATATTTGAAAAGGTCTCTTGCTGCCAAAATAAGATATTAAAAAATGCAATTTATTATTATTAAACATGCAAGGAGTCGTATTAATTTAAACATACCAAACTACAACATGCTTTCTTTTTGGCTTTCTAAATATATTCAGAACGTTAATATTCAAATGTCTCACAACAACCCGATATGTTCTCAGGTGGAATGCAGAAGGTGCCACTTCTCTCGCTTTTTACGCTGTATGCCGTCCTGATTCATGGCACTATGATGACATCAGCAACCTTTTTCTATCTAGAGAGAATTGCTGCGATAGGAAAACGGGACCTTTCGTTTCTCAGTCGTATAATAGACGTTGGCTTCATGATACTTTTCTCCCCTTGTTATATCACCCCTGTCACATTATGGTTGGAACAGAAAAACCTGCAACATTATTTTGCACGATGGGAATACTTTCAGGTAGGTGCTATCATGTTATTTTATGCCAAGAACAATTAAAATTATCTCACTATATGTGCAAGACAAGCTTTGTATTTTATTTTAATATTTATATTTCTGGAAAGTATATGCCTATGTATTTTGTACTTTTTAAAATAAATCAGCATTTTTTTTTATTATTTGCTTCCTTTTTATATACAAAGCAACAAAGCTGGTTATAGTTATATATGCCACAAGAGGGTATAGTTGGGGTTTATTTTTGAGAGGACCAAAGTAATATTTATATTTCATTTTAATGAAATATGTACAATTATTATCATGCTTAGCTGGGAGTCCACCGATGACAATAACGTATGTTAATGAGGTGGAATAAATGAAATAAAATAATTGATTTTGTTTGTGGACATGTAAGAGATATGAATTTTAATATCAAAAGATAAGTATACACAATATCCCCGAATAGTTGCGTACGTTGCGCCAATAATGTTCGTTGCATGTTACTGGGTTTCAGGAATGGTAAAAATTATATTCCGTTTGAAGCTAAGTGTAGACATGTGTTCATCAAAATAATGATCCATAATACATCTAATGAAAATACTGTAAAGTGCGTCGAATTCAACGAATTTGATGATTACTACAGGCAATTGTTTTTAATGTTTTTACTACTGAGGCATCACGATTTACAGGCAATGCAAATGGGAATAGAATAGGGAAATTTCACGTATTTGCTAAGGTCACACCCCTAACGTTTATTTTTAGTCAAAATTTATCCCATTTTAAGTTCTAGTAAATGTAATTGTGTGGTATGTGTTCTCTTTGTTTGCATATTTTAGTATGAAGAATGCATGAATGAAAGAGCACATTATTCCCGTAAAGGGCCAGGGCCTCCTGCTAGAGGGAAAAGCTCATTTTGTGACTCACGTGATGAGCTATTCCAAGTGAGTTAGGGATTCTGCTGAAAACATTTTGAAGCAGGAATAATATGGAACGAACATGCGCTCTTCTCATATGATTATGTTACATTAATTTGTAATAACAGATCGGAACTTTTGAAGCGTTGAGGATGAGGAGGAAGAATTCGATCGTCTTTTGTACCGATCTTGGGAAGTACAGGTCATACGGAAGTTTGCCGAATTTGGCCTTGGCAATAATTCAGTCTTTAGCATTTTAAGACCTACTCTCTGCTTCTTCTCTCTCCCTCCTTTCTCTTCCATTTATTTATGTATGTGCTTTGTTGATTCTCTTCTTTCTTTCGGCTGTAGAGATGATACCAGTGAATTTTGGAACTTTAAAAGTTCTAGGAGAAAAGGATTGGAAAGGGTTCGTTAACTTAAAAAAAATACATGCTCATAAAATCCACTAGATAATTTTTATTTTCATTCATTTGCATTCAGGGGCCAAAGACTATCAATTATGGTAGAAGGAGCCTTGAATGTTGTCGGGACAAAGAATTAGTTCAGAGTTTGAAGGAAACAACGATGTGTATGCGTAAGTTCGTCAAGTTACTAATTTCGGCAATAGGAGACTGTTTTCAGCCGAGAAATGACGTCGTATTAATATCTGCACTAACACTGCACAGCTGCCGAATACTTATGAAAGACTCCTAACACAGTTTTAGCAGACGCGAACAATCGTAAATAACTTAATAGTACTCTTTTAGAAACTGATTAATACTCGCGACAAACCTATACAAACTTGACAAAACACTCTCTACTCAGGCGACGACAAGTAACTGACACGCAAACACTACAAGCAGATTGCTCTGAACGGAGCAACGAGTCTGCGTTTTTTCAACACCAGTATTTAATCCAGATTTGGGTATCTTGGATCTTGGTAATTTTAGTATTGCTTATTACTCTTCCACGTTTTTCATTGGCTTTGTGACACATACATGCTTTACGGGACTTATCCTTATTGGTGGATTAGTTCGCGCCGTGCTTGTCTTGGGAAAGAGTGTTAGGCGAAGCTAGAAGAGGAACAAATGATTTTCCCTCTCGTGGCCTCGATTCAGAAGATGTTTCGTGTATTTATTAGTTACAGAAAAAAGATTGCGTGTTTTTCTGTTAGGGGACATTCAAGGCCTCCTGGCGACAGACAATAGAAGTAGCGGCTACCATGTTTATAGGAGGAAAGATGTTCTGGTCTCCTTCCTTCTAATGCATTATCTTGTAGGGTTTTATGACTAGGTTAGTCATAAAAATCCCCTATTCTCAGCATCGGACCACTTCCATCTTTTTTCTGGCAACAACTAAAGAAACATGTACATGTGTCGAAAATATAAAAATATAAGACACGTGAGCCTGATACACATTACTTATAGCACTATAATATGAGAGTATTACATATCATAGGAGTTTAATCTGCATACTGTACTTCTAATTGTATTGGAATTTAAATAAGGTAATCGTGATTACCTGGGGTCTTAGGAGCCACAAAGAATATGTTTCGTAATTCCGTTTCAATTTATACTGTTTTATAGTTTCTTGCCCTTTTTGAGTCTTTACCACTTCTCACTCTACACACTTCTATTGCGGGCGATGCTTAACCAATGAATTCCGAGATGCTCCTTGAATATGTCTGACCACCTTCTCGGTCATTCAGCAATCCTCTGTCCTACGTAGGGGTCCCACATGGTGGTTATCTGCGACATCTATCCTGCTGTTGCCTTGCCACATGCCCGCACCATTTCCATATTATCACTGCAGTTCTACGATGCTTTCTGATTATGTGATTTCCTGCAGTCTATGTTGGAAATTTTATCTCTTAGTGCTATACCTTGGATCTTCCTCTCCATTTTCCTGTGATATATTGCTATGCTCTGCAGCTATCTGTCGATAAAGGATCAAATTTGAATATCCATATATTAGCCGTGGGAAACTGTCACACGAAGTTTGGTATACTTTCTCCTAATTGCCGCCTAACTAAAAATATTTTGTATGTGACAATATTGTGTAGAGCGCCCTTTATACAGTATAAAAATTAATGAGTTTTACAGTAAACTTAAATTATATTAATTTGTTGAGAGAAAATATACTACTTTATTGTTTTAATACTGTGCTACTGCTCATACTGATGTTAGTAAATTAATAGGTATTTTTCGTTAAATCTTTCACCTCTTTCTCTGCTTTTACTTCACATTCAGGTTAATAAATAACGGTGAACCACATTGTATAACAGGCTTCAATGTTGTCTTTCTTTATCGCTCGAGTTTGGTTGGTGTTCGCTTTGAACGTTATCTATGTAATGATAAATACACCATCATTGCGTCACATTGTGGCAAGCAGCGATAATTCGTCTGTGAAAGACAGCTATGTTTTGTGGTCTACTGCTGCGTTAAACCTGCACTTTTAGATGTCCGCATGTATAAAAAATTATGGATGTGAGGGAGTCAAGATATAGGCCCGCCGCAGCTAATTTACATCCGTCGACAGGTAAGACGGAGAAAAGTCTGTACCCTGACATAATATGCCGGTGCCCCATCCATCTATATCAGTGATGGTGTTTCCAGCTGCAGTGGGTCATTATCTTAAAAGCTCACCATCCATTGTACAAGTACGCAGGAAATCCAAGAGACATTTTCCATTGAGATTGCCTCCGGGAAGATTGTTTTAATAAGATGATCACCATATATTCGGTTATGATGCTCACAGAACCATCGAGGATTGCAAACTGCCCAGTATAGAATGTTGTGCTGGTTTACGCTGTATTGGGTACTTTCATCTGACCAAAGCGGGTGAAATTCAGTTGTTGTTGGGGACAATGTATCACCGCTTTGCAATAGGTAGGGAAATCTGAAACATTGTATCACCGCATTGCAATTAATAGGTAATCCAAGACATTGAATCATCCCATTGTAATAGCTAGCTAATGGTTTGAAAGTCATTTCTTGCTAACGCTTGAACCAACTGAAGTTTATATGATTGCCATTTCTGTCCATGGATATTCGATGAATGGAAATCTTGAATTCTAAATCGGCTGCAGTTTGTCTGATTCTCACGTGGGGGTTTTCTCGAAATAAAGTCAGAACAATTTCTGAAGCCCATCAGCAGTCAACCCAACTCTTGATGCAGGACTAAGAGCAGAATTCATGCACAATAGAACCCCAGAAGATATGATTAGAGAGATAACGAAGTCGCGGTACCCGTTGCTATACCGTGTTCGTGCAGCAGTAAGGTTCCCTCCATCCTCATCAACTATTTGTGCAATTGCTGTGTATTCTTCGCCCGTGTACATCTTCTTGACGTTACTGCTGTAAGAACCCTCGTATGAGAGAACCCTCTTTATTATACCACAAGGGAATATTCTGGAAACTTATTCTACATAAATAAGACTATGTTTCTGAAACGCCTTTAAATATGACATAATTAACTTAGAAATAAGTATGTATTACAGATTTTAAAAGTAGACGAGAGGAGCGGGATTCAAACTCGTGACCTTTTCATAAGAAATCCGCCACCCTAACCACTCGCACACAAAGCACAGCCGGGGACATTTAGGTCAAAGTCACTGCCTGACTGATATTGATATTTCTGATTTTTAATATATGAGAGTGTTATTATTATTATTATTATTATTATTATTATTATTATTATTATTATTATTATTATTATTATTACTGCAATTTAATTTACTTATTCATAGCATACCTATGGGAATTAACAATAATAAATATAATTCGGACAGATTAATATCACAATCAAATACAATGTTAGTGCGTCAAATACATTTGCTCCGTATGCGGAGACAGTGTTGGCAACACCAGAAAGCCAATTTTACATAAAAGAACGGAAAAGAAAACAAGTAGTCTTAATTGGTGTATTAAGTGACATTAGCCATCCCTTATGATGTCTTTGGGTTGCCTATTCGAACAAAGTGGACAGCGATTTAGGTACATTCCATTCCACCGCCACGTGTGGCCGAGGTCGTTTAGGCGCTGACTCGTGAGCGGAAGGTCTGGGGTTCGAATTTCACCAGGACCGTCCTCCCTGACAGGTTTTTTCCTGGTTTTCCTCAGTCCTCATAAATGGCAAATGCCGGGGAGGTACCCTAAACTTAGGCCTGGAACGTTTCCTTCCTTAAAAATGAAAACATCCTTTCGCAATATATCATTTCACCTCATGTATCATCACTGTCCATCGCCTGTGGTGCCTCAGTAGTAAAAATGGGCGTTAAACACTACTAAAAATAGTATATTCCATACATAATATGTATTTCTGAATTTGTTTCTGTTTTATACAAAAGATTGTGCGTCATTATTTCATTCTATAAAATAGGAGGGGGTTCCCAAAAAAAGTGTCGGAATTATTTATAACATTTGTCTCTAATTGATGATCAGCTCTCAAATGATAAAAATTCGAGAATGTGAAGGATGAGTTGTATGTGGTCATTATGTTGATTATGTTCAGCTTACCAAGCTGTTCAATATATAAAAGCGTTATTTGTTATAACTTCGTGTGTTTTTTGCCATATAAATCCCAAACTCGATGCTCCTAGTCGCAATTTTCTTCCCCTCTCTCTTATACATATATGAAATATAATTTTATTCTTGTTGAATCCATTCTAAATTAATGCTTTTGCTTTCTTTTAGATAAAATGTTCAGCTCTTTTTTCCATTCGTTTCCCTGGATATTCAACCTAAAGCAATTAACTACCCTATAAGTAATGGTGTCAAATATTGAAAACAAACTTCCATAGTCAAAAGTAATGTTAAGAATTACTATTATAGTTTAGGAGTTTGTATTTCCTTACTAAGAGAAACTTACAAAAAGTAATATATTCCACTCTACTTTGCTTTACAGGTACGTTATACACGGACAACTGGAAAGAATTTGAAACTGGAATTGAGAAGAGACTGTATCGTTTCATTGACCATTGTTTTAGTCGCTTCAGCCATTATAACGGCGGACGGTTTTCTCCTAGGGGAGAAATCTTTGCAGTCAGTATGGCAAGGCGCAGCATTTACATACTCTCTACTGCTTGGCTTTCTTCTGCCCTGTGTATGGTATCTTAATTGTGTTGCTTTGAGTAAAGCTGCAAAACTTCTAGAGTCACACTTGGATCAGGTTAGAATAATATTACTGTCACGTAAAGATGTTTATGAAATATATCAAAATGAACGAACGAAAACCAAGCAAATACTTAAAATATCTGCCGGTAGCAACAGAGTAAACTCCTTCTCGAACATGTTCAAGGCTAGCCTGAAAAACAAGCGGACTAATATCAAAATTCGCACACTACATGGTCACATTGATTAACTGTTGTTTGTGTATTAACAAACATTTCTTTTTAATTAATATCTATCAGATACCAATTACTCAGATTAACTTTCTCATATTTTGTTCAGCTACATATTTATTTATTATATCCTAATTCCTGACATCACTTCTTAATCAGGTTTTTCAGGTAAAATATCTCAATAAAATTTATTATATCCTATATTTTTAATATTTCGTTTTAGTGAATAAAATATTGCATTTTATTTCAACCGAACGAAATATTAATCCTTTAGTTTAAACCTCATGAGATCTATGACAACCGTCTAATAGATGAAATGTATTATTTAAAAGAATATTATATGAAGTGCCTGTTTGAATGTACTCTATTGGCTAGGTCTGTCTTATCGCGACTGGCTGGGTTTTGAAACGATGAAGTTTTACGGTTTGATATATAAGATTTGTACATTGAAAATGTCTTTGCACAAGTTTATAGTGTTAACGTTCATAGTTATAGTTCATTTGATGGTGTGACTGAGATATACTGTTCACAGCACTGGTTCACGTTGTTAAAAGTCACAGTTGTCCATGTAGAGGTGTCTGAGTTATAAACCAAAGTACAGGGGTTCTGTGGATGCCTTATGGATGCGACTATTATCTTTGCACGGATGGATATAACCACTCTTGAGTTGTTTTTATTTGCTACGCGCCATTCAACTGTTACGTTGTTGCCTTCGGTACCAGTATTTGAAACATGGCGGAGTACGATATGTATTTTGTACTTTAGAATTGCATAAATTTAGGTTCGTTGCTGTTGTCCAGCGTCACTTCCGCATGAAATTTGATCTTCAGCAACTTCATTAGCAGATGCATGGAAGTCGGAGTCTCGACTCCCAGAATGCCTGCAATTGTTACAGTAGCATGGCTTGTGATGTGGGCGGTTGCCTAGCAACGCATACTAAGCCCCCTCCCCTGCAACAGCATAAACGAGTCTCACGTTTATCAGGCTCGTCCTTGTTCAATTCGATAAGGCGCACGAACACCTGATTTTCGAATAAAATGAAATTTCCTTTGATGAGATGTAGATCCTTTGGACCACGGCCAATAAGCCCGGAAATCTCATTTTAATGGATTAACGCCGGCCGTGAAAGCTTAAATAATTACCTGATTTTCGATTTTTAAAAATATTTTTACATCCTACATATAGCATTCCATTCATCTGCACTTAGTGTGGGTTACCTCAGATTCTCAGACACCGCTTATCTTTACCACTAGCACGCGGTAAAGTTGAGCTGGATTTGTTCAACTCGAGTGTGATGGCGCTACCTAACTTTATAGGCATGGTCGGTCCTGCTACTTTAGTCCCGAACGGCAGTGGAAAGAGCAGACTGGTAGTGATTTCAGTGATAGGGATTCGCATATTCCTGTTAGAGTGGAGTATGAATTAGAAAAGTGTGCTTTTTTTTTTGTTTATTTTTTAATGAGCGGATCAAAACAATTCGTAAGTCTCGAATGTGCATGCTGTGTGAAATAGAAAGGTGTATTCTCTTTTTTTTTATCAATAATATACAATAGAATTCAAAGAAAACATGTTTCCAAAGTACAGCCCGAAAAGTTGAATGCTATACGCCTCTTATAAAATGACAGTAATATTTTGTGCAAGATAATAATGTGCACTATATATGCAAATTAATCTGCAGTGAATGCAATACATGCAACATAGATACTGTTGCACGCGCATTGACTCCAGTATTAAATAGAACATGTGTAAATACATACATAGCATATGTCCATTTCAGGTCTGCTATGAACACCCTATAGGATATTCTGAAGATAACAATGACTTTTATAATAGACACTGAACATGTTTCTATTGTCATGAAAAGAAGGGAAGACTAGTACAAGTGAGCAAACAAGAAAGTCCCAACTGTTCTGACCCTTATCAGAACAAAAAGAAAAAAATTCTTTGGAACTTTTGGATATCATTAAGAGCATTTCTACCACAAGATTACTTGAAATTGTTAAGAAACATACGGCATTCTTAAAGAGAACATAGCCAAAGTTCTCAACCAAAATTAACAATTAACATCATTGCGTTTTCTTTGCTGCAAGATGGAAAAGAAGTAATTAGTGCCACCTCAAATTAAGAAATGTATCACTTATACAGTTCGAATGCATGAAAATTTATAGTGTTGAAAACATATGACTTTTCCCACATCATTATTATTTCCTTTACGTGTTACAGTGCTACATTAAAATTTCCCACTTCACTTCACGGTTTACTGAATATTATTAACAAGTATTCTATAAAGTGAAGTTTAGGCGTACGATTGCTCGTTTTATATGTTACGATTCCTCGCCGTTGTTACGATTTGTTGCATATTACCACTTGTAATCTTCGCATCGCTCCAACATTCTCTACAATTCAACTTCTTCCGCTGCCGTTTGGGACTGAGGAATTTGGCGTTCTCTGTTGCCGTTAGGCACTGGAGCAATAGGACCGACTCTGCTGTGAAGGTAAGGGATGGCGCTTTGTATTTACAATTGGTGCCTCATGCTCTGACGTGCCCTTGTATTCCTGGTATCGACGCTGTCGGACGTTCCGTTATACAAGGCGTTGCCGGAGGCTTCAGCCAGAACTTTTGCACCCTTGGCCTAGGCTCCCACCTTTAAAAATACTTTTGCAATAAATTAATTTTTCTCTACTATTAAAACTTTCTTCTGAGTTATGTCCTCCTGTCACCTCTAATGTACGTGACAGCATCACAGTGCGGCATTGAATGATGACGTCATAAGTGCTGTGATGTAAGTACATACTGGCTTAAATACTCTATGAATGATGTATTGCACACATCTATCAAAAATAATAAATAAATAAATAATTAAACTATGAATTAAACAGAAAATTCAATATGGGCCTTCACACGTGCTACCACAAACACACATGTCTCCGACATTCTAATATTGCGAACATCAATTTTAATTTTAGATTAATTTTAAAAATATCGGCAGAGGGATTAAAATATTTATTTATAATCTTCAAATACTAGAAGACTTTTACTCCTTTATTTTCCTGCCTTGAAATACAGAAAGAGTGAATGAAGTTGTTAGGCACAATGTATTTATGAATTGTATAAGGTCATTTACAACACCCATAGTCGCGCAAAGAAACATCAATTCGGAACAAAAGACAGAAATTGTTCTTTTCTTTATTTGTTGAACTATGTTGTACACTTACTCAAAGAAAGAATGGCCGCGTTCATGATATAAATCCCCTTCAAATCAAGGCCCCTACAGATGATAATGGATTTCAAAGAGAGAGCGTTTAAACACACTAGTACTCCCTACAGCAAACCTACAGAAAGATTGCATACTAGCTCATATTTTTTATCCATTTTTCCATTCTGTTTGTTTTATGAACAATATAACGAAAATTAAATATAAAATATAATTTTAAAATAAATTATATATAAATCATCACTATAATTCATGTAACGCTAACATCCAACCACTAATTAAGAAAGAAAACATGCGTTTTTTCATTTCATTAAAACAAAATATTTCTATTAGTCATTTAATATATAAATATGACTCACTATATAATAAAATTATTCGATATAATACCTTGCATCACAGAATTTAAACAACGAGAATGTTAGGTTAGGTTAACAACTACAAGTGTTCGTATTATTTCTTTTATTCTACTTTAAAGCAAGCCACTCACCCCATGTGCAACGGTACACTACTACCTGTCCCAGCGAATGGCCGAAACAAAAGGATACTATCGACTCTCAGGACTGCTTGCTGTTGACAAGTTTTCTTTTAATTGAGATTGATGGACAGACGTACCGCTCCGCTGTATTAACTTTGAGTAACCGGGGTTTACACCGTCTGAGACTGCTCGTAGACCTGGTAAACCAGAACAAACTGGAAGCCTCAGCAAAATAGGGAAGAGTAGCATAACACGGGCCGTAAACTAATTTTACTTGGAATATAGAAGTAAGAAAGAATGCCTTTTTCGTCTGCTGTGCAATTGAAGGCGGTTTGTCACTTTCCGTATTCTTTACAGACCGTAAGGAATCGCTGAGGAGAATTTGAAGGCGTCTTGTCATTTTCTCTGTTCTTTACAGACCGTAAGAAATAGCTGAGAGAGTTTACTTTAGACAACTACTTAGCTGCGCGTAAGGAGGTCTGTATGGTGAATATATCTTGCATATGCCCTCGACACTTGGAATATCGACTGGCAGAGAGGAATCTTTGCAGACGAGGTTGTAATGTCATCATCGTATAATGGGCCAGGATGCATGTACCGACCACGTGGTTACCGACCTGCTCACAGTGGCATGTAAGCGTCTCATGTTGGGCTGCATCTCGTTCGAACATCGGACACCTTGAACGAATATGTGGAAGGTTAAACAGTGTGACCTATCGCGACTTTTTGGAGTTCATTTGTCTGTCAGAGAAAAGTGTTCCAATGAAACAATTCTGTTGCAGTAAGATATCCATATCGCTCACCAGTCAAGGATACCCCAGCGTTGGTTTGATAGGCAAGAGGATATCTCGCTGATACTTCACCCTCCCAAATCACCTGATCTAAACCCTATTGAGAACGTATGGGCAGAAATAAAGGAGACTCTTCGAAATACCCGTCTATGGAGCTATGGAGCTATGTTGCAGGGCTTGTGGAATTTCCTCTCAGAAAGACCAAATGATTTTCGCCATCTGGAAACTCCATGCTGAGCTTTTTGAGCCTGAAGGATATTGTAGTGTATTAAGTTTGTTTATGTTTTGTTTATTTTGATTTTAATATAGATTGAACTGTGTCTCAAATGTAAACATTTAGTTTTTAGTATAAAGCTCATAAGGCAATAATACACATAAAACTTCCTATTATATTTAAAAAGTATTTCCATACTGAATTGCTGGTCATTCAAACAACAACAAAAAGTAAATAAATAAAAATAAAGCAGTGTAGAAATTATGCGAGACTCGAACCCACATTACCTCATACAAATAATCTGTCAAGTAATGCCTTTAAACCCTCGGATGTTTTAGATTGGAACGTAAAAGTTGTTCTTTTCTACACACTTTCACATTAGAGATCAGCTGCTGACTGTATTTCGTTTAATTAATGAAAATCCAATATAGCTTTACATTTCTGGTTTTAATGAAGAAAGTGGTAAACTTCTATGGTTTTCATGATAAAACAGATGTTCATTGAAGATTAATTTATGTCAATACTATATATCACAATTACACTATGCAATGTACTGTAAAACATCGATTGTAGGAGTCACCTGCGACTTCGGTTATGTTCGGAAGCACGAAGTCAACTTCTATTTCGAACAAGCGGCCTTCATTATTTGATTAAGTGCACTAACAATGTAAATACCAACACCTAAATAAGATGAAGATATATTTGTTGTTCACAGTGTTATCATCAATACCAGAAGGTAGCCGAAGTACGTCACCTATGGAGATTGCTAAGCAGTTTGACACAGGAGTTCGGCTCTGCTGTTGGTTGTACTTGTGGCGCCCTAAGCCTTGTTTACTTCAGTGTGCAGACTCTAGCTGTGTACTCGCTGATATATGAGATACGAGCCAATAATTTTACAATTCAACTTATTGTTTTTATAACAGCAACGATAATATTTGCTGGCTTAATCTACCTTCAATGTTATGCTGCTGGAACAACAACAAATAAGGTATTTGCCTTCACATAGTTAAGCTTTAAGACCTATGATACATGAATATTTTCTTTGCTTAAATTAAATGGATTTTCTTTAACATTAATGTAGCGAGCTTATTCGAGTTACAAGCCGAGTGCGGCTACTTAATGCGTATTGCAACCGCTGCAACCGATAAAAGGGAAATAGAATCGCGGCACATAAAGCTAATTTATTTTGGTATTTATATTTATGCTGAAAACTAAAACTATGTTATATAATAAAATTATACTGTATTTAAAACTGCTAATAATAAACATTAACCTGTGTTAAAAAAAAAGTTGAAAATAATGCCCCTCAGCGGCAATACATTGTGGGCATCAGCATAAGAAATACCTGTATTTATTTAACTATTCTTCCGTAAGATCATGGCGTACGTTTCTTGTCACTGAGAGATCCTGACCCTCACAACTGTTCAACAAGTTGGCAAATAGTTGGCCCACCTGGAACACGATTTCCAGAATATTTTCTTGCGAATCGCCTTAATATTTCTCTGAAAGAATCCGTTTTCACATATGTATTACACTTAAAACCCGTCCTTCAAAACTATGTTTATGCAGTGCCATAACCAACGAAGAAAAAATACCACACAATTTACACATGAAAAGAGCGAACGCATCACTATTAGCTGAAAAAAAAAAAGCGCCCTATACTGCCTTGACGACTGGCTTCTCCCAGTACGAAGTTGCGCTCTGCTGGCCCGTAACTCAAATAACCTCATCGTAATATGTACAGGCTGCTGCACATACATACATTTCTATCGAATAAATTGCCTATCCTGATGTCTCATAGATTGTAATTAATTACACAGATTGTATGATAATCGAGATACGATGTAAACGAATCCCAACGTAACAAATCTCAACTTCAAAGTAACTTATAGATAATAAACCTCGAGTGACAGAATAAGGAAAAATGTATAAAAAATGCAATTTCGTTATCTTTTATTTAAAGGTATTCACGCCTCATAACGCTTTCTTGCACCCTCGACAGCATGAGCAGGTGTGACTCTTTCACTTTCTACTGTAATGCTTCCCAAAAGAGCACCCCTGTTTTCGGGTAATGTGAAGTAAACTTTACCAAAATCTGCGGATGTTGGTGGCTACTCATGTAAAGGAAATCCACTAAGCAGGATAAACTCTCTAAAATAGGTAGACACGACCGTCATCTATTTTGTTGAAAGAGTATATTCTGTCTAATCACAAGGGGAGCATCATCGAATAACACTGCAAATGCTGAGTCAGAAATGCCGTATAGTTTGTAGAGTTTCATATTTTCAGCGATGATCTATCTGATGATAGCACGACACTATCCTAACATTTACCGTAAAGTGCACCTCCATTCTACACAGCAACGTGTTCATTGTAGCGGTAAGACTGTCACCACTTCCGAATGTGTACTCATCTGTGTACAGCTTCCATCTTAAGAAGACATGCAATGCCAACTAGGAGATAATAACATTAAATAATAAAACGCCACAAATGAGTACATTGTACCTGTGATAATGTTGATTATCTGCTACTCACATGCCCTATCCAACTCAGCTACATAACAGGTTGAGACAGCACTGGCTGATAAAAGTACATACAAAATATATGCACATTTTCTGTTGTGCAAACGCTTCGTTGGCGTCAATTGGCTTTTTGCGAGTGTATTAATATACTACTATATTAGTTCTTTGGCTAAGTGTACAAGTGTACAACCGAAGATATGCAAGTTAAGTATTTGCGTATCGTAGAGATCATGTTTTCATGTTGGATTATACTTTACAGTTTGCATGAAAGTACAAAATAAACGGAGGCTGATTCACGCTGTTTAATTCACGTGTTAAATGAAATTCGCCTTGGAAACAAGGAACTTGTATAAAAGACGTAAAACACAATATAGTGTTGCAAAGAATGCCACACTATACAATACTTCATTAAAAACCTGATAAATAATTAACTGAGTATGAGTATTTTATAAACTCTCTCACTTAAACAACGAATAAACAGTTTTAGTGCCATCTTTGAATTACAATACACATTGACTTTACAATAAAAGTTTCCTTACTAAATTAGCAAACTATGAACGAAAATTTTAAGTCATGATAGTAAATGAGCATTAATAACATTATAACAATGTTACTGGATCTAAAAAGGGGAAAAGTTTTTGAGTACAAGACCCAAATATGTACATCCAATACTCTAAAACCAACTCGTTGCTCACAAAAAGAGACAGGGCCAGGCGAATAAAGAGGATTAGGTCACATTTTCCCCAATTCCTTCCTTCCCCCTCCCTATACTAGCAACAAGGTGAAACTCAACTTACTTTCCATCCGTTGGAATTCCTCTTTATCAGCTCCTATGTTATACCTAGACTCGAATTCTGACCTGCTTTCACCTTGGCCTCCAATAACTTAGCAAGTTCGCTGACATCAAGCACAGAGTTAAATGAAATGTGGCAAATCCCTCTCTAAAAATTCTACCGAGCCGACAGCCATGGCTCCCTTAAACTCAAAGAAATAGATATTTATGCATAAATAATACATAAATACCAATAGCCAAAATAAGTGTTCTATTGCCATGTAAAAGGAAACCTATTACAACAGGGGTTATTTTTAACAAATAAACCCTTATTGAATTAAATTCAAATGTTACTGGGTAGCATACAAATATGAACCTAAATTCAACCTAATAATAAACAGGCAAACTAAAAGTTATAATACACTCTGCTACCAAAAATTAACTTGTCACAGTTCTGCAAATAAAAAACATAAATTACTATTAATGCCCAAACAGGATTTGAATTTGGAAGTATCCTGAAGAAAATCTCCCAGGATGTGGCCAGGGAAAGATAATTTTCCAGTAAGTGGGAAGAAGAAAATACAAATGTAATCTTTTTTATTTGACAATAATAACAACAATATCTAATTTGCATGTTAAAATAACTTTGCCTTTGAAATGTGGGGTTTGTGTAAAATAAATATACAGCAATATAGCATTCAAAAACTATAAGACCTTAAAAAATGTCATGTTTGATATAAATAATTAACAGGGCACAAACATTTTATAAACTCTTGAAATAAAAGAGTTTCAATGCTACCCTTGAATTACAATGTACTAAACACATTGACTATGAAGTACAAGTTTCCCTTCTAAATCAGTAAACTATCAAAGGAAACCACTATGAATGCACATTAATAATATTATAACAATATTAACAAAGTCCTATGTTACTTGGGCCACTGGATCTAAACAGAGGGAGAAGGCTTTGGATCTAACTATTTTAAATACAAGATCAAACCATTTACCCCCCCCTTGATGCCCCAAAGTTAATCATTACTCACAAAAAGAGAGAAGGTCAAGTGAGTCAATTTAATTATGTCACCAGCTTTGAGAATATTTTAAGGCTTTTCCAGCCAATAAGAAACAAATGCTAGTTGACAAATCTTGACAAGGAAAAGAATAGAAAGGGAAAGGAAGACATAGGAAGATGGATTACATGCAATAAAGACACAGAAATCAAACATTTGTAACATATGTTTTGAAATATAATCCAATTGATTACAAGTTAAATTATAATTGCTCTATGAAACTAAATTAACATATGAAGTTTCATCTGCTTTAGTCTTTTTTGATCACCAAATTTTAAAGAGCTAAGTTTAGAGAAATGACTATTTCTAATTGTTATTTTGTCTGACACATTCTTGCTGAACTGTCATCAATTAGTACAGATACACAAAATACAGAAAATATACAGCAGAATCTGTAAATGTGCCAGTAGAAATGTAAAAGCATACAGCAGTTGAAAATAAATTCCAAATAATACCTGTCTTCTATGCAACATTTTGAATGTAATTTTATATCATGTTTCTATCTCAGGTGTGTTTTAAGATTATACTTAATATGTAGGTTAATTTATAACTCTGTTGTAAATTTTCTACTGTCCTTGGTTAAGGTTGGAAAATGTTTTCAACAACACTTGGAAAGTTTTGCACTAGCTCAGCCACATGGGAATGCAGCTTTAGAAGAGGAGGTGAGTTGCCTACAATTATTATTAATTTGTCTATTATAAGTGCACATACCAAATCTTATTGGTTTTAAAGTTGTACATTTGTTAGCACGTAAGTTTGTTTTTCTGGCTATCTTTAGAAAACAATATTTCTCTACTTGCCATTGAGTGTGACCTAGATGAGAAATTTATTTTTACATTTTTCTAGTAATATGCTTGATGAGTTGTAAGAATAATCTATTAAAGATTAGCACATATTTTCCATTACTTGTTCCATTGCAATACCTCTTATTTTGATTTAAATATAGGTTTCTTCACCCTTTGCAATTTAGGGTAACTTTCAGACTCTTATTCTGTATGAAGGAAAACTTTACAGAATTAATTTTATTGTTATATGTACTTCCTAGCAGAAGATAATCTTCTGCTGCTTAATACAAATTATCTTAGAAGCATCAGCATATAAACTGTATTATAGATAAAATCAACAACTATTTATTTAAAATTTGTTTTGTATTTTAAAATATGTAATCTTAACAGTAACAATCAACTTTCTACGTACATTAATTTCTTTCTTTTCTATTTTCCCTGACAATAAGAGTAAAAGGATGGAATTTTTATCTATGATGGAGCTCAGCAGTCACAAATCTAGACATTCATAATAGACGGTTTGATGTTCAAATGACAGATGAAGTAACAGAAATGTGTCACCAACCTGTTAAAGTAAATACACATTTTATCCACTAATTGTTCTTAAATTATGCTATATTTTTCTTCCTTCAAGTTAATTTATACAATACCTTTGCTGGAAAAACTAAAAAAATATATGAAATGTCCAGCAATTATTCAAACTAAATTCATTGGGAGAAGTGATGTCACAATTTATTTTGAATAATTCCTTTAACACTTCCTACAGTTTTGTCATCCTTGATGGTTACCCCATGCTCTTGAGGCTAATTTGGCTGTGGCCCAAAGTGAATGCTGCCTGAATACCTGGTCATGGTTGTAAATGTTAATGATTTAACCTCTTTGGAAAAGCCTTATGATATCACTGACAGTGTTTTGCTTGAAACAAAATAACTTCTCTAAGCTATGCATGAACTACAAACATATACTATTACAATTCCTGCTTACTCCCGATTTATTGGTGAGGCTTTGGGATCCTAATATTAAAACTGTTGAAGGACATTGTGTACCATTTCTTATGTCTGCCTTCAAGTTGTCCGTGCCTCAATAGCCTCAAAGTTCAATGCAGCACAATTCTGAAATAAACATATCTTCAGAAAAAATGCTCCAGGCCTTTTTTTATTTATTTATACTTATGCTGTCCAGTATGTACACTTAGTTATGAATTCCTCTGATACTAATCTCTCATACTATTATGAACATATTAGGTATATGTACACCTCTAATGAATTTTGTTTTTATGCTATAATTCCTTGCATATATTTTGAGAAATTTAAGAAATATACAGTTTTACTGCAGGCTTTGCAATACTTGTCTAGATTTACTAGCATATAGCAACAGGACCATTCTCTTGTCAAACTTGTGTCCTTTCTTATTTTTCACTTTAAGACCCCTTGATACTGTATTATAAATCTTTTAAAAGTGTTATTACTTTTTATTGTCTTGTTCCTTTTTTTCTTCTTATTTTTATTATTATATTATATGATAGATATCACCTATATTCCGTGCCTAGGAGTTGCAGAACCTTGTGAGCCTCTATGAATCAACAGGCTACACCCTACTTGTAGGGTCTCCAATGCCAGGCAGGTTGATGAAGAAAATCCAGACTAAGAAGCAACTGAAATTCATCACTTCATCTTCCATTCATCCTTCATCCATCAATCATCATTCAACCTCAAGGTGTAATTCAACCGGAGCCTCCAGAACACTGGTATCCTTCCGGAGTATTTAGCCTTGCATGGCTCTGCCTGCCACACCACTTTCTGTAGCTTCCCGTGGGAAACCACCCAGAAAATTAACCAGTTAACCTACAAATTAGCAAAGAAGAATACTTCAAAGAATACAAACAATATAAATTACAGCTGTTAAAAATGGTTTTAAGAAAGAAAACTAGTACACAAAAAAGTACAAAAATTCAAGAGGCAAAAACTTATTAAAGAAACCACAACACTTTCAGCAAGAAAAGATAAGCTAATTTTTAAAAAATTCACATATCCATGGGCTACAAAAAAGTTCCAGAATATTCTTAAAGATTTCAACATCAGGATAGCCCCTGTAAACAGATTTCAACATCAGGATAGCCCTGTAAACAGATCTTATGTCAAAAATCTTCCACTTCACAATGTTAATGACAATTTAAGAGAAATTGAGTCGAAATAGTAACATACACACCACTAAAATTGAATTAAATGGAAGACTAGTTTCGGGAGCCATCGCTCCTATCATCAGTTCCTGGTCGACTGCCGGCCTCGTTGTTTGTGATAGATCGATTCGTCTCTGGTGGAGGTTTGATGAACTTTTGTATTAGTACATCACTTGGCGGGATTTCGAAATTAAAAACTTTCTCCTTATTCTTCCAAATATAGATATTTTCCCAGACTGTAAGTTCAGTTTTCCTTTAATATATTTAAGTAATTTTGGGTTTTTATTAATGTTATGTTGTTCTTTCCAAAAGTGCCAGGCTACCGCCGATTTTTCTTCTTGTTTTTGATTTATATTCCTAATGTGTTCTTTGGCTCTTGTTTTTATGTTTCTTTTGGTCTTTCCAATATAAACTTTATCACAATCATTGCAGTTCATCTGATATATTCCTGATTTATCTTCATCTTGTAGGCTATCTTCTTTTTGTTTTGAGTTAAGGATATTTTTAATGGAATAATTATTTTTTGGAGTCAGAACAATGTTGTATCTTTTAAAAATCTTTTGAAATTTATGAAAGGTTGATGGATGGTATATGAATTTTTTGTATGTCCTGTTTTTTTCTTTGATAGGAGTAAGTGTAGTGTTGTCTCTAATTTTCTTTTTCTTCTTCTCTCTGTCTATTTTCTTGTGTACAACTTCTTGTTTGAAGCCATTCTCTGTAGCTATATGTATTATATTATTCATTTCTAGTTTATATTCCTCCTTGTTCATTGGAATATTAACCAGTCTGTATGCAAGACTATTTAAAACTGCATGTTTATGGGGAATTGGATTAAAACTGTTACATTTAATGTAGTTATCTGTGTGTGTAGGTTTTCTGTATATGCCAAAATTTAGATGATTTTCTTTTCTAATTATCTTAATATCCAAGAAAGGTAACTGTTCATTGCATTCTCTCTCCATGGTGAATTTAACTGTTTTTTCCTGTAAGTTAAGCAACTTTAGTGCATCATCCAAGTGTCTTTCTGGTACTATTGCAAAAATATCATCAACATAACGGTATATGACAATATTCCACAAGAGA
This sequence comes from Metallyticus violacea, assembly GCA_030762175.1. Lineage (NCBI taxonomy): Eukaryota > Metazoa > Arthropoda > Insecta > Mantodea > Metallyticidae > Metallyticus > Metallyticus violacea. Next base: position 100,114,425 of record CM060832.1, read on the forward strand.
AAAAAGCAGGTATTTACAAAACAAGTTGTGCAGAATGTGAGAAAATCTACATGCGAAAAACAAAAAGAAACACAGACACATGGTTAAAAGAACATTTCAGGAACACAAAACATAAGCAAATGGAGAAATCAGTAGTAACATTTCATTTCTGGACAGAAAACCATGACATATTGAATAAAGCAACTTTATTGAAATCAATACAAGGACCTACAGAATTAACAACATGGGAATAAACTCTACATATACAAATACAAAGGCAGTTTAATGAACTTTGATACTTCTGAAGATGAAAACATAAGCTTAAAGTTCATCACACGTACACCAGAGCAGAATACGCATTCCCATAGCATAATGAAGTGTCCAGTAGTCGATGTGCTAGCTGACGATATGAACAAGGTTTCATGAAACTGATTTTCTACATTTATAGACAAGTAAATGAAGCAATAAAAGTGTTTAGTTCTACTCAATCATACAATGATTTCAATTATATAAATTGAATTGCCTTAGTAATGTATGCTTCTACTGTACTCATGAATAAATTTACTAGAAATGGAGAGAGGAGATTACCCATAGCAAGCTGGAGTTGTTGGTGAATTTTTCCGTTGAAAGAGAAAAAATTTGGTCTGTCCACAATTTTGTATGATTAGTGTAATTCTTAATTTATCTACCAATATGTTCATATTTTAAGCCATTTCTGTGTTTTATGGAGCAGTCTTTGCTTTGGAATGTTAGTAAACAAAGATACATCAAAAGAAACAAGGGATTCATCCAGCAAAAGCATTTCATTGTTAAATTTTCCTGCCAATTAATCCATTTGGGCACTCCTTTGATAACCTAAAACTACAGTTTCTAAATAAAGATTTAAAAAGTGCATTGACTTCTCCAATTAAGTGGAGGATTTCTTAATTGATAGTGATTTCTACTCAGGGTTTGGAACATTAAAAAAAAAAAAAAAAAAATCAGTCATCAAAAACCTATGTGGGCTGAAATAAAATAAAGTAGTATAATAATAACCAACTTCATCAACAGCACAATAAATGCACATTTAGATCACTTAACAACAGACAAACAGTATAATGAAATCAAATTAAGGGAATAAGTTAGTGATTCCATAAAAGATAACTGTATTACACAAATAAGCTAACTAGCTAGTACAGAATATACAGTAATAATGCAAATTCATCAAATGAGTATGTAAAAGCATTTAACTCTACCCTCGGACAAACCAAAGCCATGCCAGAATTTATGGCTTTCCAAACTAGACAAAAGTATGTGCCTAATAATTAATAACATAAATGCTCCAACCTACAATGTGACTAAGTGAATGTTACTAAAATAATTGGAACTTTGGATCATTTTGAGAGCAGAAGCGTTACCAATTCCAATCAATTGGTGGAAAAAAATTAACAACACAGAGATTTCACTGGATGATTACCTTGTCTCTTTTGATGTTGCATCTTTATTCACTAACATTCTAAACAATAAAACAAGAGAGCAGGTGGAGATATTATTACAAAAGTAATAAATCACTGAGTCCTCCATTTTCACTCAAGGTTAGAGCTAGGTTAAGTTGAGTTCAGTTGTTCATTAGTCAATATGAATTGACTAGAAAATTTAATTTTACTCTTAGGCAAATTTATTTGAATTATACTTATGAAAAGCAGGTAAACCTGTTTTTCTAGGAAAGTCCTACTTGTGAGAAGCACTTAGTGAATTTTTACCTAAATTATTGCATCTGCTAGTTGATCTCCTCCTTCCTTGATTTTGCATTTACTGTATTAAACATTAGTGTACAATATTTAAGATTTACTACAAAACATAAAATTTGCAAGATTAAAATTTATTTTTCTCTTACAGTAATAAATCTGAATACTTCATTTACACTATTATTACAAAATGTTTAATATGAATGAAAGAATGAATGAATGAATGAATGAATGAATGAATTAATTAATTAATTAATTAATATTTATTATTTCTACAGTTACAATTACTCTTTTACAATATTTCTTGATCCTTGGGTGCTTGTTAATTCAGGATCCTATAAACTAACATCCTGGTTGTTGTGTACATGAATACTACATCATATTATTGAGTGAACTTTACCAATACTTCCCGAAAGGTGACCATCTTCCTATGTCTTGATCACTTTACCCTTCCATTTTTCTATTACTTTTCCTACAAAATTTCTAAACTGATTCAAAATTCTTTTCTGCTAATCCCAAAAATCTTTAATTCCAAAAATTCTGCCTGCAAATTATCTAACTTCTTGTTCCATATTTCCTCTCTCCATCCTTCAGTTTCTGTACATTCTAATATAGAGTGCAGATTCTTGTCTACATCACCACATAGTGGGCACAATTCTTTGTCAACTTTTATTCCACCTAGCATCATTATTCCTGTTCTTGCCCATGCCATAACCTCCATATTCATTTTGTCAAAACCTCAATATATATTTATCCCTGCCCCACTCTTTCTTAAAAGTACTATAATATATCAGAATGCTCTTATCTCTTAGGCTGCCATATACTTCCTGTTTTTCTATATCATCAATCTTTGCTATCACTTTATTCCATATGTATTGCCCATTTTGTGACTTTAAACTATCTAACTCTCCCAAATCAACTTCTCTTACAATTTCCTTTAATCAACCTACCCAACTTCCTACCCATTTTGCTTTTTCTTACATCCCCAAGCAGTCTTTGAGAATATTTCCTTCCTCCAATGATTGTATCCTCTGCCAGTATTTGACAATGAGTTTTATTACTAGAACTTTTCAGCTGACCCTTTCTAGTTCCATCAGGACTACTTCATTGGTTGCAGCTCAAAATGTTTAGTACCAGGATAGAGTCTTCTCAGGTATAACTAATTATACATTAATGCTTCATTTTTATACTTTCAGATCTCTATTTTCCTCCATAGTATTGAAATTAGTCCCCCAGTGATGAGCTATAGTGGCTTTACTGATGTAAACCAACATTTGATGGTTTCTGTAAGTATTACAAATTAATTTTGGATCTGGTCATATTTATTTCTATCCTTATTTATGTATTTTGCAGTGCTTTTCCCACAGTTCATCATTGTTATAAATATTTTGTGCATCTTGTGTAACAAATAGTTGATAACTAGAACATTTTGTTTACATTAATTTTGTCTAAATATATGTGTGGCATTGTCATTATCATCACGACCTCCACCACCACCATCCCACATCAGACTAAGGCAACTAATCTTTATGATCTTGTGGTCAAGTTTTTCCTTATCCTGAAATGGTGAAGAACTTAGGTAACTTTAAGTGTTGCAGGCTCTAGGCTCCTCTTTTGCTAATTATTGACCTGAATTAAGAATATAATTAATTGATATCATTGTATGATTCAGTTGAACTACACACTCTTAAAGCTTCACTTATTTCTCATAAATGTATGGAACCTACATAAAGTACAAGCAAATAGAGAAATCAGCAGTGGCATATCATTTTTGGACACAAAATCACAACATAATAAATAAAGCAAAATTATTAAAATCAGTACAAGGACCTACAGAATTAGAAACCTGGGAGAAAATCTACATTTACAAATACAAAGACAACATAATGAACTTCGACATTGCCGGGGATGAAAACATAAACTACAAGTTTATCACACTGCCACCAGAGCAGAATATACATTCCCACAGCTCAACAAATGATCCGACAGTTGAACTTTAGCCTGGCTGAAGATGGAAATTAAATGTTCTCGAAACCGGTTCCATACATTTATGAAAAGTAAGTGAAGCTTTAAGAGTGTGTAGTTCAACTGAATCATACAATGATATAAATTAATATGATTAGCTTCACTGTGCAAGTTCCAATTTACATTTAAGAATATGATGTTTCAGTAGAAATGAAATATTATGAAATGTTCTATATGCACCTAATAAAATAATTAAAGTTTTCCTTTATTCTTTATATAGAAGTCTGCTAATAGAGATTAATGAAAAATGATATTTGACAGTACATCCAACTCTGTAAATAATATAGTAAGTAGTCAGCCTAGAGATAATACAAAATTCCTTAACTTTACGTGTGTGGGTGTGGGTACATGTGACCATGCATAGTAATGACAGCTTTATTTTTCTATCTCAAGTTGTTTTTGTTCTCTTTCTTTCCAGTTTATGTCTTCTGTAGTGACTTACATTGTTGTGCTGATGCAATTCCATGTTAGCTCAGAATAAATATCATGCATCTTAGAACAACTTCTACAAAGTTTTAGAAAAGCCTCATTGATTTCAAAGGTAACAGTTGAAGCAGTTGAAGCATTTTGTCATTAATTATTATCAATAAATTATATTTTTGAAAATGTCCTGGTACTATTTTGGAAAAACTATACCAGCTGATCATCTAAAACTTGCACTGCAATTATTTCTGTAATGGAAGGTGTTATTGATGTACTGCTTTTACAGGATTGAAACTTAGCCAAGAACTCACAATTGCAGTCAATACACAAATATTAACAATGATTAGAATGGGTATTGCTTGAGAAAAGTTGTATTTATTCAAGTGGAACAATGCCTTTTGACATCAAGAAAATAAAAGTATGCTGATTTTTTTTTTTTTTTTTTTTTTTTTTTTGCAGGATTCTAGTGAAAGTAGTTTATGAGCTATCATATTATGAAACTTTTAAATATCTATAGTTGTTTGCTCCATTTAACAGCTTAGTTACTGGGCTACAATTTTCATATGTTTGCTTTTCTGTTTTAGTATGTGTTCATTTGTTTGTTTTCTGAATTTGCAAGAAAACATATTATATTTTGTACTTAAATATTTTTACTGTACCATGTATTATCAATTTCTTAAGAAATATAGAAGTGAATACACAAATTCAATGAATTCTGAAAAAGAAAGAAAACTGGCCTTCAGAGGTAGCTTTCAAAATGATACCAGCTAGCTCCCAGTGTATCATGTAAAGATTGCAGCATATGTTGTAGCATTTCAGCAGAAATTTCAGAACAGATAGCTCTGTATATATTGTTTCATATCTTCTGGTGTAGTCACTATCTTGTAGACAGTGTCTTTTAGCTTTCCCCACAGAAAATATCTAAAGAGGTTAAATCTGGTGAATCAGCATGCCAATGTACAGCTCCCCATAACCAATCCATGACTTTGAAACAATTAATGAAGACAAGCTGTGGTACATCTTGCCTTATGCACTGGGCAACCATCATGCTGTTATCATAGGGTCCCTCCTAGTATGCAGTGGAAGGTCTTCTAACATGTGTGAAACTTCATCTGCTAGGAGCTTAATATACTTTTAGGAATCCAGTATTCCTTCTATGAAAAAAGGGCTTATGAGATGATGGTTCACTATTCTACACTAGACATTTTAATTCCATTGAGCTGACTTTCCACTTGACGAAGTCAATAGAGATTGTTTACTGATCATGATCAATAATACATGCATGTTTTTGAGGTTGATTGGCCATTTTTTTTTATTGTGTTTAATGCCCATTTTAAATACTCAGGCATTACAGGCAGTGGACACTGATAATATATGAGATGAAATGATAAATGATAAAAATGAAAGGATTTTTTTTTTAAATGAAGAAGTGTTCTAGGCCTAAGTTTAGTACATGTCCTTGGCATTTGCCATTTATGAGCACTGAGGAAAACCTGGAAAAATCTCAATCAGGTGGGAATCCTCCTGCTCATAATTCCACTCTTAATGACCTCAGCCACTTGTGGTGGTTTGGTTGCTTCATCATTAAACAAGATATGTGCTAAATCTGCTGTGCCCATGTACAAAAGTTAATATGAATCTCAAAATTGTTTCCATGTAACACTCGATGGAACTTATACCAGTGGAGAATGCATAGTACATGTGCATGACTCATACCACTTTCTCTTGCTGTGCTGGAGCTAACTTGCAGATTTACAGCAACAGCAGCATTTGAACCTTCTCTCCAGTCACTCATTTGTTTCTGCACTTTTTTGAGGTATTACACTTCCAGTTTCCCATAATTGGTTAAAGTGGTTGGCAAATTATTGTCAAGATGGACGACATCTATTGGGATATCTTTCAGTGTACACATTACAAGAAAGAATAGCATTCTTCCTTTACTCTTCATACACCATGAGCATGTTGGCTTCTACAGCATTATTAATAAATATCATCTTCCAGCAACTCCTGTTTCAAAAGCTATTACACAATGCTGATAACCAAATCCCAATGCAATCAGTGTACAGAAAACGTAATGTAAACAAACATAAGAACATTGTAGCCTAGTACCTAAGAGGCGATGAAGTACAAAAGTGTAGGTATTTAACATTTTCACATTATAATAGCTCATAAGTTACTTGCACTAGAATCCTGCAAAAAACACCAATGACATTGCAATTTCTTCTAGTTTTATTTCCTTGATGTCAATAGGCATTATTCCATTTGATAAAATGTAACTTTTTTTCAAGAAATACACATTCTAATCATTATTAACATAAGTGTATGGGCTGCAATTATCAGTACTGTGAAAGCAGCACATCAATAGCATCTTCCTTTTCAGAAATATTTGCAATGCAAATTTTATGTGATCCACCCAGTATATAAGATGCTAGTTTAGTTTATTAGCGATCTGGCATTGACTAACATTGAATGGTGTTTAAATTATTTTATATAAACTTATAATGCATTTTGGTACTAAGGACTATATCATTAGGATAAATAGTTTATTTTGATGTCTCCCTTTAATATGCCTACAATATATTAAGAGTAGTTGGTAAGATGAGATAAGTTATAACAAAGAAGATGTATCATGTATTTATTTACTTTACATCTTCTTATGTTTCAGTGATAGAATTTCAAATAGAGGTCTCAAATACTATTAACAGCAATGAAAGTAATTTTATATTACAATACATTGATTTACTGTTTATTAACTGTGTGATTTGTTAAAATTAATAATTGATCCTTTTATCCAACTCATTCTACAATGAAATTGTTTATTATAAAGTCATATTTTCTACTAATCCCATGTTGTTTGAATTATACAACTACACTAAAAAAGGTGGTTCCTCAGAGTATCAGTGATATTAAGACAGAGAAAACATTCTGATTCCATGTCGTGCAAGAGTAAGCAGTGCTAACAATTGCAGTGCATTATGGTACTCATTTTAAATTATCTTGAGAACCTGAACAAAAATCCATAACAATGTCTCTGAATAATCATGTTGCTAAGATCACATAGATGTCATTGTCAAATATTTTGATGCATTCAGCTGTATTTTGGCTTTCTAATTGTTAAATTTGTAATAAGACCCTTTTTGTTTCTTTAATACTATCTTAGTCCTTTTGTAATTACCAGAAGACGGCAAGTGCACAGACCCACTCCACTGTTTATACACTAATTGATAGGGGTGGGAATTCATCTTGCTTGGGAGTCTCAAGGCTAACAGCCAAAATTTTAGTAATCTCATAACCCCTCTAGAGTGAAAGTGAATAGGTTTTTGATTTTTGTTTTTTTGTTTATTTGCAGATGCTCTTTAACATCTCAGGTCATCAGCATCCTATTCAAATCAGGGTGTGAAATGGTGGACAAATTTTGCTCAGAGGCTTCTTTTTTCAGGCCTGAGGTTCTTTATCATGCCATAAATGTATGACACGGGGACCTGCGGCTTTACTTCCCTTACGAAGGAAACCATACTTAGGATTTTACACCTGAAAAAATCCATCAGTCCTGGCTGTGTTTGAACCCGCAATCTTGGGTTTAGGAGGCAAGTATGGTAACCACTACACCACCAGGACTGACAAAGTAAAGTGAATAGTGCTCTGCTATCTGCATGCATATGTGAATTACAATTTGTTATAGATATTGCTCTATCAAAGTGCAGGCCTCCAACTGTTTTATAATCATAATTTCAATTAATCTGTATGTGAAACATCTTCTTTTTTTTAGAAGTCTTTGCCTTCAGAGTACCAAATATGATCTTCTCTGACACAACATTTATGCTAATGTTAACATAACTGTTTTTTTGCAAAATGAAATGAAAAAGAACAAAACTCATGCAGAAACAAATTAAATATTATTCCCAATTAGCCAATGTTCTGCAGCATTGATATATCTTATTGCTCTTCAAATGCTGCATCATGTTCAATGTATTTTTGCTTTCAAAAATATGTATACTGGGAACAAATATTACATTGCACTTTCTTTTCCAGGACTTCTCCAGAGCTATGAGCTTCTCGTGGTAGCCATCAGTATATACTAAAAATACAATGAAATTCAATACACATGAGCACAAGGACAAAAATCTTTCCTTCCAACATGAAGTGAAGGTTTAGGCTCAAATGAAATTACTGGTCTGCTATCCCTTTCAGAGATTGACAGGGAATAAATAAAATCTCCTACCACCTTTCTTCCTCTTGCACATTTATCTATATAACTGGCTTATTAGCTGTGCATGGAAGGCCAAAGCACCTCCTGAATCCTGTGTTGGGCCAATATTTTACAGTGTATTATTGCTCTCAGCTCTCAATCTATCCCATGAAGTCAAAAGTGTGCTTTGTCTTATCAAGTGGCACATGTAAAGTGTTTCTTCTGCAAGACATCAAGAAGTTCTTAAGGTTCTCAGGGCATATACACTCTTTCCCATTCCTACTTATGCTGACTGGCTAATTGACCTTTTCGTACAGAAGAACCCCTGTCCTTAAAATTGGAATACCACTTACTAATAGAACACCCACTTGGTGGTCTACATCAAAATTGGTTTGGAAATGTTGTTGCATTCTAATAACAAGCTGATGAACCTGAAAATCTATGACACAAAATGCTTTCATACTTTCAATGCAGCCATTTTTTCTATATCACTCATAGCAATAAAAAGAATCAAAACAAACAACATTATTTCTAAAAGTATATACTAAATCGATGGAATGCAGAATCTGATGAAGCTCACATTGAGCATCTATGACGTAATGAATCCAAACATTTTGAGTTTCTCTTTATACTGGTCCAATTTTATGTGTATAAATTTCAGTTAAACTGAGTTACTTGGGCTTTAAATCAGCAACACCATTTGTAGTACTTATTCCTGTTATTTTTTAGGTAGATAGTTTCAATTTACTTTCTGGAGATATGCTATTTTATTGCTTACAATTTATTTTCATTTCAAATTTTCATGTAACTGGATAAACCATTCTAATCTTTAGCAATTTCCTCACAAAATAAAGCATTTCCCTGAAATCAGTAATGAAATGAATTAATAAATTATAGAGCTCCTGCAATTCTCAGATCCATCTGAATAAATTGAGGCTTCACAGTTATAGTATTAAACCTTTGAAGAGTATAACACTGTGATTAATGTTATTGCACTTCACAGTGACTCCAACTGATACAGATATGTGTATTTTATATGACCCTTCTGGAAATAATTTGGTTCAGATATCTTTGCTATTATTTCAATATACACTTCCTTTTGCTGGCCAACAGACAATTATTTCAGTTTTGCATTACCCAATAATGACTGAGCACCGAGAAAAATATCCTAAATGTACTTGGAATTACAGAAGACTTTATTTACTTTGTTACAACATTTTCTTATCAGTTTCAGGGAATAGACAATACAGAGGATGAAAGTTATCAATGCACTAACTACTGTAAGCTGTATTTGTAAACCATTATAATTCAGATATATTGACAAGTGATATGATTGCCCTGTCATGTTTTGCATACTGATAATAATTTCTTTCTTTCTTTTTAACAGGTGAACATGGCATTTACAAGTCCTTCAGACTATGCACAGAGTTAATAAAAATGTCACAAAAACATGTAATATCACACTAAATGCACAACAAAAGAGGAGAAGCAACTAGTTGAAATGTGACATATCAAATATAAAGCATGTAATGATAGAATTGTGCTGAGCTGGTTTAAGTTGATTAATTATCACTTATATACATAGTTCTTGTTTGTGTACACTAAAAAGTACAATAGATAGATATCAAGTTTCTGTTATCTGGTTTTTATGCTTCACTAGAAAATAATCAAATACACCTATATTAATTTCACAGTCACCATGAGGAAAAGTATATAATTTATTTCTTTTGCTAAATACAGATTCATGGCTGATTTGTTACAATAACCATTTTGTTAGAATCTCTCACCTTGTTTCTTAATCAACAAGTAATTTGATTGTTCATCATTATTTCTAAGATCAAAACCCCCTTGTTAAACGAATATATATATAAGAAAAATAAAAATAAAGTAACACTATTAACAATGTAACAAATTAACAGTAATCATAACAGCAGAAAAGGATAAAACACTAAGAAAAAGTCATACTTGAGATAGTGGATATATATATATATATATATATATATACAATGAGAACAAATATAACTAATGAAAAGTACAATACTCAAGTAAAAAAAAAAAAAAAAAATACAGTCCTGAGAGTATACCTTTCCATGAAATTTGTTAATGTTATATATGTATGTATACATATACCGCATACATGTATGCATGCTCTTAATGAAATTTATGATTTGTATCAACTGATTTTTAAATTTGGCACATACTTGATTTCTTTTGAGCTATTAGGCAGAATAAAATAAAATAACCTTTGCAACAATGTAACTAAAATAACAAGAACTAGAGAAGCAGAAATAGAGATGACACACTTAAATAGTCGCTCAATTTTCCTTATATTTCGAACCACTTGTATTCTTCAAAGGCAAAAGACAAGTGAATGTGGTAAAAATAAATGTTGAATCTCGAAGATAACTTAATATGCGGAAATAGACCAAACAAGCAACAATAAGGAGATATACGGGGGAAAAATTAATACGTAAGCTTTAAACCTGGTGATCTACGTGCTAAAGCAAACATATAAATCAGTCTCTCTATCTCTGAGTAAACTTTCAGAGCCCACGAGTCAGTAGCGCATCAAAAAGAATTACATTAAAAGCATCATCAAACTCTTTACAGTGAGACAGGGCATATTGGGCAACTGGAAAGGGAGACTTGGTTTTAACAGAACGTCTATGATTGTTCATACGGAGAGAAACGACAGTAGAAGTTAAACCAATATAAGCTGCTTTGCAAAGCTTACAAGATAATATATTTATACGACATTCTTAGAAGAACAGGTAGCAAATGAACTACTTTGAAATTCTTTGGATAAATTAGGGCTGAATGATATGTCATAATTAGAGCACATTCGAAATTCAGAATGTCGAATAATTATCACTTGGCATAGTCATGAGCCTATTTCACATCAAGATGCCCCGATTGCATGCTATGCAGTCACTAAAATTTGCCACCCCATTCCCGCAAATCTAAGTAGATTGGAAGCAGTGAAAGTAGCATACTTACGTACAGCCCTTCGACTTTCCTGAACGACAAGGATTAGTTATCATTTGGCCACCACAGATTCTTCATCAGGGAAGTAGCAATAAAATACAATCTGATGCATAAGAAAGGGAGGAAAAGGCAAAGGCTTTTATCATACGCCAGCAATACATACAAAAGAATGGAAGGAACTAATTTCCGGTTGCGAAACGTATACACAAGAATGGCAGCACATGGGTTTCACTTCAGAATCTGCAACCAAAGAGGATTTGATCAGGCATACTTCATTGTTCCTACACCCTATGTGGACAACATTGAGAACAGTATCACCTACTCGAAAACAAGGACATGGACAAACTCCCTAGCGTTTTACGTAGCAGACAAAAACTTTGTGTAATTATGCAGTTTTCATGTTCACAGTATGTTTTATAAATATTTAATGATAATAATTAGCGCACAGGTTTTACATTTAGGGCGTTGGCAAATTAATGAGCCTACGACCGGACAAGGTAATTTTGAAGAAGATAAGTTGAGGTGAAATATGCTTTCATGGTTAGGGGGTGTGCTAAATGTAAGGGGAGTACAAATTTAGAAGGAAAAAAATCACTCAAATATGGTTGCATTCATAAATTATCGTGACATTCTTTCAAAGTAGGCTTGATGCTCTCAGTGGCAAGAAATTATGACAAGATTGATGAAGCTCTTATTGGAAGTTTTAGGATGCACTGGATTTTTTTGTGCCCTGGGATGATATAGGATTCTAAAATATTTGGTCTTGAAACTTTTTAGCTGGGTGTCAAATGATGAAAGTTGTTACAAAGATGGTGACCACGGATTCAAAGAGAAAAAGAAATAGATCTTTTGGTATGCAGAGGATGACAACTATCAAAATGAAGAAACTGTTGTAAATTAGTGGGCTTAATGTGCATGAACGTAAGAAAAAAAACGTTGCATAAAGAGATAGATATCAATATCTAGGAAGGTAGCAGCTTGGGAGAAGCTTTTGATTTGTTTATTTAAGGACGCTCGAGTCGGTTCTGGTGGTATAGTGGTTATCATACTTGCCTCCTAAACCCAAGATCGCGGGTTTGAACCCGGCCAGGACCGATGGATTTTTTCGGGGCGTAAAAATCCTAAGTGTGGCTTCCTTCGGAAGGGAAGTAAAGCCGTGGGTCCCGTGTCGTACATTTACGGCACGAAAAAGAATCTCAAGCCTGAAAGAGAGGCCTCTGAGCAAAATTTGTCGGCCGTTTCACGCCCTGAGTTGAATGGGACGCTTAAAGAGCGTCCATAAATAAATAATTAAAAAAAAAAAAGGACGCTCTTTAACATCTCAGGTCATCAGTCCCATTCTATTTAGGGCGTGAAATGGCCGACAAATTCTGCTCAGAGGCCTCTTCTTTCAGCTTTGAGGTTTTTTATCGTGCCGTAAATGTATGACACGGGACCCACGGCTTTACTTCCCTTCCGAATTGGGAGAGGCAGAAGAAGTGAACTTAACTGAACATTTGGAGTTAAGATGATAAGGAGCTGATCGAGATCGTTATTAGTATTCCATATTAGTAACCCTGCAACCTTCGACTTTCTAGCCTCAAAACATATGAACCGCAAACAAATCATACATGGCAATAATGCCTGATACATATACTACAGCATGAAGTACGATTCACTTTAATAAACATAATAAAACATATGTTACACTGAAATACCTATTCACTCTCAAACATTTTTTACTCTTACAAAAAAGAATAAAATTACTTCAGATTGTAAAATATGGTTTCTACTACCAAAAGAACGGCTTGCAATGGCCGTAATTCATGCTGTTTACCCTCTCGTTTGACCTCCGTCAGAGTGCAGCACCTACAGGACCGAAACGTTGGTATTTCATATTAGCATTCCGTATTCCATATTTTCCCATTTCCTCTATAGACTACATATATCATTAAAAAACATTGGCAAATTCCAGAAGTACAGCACTTGACTAAATCCATGGTAACCTGATTCTATGTCAAGAAGGACATAGAATATGTAAAGAGGGTCTTTCGCTGTAAATGGCTTGCATTATATACTGGCTGATTACTTCTAACAGTGTTAAAGGTGCTGTTCGTGAACTGTATACTTTTCTGACCTCGCGTGACCACCGCGGTGTATTTATAAGCCGTCCATTGACACAATACAAAAAGTTTTATTAATATGTATAAACGCATATAATTCCGATGGAATAAGGATGTAGTGGAAAAGTCAAACAATTCTTTGAATGACACGACAAACAAAATAAGAACGGTAGAAGAATTTGGTAACGAAAGTCTTGAAAAATTAATAGACCCTAAGAGCGTTAAACTGAAATCAATAGTTTTATGCTCCTTGTTTTATTCACTGCATGATTTGCCTTTAAGAAGAAAAACAGCTAAGAATGCTATTTTTTTACGATTTACTGCAGTTCATGGTACAGTCAGATAACAAAACACTGAAGCAAAAGCTGGTAAGTAATTCTAAAATATTGTGTACTCCTGTATTTCTCACAGGATAACTTATACGTGTTGAAAAGTACTAAGAAACTAAGTACAGTACTTGACAAATGGAAGAATTTTAAGCATCAATAAACGGAAAGCTAGTAGTTTCAGGCGAACGTTGCCAAGCCGCTGACCCCCATTTCTTATTGGCAGCTCTACTGCAACATCAGTTAGCAATGATTAACTAACTTATTATTAATGTTGCCATTTTATTACCAAAGCATTGCTAGCAGTTTTTTTGTTTCGCTGTCATCAGAATCATTCACGTAGGTATGTAGTATGTCATTGATGTTGTTTTCAACATCTGCACCTTGTAAACTTCTAATTACAGGTTCTAAAATTTAATCAAATTCTATTTCTTTCATGAATTTATGATCTTGTAGTTTTTTAGTATAATCTTTCTATGCTACCTTTTCAATTTCTTCATGAATAAGCTATACTAGGTCTTTCAGTGTAAAGCTCTGTTTCTATTGGCAATCTCCCATTTAATTTGAGCTTACGCAAACTCAACTGTATTATATATTGGCAGTGGTAAGTCTAATTGCGCAGTGTCTGTCTTTTTGGAACTACTCTCATTATGCCTGCTTTCTTATTCAACACCATGGCACAAAATATGTCTGTAACAAAGAATGACTAACAGCTATACCCTCAACTACTGATTTCTTATTAATCAGCTGAACTTGTATTCCCTCATGTTTTCAAATATGAGCAGGGTAAGTGCTTCCTGTATGTCACCAATAACCTCTGGCTTATGTTTCGTTTGATCCTTCTAGACACCTTTAACATACTGGGGAGGAAAGTAAAGCGCAGTCAGTGAAAGCAAGAAATAGACTCCAACTCATCTTAAAACGCATCCAAAGCTGGTAGGTATATTTAATAACGTTTTCTAGGTGGTACTCCAACTATACCACAATGAAAACTACTTGGGCTAAAAATGTGCGATTTTGATGAGCGTACCAAACATATTTTATCTGCCTGATTGTTCCATTAACATAAAATTGAACTGTTTTCACCTAGCGCAAATGATATTTACAAGAGAGGATTGATTCTGCGAGGGTAGTGGGAGTGTGCACATCTTTGAATGGGCGATATATGTATTGACGGTTTCAAGGCCAAACACTATCTCATTTGACAAGAACTATAATTCACATTGTCAGTAAAATAAATATATTTGCATTTTTGCATTTTAGCAGATAAAACAACGGATATGTTAAAACACTTTCTCTTGCCATGCTTTATTTTGAAGGATGTATTGTTGAAAGACATCAGTCACAGTGAGCAAATTTGTGGCAAATTAAAAAGAATTATTTAAACGTTATTGTGAGACTAAAACAGTCATTTTGGATCAGGCCATTTCCTAACATCCGTTCGATATTCTAAGTGGAAATTAAACAAATATTTTCATTCCCAATTTAATTATACGACTTTCAAATACAGTTTTAAAACACAGAGAAAACGTTGCTTGATGAATTTAAATGAAATGTTTTTCTATGAATACAGCAAAACTAAAGTTATTGGTACATAGTCTATACAATAGAAGCAAGTCATATTTTACGTAACATCAAAACTTCAACACAACGCAAAATGTATTGTTCGTGCAGATTTTTGTCTTCTTACACTGTATGTTAACAGTATTTACAATAAATATAGCACAAAAACGTCAACACAATAAAACTGACTCTTCATACAGACTTTCAGTCATGTTCTACTGGTACAGTGCTGTCCAAGTTTTGAGAAATGTTTAATTTTATAACCGTTTATGGGGATCTTCCCTGAAATATGCGCATATCTGTTTGGTAGATTAACAGTATCGTGTGAAGGCACGTAAGGAACTTTTGTGTCGTAAGTTCGTTCATGGTTGTAAAAAACTGTAATCTTTTTTTGTCTTGGCTATAAACAAAAATATAAAATGTTGATTCTAAGAACTTCTCCTCCCTCATCTTAGTTTGATGTTTTTAATACCTATCAAACATGGAGAACTAAATTCTGCTCAGTTTCGGTTTTGATGTTATAAAATTTTGTAAAATTTTCAAGGAAATTATTTTCTCCCAGATTTTCTAAACTCTTCTTTTTGCATCTGTATCATAACACAACTATATTTTCTTTAAACAATTTGAAAATATTAACAATCAAATATGAAACTTTTCTTATGTGTATATTAAATATGTGATAAATCATGTCAGAACTATTAAAATATTTTAAATAAGTAATAAATGTATTTATTATATGGAACATAATGTGTTTTTAATTTCACATACCCAGCGAAAATCCTGCTTTTATCCCTAGAACCATAGACCATCTTTCATCAGGGCTGCTTTAATTTTATTTCTTGCATATTCAGTAAAGCAGTGGGTCTCTTGTCGTACATTTACGGCACGAAAAAGAACCTCAAGCCTGAAAGAAGAGGCCTCTGAGCAAAATTTGTCGGCCGTTTCACGCCTTGAATTGAATGACCTGAAATGTTAAAGAGCGTCCGTAAATAAATCAAATCAATCAATGAGACACTTTCCTAGTCAAGACTAAACGAGCAACGTACTCTGCATGCTGTCAATGTAACACTTCAAATTTACTTGATTTTCCATTTTCCGTACATCAGGTCTGATAGGAATGATTTACTTATGCGCTGACACAGAACATCTTTGTACAGTGTGTTATCAGAAACTGGCATCTGCTATCGAGTGAGTATAGTTAATTTTTAATAGTGTTTAACGCCCGTTTTAACTACTGAGGCATTCCAGGCTGTGGACATTGACGATACATGAAATGAAACTGTAAATTGGGGAAGAAGCGTTAAAGCCCTAGGTTTAGGGTACCTTCTTCCCGACATTAACGGACTGAGGAATATCAGAAAAACTTAGTCAGTTAATGACCTTGACCACCCATGGAGGTGAATATAGGGGTTGTTGAACAATATCATCCTTTAGTGAATTGCTGTTTAATTAATCAGTTGCTATATCATAATCCAGGTAACGAAACTATCAATTTACTTATCGAATATTTTAATTTTGGTAGGGATTATTATCAATTGGCATCAGGTGTGTTTATTATCAGATTTAAGTCGGTTCTAAATACTTCTCTAATATTATATAATATTGATCTTGCTATTTTACTAATATTTATTATGCTTGGTTCTGTGGAGGGTATGAAAATTAAATAATCAAAGAATTCACTTGCAGTTATAATCGGTTTTTCAGCATTTCGACGATTTGCTTTGCTTTATTGCAAACGAACGAGCCCAAATACTCGAACATTTCATCACACACATTGAAACTGAGTCACTCCATAAAAATATTTTCTAGTCACTCCAAGTTCTAGTGAACAAATACGTTTCTGTCACTCGAATATAATAAATTGCATAAGCATTTCAGGTATAACAAACGTTAATTTCGTTCAAATTGTTTTACAGTTTCAGTCGTTTTAAAACCAGAACAAGTACAATGAATATGCAGTTTAAAACAATACGCAAAATTGGCAAATACGGATTGCCCCAAAATACAATGTATCAAAAATAATACAAAAAGGCGTGTTTTTTACTGAGTAAGGAAAAAAAAAAAAGAGAATATTCAGCAAGTAACTTTGCGAGAAATCGAACATCAAACATAAATTTAACTTTCATACATTCTACAACCGTATTGAGCGCAGGTTGTATAAATAACTTCACCCATGCTCCATGCTGGCTATAACGAATAACGTAAATTGCTTTTGCGTTTCCCTCGGCGGTGTCACTAAAGATAACATCAAACATCGTCGCTCATGCCTTATTTGGATAGTAGAATTCGATCAACAGTCCTTGGATATAGGACAATATCTACCTTCCTCCTACCATTAAAAGTGCAGACACATTCGTGTTTGCTGGCTAACGAGAAAACAATTGTGCATGAGTGCCCTTGATTCGAAAAATCTAGTTTTTTTAATGTCTGGTTTCTGATGAATATAAATATGAAGCAAAACGATTGCTGTTTTCTTTAAAGCGTTTTGTATTTGTTGCAGGAGCATTTGTGATGACCACTTCCTAGGTAAATATAGCCGCTTACCAGCTAATAGGAAATCTGTGCTTTCCATAAAATATTTGTACATTTAAATATATATATATATATATATATATATATATATATATACAGAGCGAGTTGTATTCATACAATCTACGAACAACAATTATGTGAACTATTGTAAACTAATTTATTTTTTATATTATATCTCTCATGGCTGATAACATTTCCCCTTAGTATTCAAGCAAGTGTGCAGATCGATGAGATAATGCTAATAGACGTACATTGTCTGTTGATAATGGATTTCTACTTTTTAATATACTCTAGGGAACATTTAAACGTTTTAGTGTTAGTATAAGACTCAAGGATTCAAAGATACAGTAAGCCAACTAATTGAAATTGTTGTTTACAGATTCAGGTACTATCAAAAAGCTGCAAAGAAGCTGCTCCTCTGGAAAGGAGTTGTTCAAGAAATACTAATTATTATATGCAGCGTTCGCTGTAAACTGATAAATAATTTTATTATATTTGTGTTGTTTCAGGAAATGTTCACGAAATACTGACTACTACATGCAGCACTGATTGAAAACTGGGAACTAAGTTTGTTTATCTTTGTGTTGTTTCAGGGAAAGTTCACTAAATACTGAATATTACTTACAGCACTCAATATAAACTGATAACTAAGTTTGTGCATTTTTGTGTTGTTTCAGGAAAAGTTGACAAAATACTGAATATTACATGCAGCACTCAATATAAACTGATAACTTAGTTTGTGCATCTTTGTGTTGTTTCAGGAAAAGTTCACTAAATACTGAATATTACATGCAGCACTCAATATAAACTGATAACTAAGTTTGTGCATCTTTGTGTTGTTTCAGGAAAAGTTCACGAAATACTGATTATTACATGCAGCCCTCACTGTATACTGATAACTAATTTTATGTATATTTGTGTTGTTTTCAGGAAAAGTTCACAAAATACTGACTACTACATGCAGCACTCAATGTAAACTGATAATTAAGTTTTTTTTTTTTTGAATGATTTATTTATGGACGCTCTTTAACAGCTCAGGTCATCAGCGTCCCATTCAACTCTGGGCGTGAAACGGCCGACAAATTTTGCTCAGAGGCCTCTCTTTCAGGCTTGAGGTTCTTTTTCGTGCCGTAAATGTACGACACGGGACCCACGGCTTACTTCCCTTCCGAAGGAAGCCATACTTAGGATTTTTACGCCCCGAAAAAATCCATGTATCTTTTTGTTGTTTCAGGAAAAGTTCAAAAACATTGATTATTACATGCAGCACTCAATGTAAACTGATAACTAAGTTGTGTATATTTGTGTTGTTTCAGCAGGAAAAGTTCAAAAACATTGACTACTACATGCAGCACTCACTGTAAACTGATAACTAAGTTTGTGTATCTTTGTGTTGTTTCAGGAAAAGTTAAAAAACATTGACTATTACATGGAGCACTCAATGCAAACTGATAACTAAGTTGTATATCTTTTTGTTGTTTCAGGAAAATTTAAAAAACATTGACTACTACATGCAGCACTCACTGTAAACTGATAACTAAGTTTGTGTATCTTTGTGTTGTTTCAGGAAAAGTTCACGAAATACTGACTACTACATGCAGCACTCACTGTAAACTGATATGTAAGTTTGTATCTTTGTGTTCTTTCAGGAAATGTTAAAAAACATTGACTATTAAAAGCAGCACTCACTGTAAACTGATAACTTAGTTTGTGTATCTTTGTGTTGTTTCTGGAAAAGTACACGAAATACTGACTACTACATGCAGCACTCACTGTAAACTGATATCTAAGTTTGTGTATCTTTGTGTTGTTTCAGGAAAAGTTCACGAAATACTGACTACTACATGCAGCACTCACTGTAAACTGATAACTAAGTTGTGTATCTTTTTGTTGTTTCAGGAAAAGTTCAAAAACATTGACTACTACATGCAGCACTCACTGTAAACTGATATCTAAGTTTGTATCTTTGTGTTCTTTCAGGAAATGTTAAAAAACATTGACTATTAAAAGCAGCACTCACTGTAAACTGATAACTTAGTTTGTGTATCTTTGTGTTGTTTCTGGAAAAGTACACGAAATACTGACTACTACATGCAGCACTCACTGTAAACTGATATCTAAGTTTGTGTATCTTTGTGTTGTTTCAGGAAAAGTTCACGAAATACTGACTACTACATGCAGCACTCACTGTAAACTGATAACTAAGTTGTGTATCTTTTTGTTGTTTCAGGAAAAGTTCAAAAACATTGACTACTACATGCAGCACTCACTGTAAACTGATAACTAAGTTTGTGTATCTTTGTGTTGTTTCAGGAAAAGTTCAAAAACATTGACTACTACATGCAGCACTCACTGTAAACTGATAACTAAGTTTGTGTATCTTTGTGTTGTTTCAGGAAAAGTTCAAAAACATTGACTACTACATGCGGCACTCACTGTAAACTGATAACTAAGTTTGTGTATATTTGTGTTGTTTCAGGAAAAGTTCAAAAACATTGACTACTACATGCAGCACTCACTGTAAACTGATAACTAAGTTTGTGTATCTTTGTGTTGTTTCAGGAAAAGTACAAAAACATTGACTACTACATGCAGCACTCACTGTAAACTGATAACTTAGTTTGTGTATCTTTGTGTTGTTTCAGGAAAAGTACACGAAATACTGACTACTACATGCAGCACTCACTCTAAACTGATATCTAAGTTTGTGTATCTTTGTGTTGTTTCAGGAAATGTTCAAAAAAATTGACTACTACATGCAGCACTCACTGTAAACTGATAACTAAGTTTGTGTATCTTTGTGTTGTTTCAGGAAAAGTACAAAAACATTGACTACTAGATGCAGCACTCACTGTAAACTGATAACTAAGTTTGTGTACCTTTGTGTTGTTTCAGGAAAAGTTCAAAAACATTGACTACTACATGCAGCACTCACTGTAAACTGATAACTAAGTTTGTGTATCTTTGTGTTGTTTCAGGAAAAGTTCACGAAATACTTAGTTCTACAAGCAGTACTCACTGTATACTGATAACGAATTTTGTGCATAAATTTTGTTGTTTCAGGAACTTATACATCAATTTTACTTTCCTTTTGTTTTTTTATTCATGTAGTACAGTTTTCAGTAAAAACTATCCCGCAAGCGCGGTGTTTTCAATCTCGTTGGCTGTAAATGACTCTATATACGAGTATTTTCCCCCTATAAATCTCCCGTTCTTGAAAGTCGCTTCGAAGCAGTCAGTAGTTGAGGTTAGCCAAGACTCTAGCAGTGCATTTTCACATGTAAATGCTACCATCAATACGAGTCAGTCGACGTATTCGTGCAGAATTTCATTTGCAATTCTCTTCAATTGCCTTCTTCTAACAAAGCAATTCATACCATTGCGAATAAATTTGATGCTACTAGATCAGCACATAACAAAAATACACACAGAAACATTCATTTTCAACAGAAGATAAACTAGAGGAAATTGACGTTCGGCAACGAAATCATTTCCGAAATTTGCACAAGTGGGGATTTCAGTGGGTTCTGCACATAAAGCTACATAATTATTAAATCTCAAAACGTACAAGTGTAGACGTGTCCATTATTTAAAACAAGGCGAACAGTAACAAGAGTGCGTTAATATGATTTTTTATTTTTTATTTATTTATTTTCATGTTTTATTTTCTCCTCCATCTGAGAATGAAGGTTTAATGGACCCAACATGTTCTTTTCAGAGGAGGCCTGGTTTCACCGAACGGCCTTGAATAATCAAAGCATGCACTATTGGTGTACCCAAAATCTACATCGTGTACAGGAAACCCTTCTTTATAATAGGAGAGTTAGAGTTTGGTGTGTTGAGCAATACGTATTATTGGCCCAATTTTTTACAGTAGACAATAGATACAGAAAGGTACAGAATGAACATTTTGACATCATTTTTTCAGCAGCTTACAGAATGAGAGAAATAATATGGGTGGTTTCAATAGAATTCTGCAACAACTCAAACAGCAGCGAGGTTCGTGATTAAAATTAAAGAGATGTTTGAAGATAGAGTGATTAGTGCTGGTGTGTGGTTCTCTCGCACACCAGATTTAACAGTGTGTGTAAATTTTACTTATGGAGTTTCCTGAAGGACAGAGTTTATAAAATAAACCCTCACACATTGGAGAAAGTAACACACATCAAAACGGAAATATTACAGTGGACGAACTTATCAATCAGAATGTGTTTTTCCGATAAAGCAACTGTTTAGCCGAAGGGGACGACATTTCCAACATCTTCTATGAGGTAAGGTCCTGCACAATTTTAGAAGTGAAGTTAAAGTACATTTTCGAGCGGCAGTGACACGCCCAGCCTCCAAGAATCAAAACACCGGGTGTGCAGGATAGTTTTTACGTGAAAGCCCATTATATAGGTAATCTTAAACTTTCTATTTTTTATTAAAATTTCTTTCTTGCTTCAACTATCAGTATACAATATATTAATTAATTAATTATCTAATGAATATATTGCCAAAGAACTTAGTACATAGTGAATATTTTATATAGAATAAAATGTATTTTATAAGAAGTATTTGTGTTTTACATAGCTGAACAGTTTAGTTCTGTCAACAAATACTTCAATCTACCAATACTCTTTAAGCTATTACTTATATATTGAATTATTGTTTGTGAAACTGCTACTATTCGAGTAGAGGAAGGAAAGTAGTGAACTGTAATCTATAGTTTGTAAACACTTTAACATTTTCTTATCAAATAGAAAAGTGCACTGGTGTAATTAATTCTGTTCTCTTTTTTTAGGAATTATGTCATCATTTAACGAAGCAGAATTGCAAACTGTTGAGATCTCCAATAATTGGAGAAACGTTCTCTCCGACCGGTCTTTGAAAACAATTTCGCCAGCGCTTAAAGAAGCAGAAGCTTATTCTACAAAATTAAACCAACATAATGTGTACGTGTATGAGATGCTGTCTTTACTGAAGACTCTTCGGGTCTTAGGAGTTCTTCCCTATCAAATTACTGCTTCAGGTATTTGCAAAGAACGTTTATAAACTCGCTTATTCTTAATAAACTGACGAAATTCTTTCGAGTATAAATTGTTAGAATGCAGCAAGTATACAATAATGTTGTCAAATATAACTTCCTTATAGGTAAAATTAGCTTTCAGTTGCTCCCAATACTATGCAGGAGTTTGAAGTCATGCATCCAGAGCTAAGCACAAGCTTCATGCACATATTTTGATTCAATTCAACTGAAATATTACATCTTTGGTTAAATTGAGACGGTGATGACAGAGTCAATAACATCTTCAAAACATTTTTCTGTCATCGACATCGAGCAATTTCGCTGCTAGGGCGCCTGTCATTAAGCTACATAGAAATCACAAAAATGCATATCCTGGAAACTATAGATACTTTCAGATTATCGATTGACTGATGTTCAGTGATTTAATAAGCTGCATGTAGGTATGTATTTAATTACTTTTGTACTGTTTATTGATTACATCAATAGATTATATTTGACTCTTTCGTTTGCTACTGATTAAATTGTGTAGATGCAATGATTTTTATGTGCTTTTATACAAGCATGGGGCTATTTACATGCAGAACATTTAAAAAATAAACTTATAGTAGTAAACAGTGTCATTTTTAAATATCGCTGCAGAACATATAGCAGATGCTCTGAGTCGTTTCTCCTACTTGGAGTGTTTTATCATTTGCATTAATGTAAGCTATATTCCTTTCTCTTTTTTGTATGTTCATCCAAAATCTTTCTCGGTTTGTGTTCTGCAGCAGTGGCACACCAATAAAAGTATGAATGGAAAAATTGCTTGTCAAATTACTTACATATCTTTATCTTACTGCTTTAAAAAGGCCACCTCCCTGGTCTAGAGGTTAACGTTGCTGACTGCTGGCCGGGAGGTCCGGGCTTGATTCCCATACCTGAGTACCTGCTTGGGCATTTTTCTAAGTTAGGGAGGTCTAGAATGGTCCCGTGTCGTACATTTACGGCACGAAAAAAAACCTCAAGCCTGAAAGAAGAGGCCTCTGAGCAAAATTTGTCGGCCGTTTCACGCCCTGAATTGAATGAGACGCTGATGATCTGAGCTGTTAAAGAGCGTCCTTAAATAAATCAAATAAAAAAAGGAGGTCTAGAATGGGGTGGACCCAGCCTCGTGAGGATAATTGAGGAAACGTTAGCATTGACTTTCGAGCTACAAATCCTTTCACTCGGCGTGTCATAGAAGCGGCACAATCCTTCCATTTTAATTCAATTTGGACATTCATTAGTCTCGCTAAATATTTCTTCACCGATAGTTCGCTCGGGAAGTTTTTATACAAAAAAAAAAAAACGTAGTTGCAGTTACATCTCCATTGATGTACAATATATAAGCAAGAGGTTGTGCATGGCCGCTAACATCGGTGGACTCGACGATCTGAAACGAGAACTTGACTGCTGTTGATTATCTCCTTCATAATGTCTTCAATATCACTGGACAACTGGGCAACTGATGATGTCAGCAGAGAGAGAGATTTTTAAAATTTCATTAGCAGCTTCTGAACTCAGGACTATTTTCACCATCTCTTTACAAGCAGGCATTATTATTGTTTCACCTATTGTATGTTTTTTTTTTTTTTTTCGATAAGTTCGGCTAACCTTATAAGCTTCCTGACCTTTTTCCGGTTCACGCATTGTTTTCAGGCATAAACGTTCTTTGTTTTTTGTGTTCTTCCAACAACGGACAAAAATAATTCACATCTTTTTTTGAACCATAGCAGCATTACTGAGTTTTTCATCACAAACAATAAACTCGGGGATTGGGCATGTTTTAGGCTCAGTGCTTTCACTACTTGTTCTCGTCAATGGAACACTTCGCACAAGTAATTTGTCCATCTTGAAAAAAGGTCTAAAAATAACAGAAATTAATAATAATAATAATAATACTGGCCAGCAATTTTCGGACTACTTCGGAGCACAGGAGTGGTAGAACTGAAGCAATTGCAAGACGCAGGATCTATACTCTTCGAAGAGAAGCCCAACAATGGGTTGGTGAATCGATATAGGAAGAAAGTAATAAAGTTGAAGAAGCAACAGATTGAAACAGATATCAAAACAACGTAATAAAGGACAGGTAAAGTTTTGCTAATCCAAACAGTTTGGGAAAAAGCACGTGCACAGAACATGTGGCAAGGATAACAAAGTAGTCTCATGGCGCAGAGGGAGAGGTGAGAAATAAAGTAAAAGTACATCCTGACACACCTATCTGTTTTCATTACCTTTATCAAAAACTAACATCTAGAAATATTTATGGTGGCCTTTTTTGTTTTGCTAAACGCCTTCTCTTTTACATCACGCCTTGAATGTATTATCTTTTATTGCCAATGCTTTCAGTAGAGTAATGCCGGGTAAGAGTATGCACTTAACGTTTAAGGACCTCTCCATTGGCACATATTTGATTGATATTTGTGAATTATTTATTATGAAATATGAATTTTATATTTTACCAGAAACAGTGTTTAAAATATACCTTTCCATTCAAAAGAACATTTTAAAAAGGTTTAATTAAATGTGACAAATATGGACTTTTGCTCCATATGTGGGGTAAAAGTACGCATTATGTAGAGTAAAAGTACGCAGAATACACAATTTTTTAATTTTGCTGCTTACTAAGTTTTTAATTACAATATAAGGATACATCAAAGCACCATCGTCTGACTTATATTAAACATAATTAATCTAAAACTAATAGGATGATAGTAACATTATACCTATGTAAATAACTTGCATAAAAAAAAAGATTGGTACTTTCTCTTAGTCTTAGTCGTATGCATATACATTTCAAATACAGAATACTGCACCATTGTTTTGATGAAACATCTTATAACGACGCACATGATAAAATCCCAAATACTTTGATACAAAATACGAATTAATTACAAGAATTATCAGAGAAATATACTGATTAGCAAATGTTTAGCGCTGTAATTGCATATACAAATCTAATTTAAATTTAATGTACAAATACATATACAATACAATACCACCCCACGGTTCGTACTCTTGTACTTTTCATTCAATGACCAAGGCAAGACATGTTATTACAGAAAATAGCCTGTAAATTGGCGTAGTACTACAGTACAGGTTTTAGATTTCACACAGGACAAACACATTTCCAAAATCCTGAAAAATAACATCAAGATGTATGGTATTCGATCTTACCTCATAGTTTAAATGTGAAATACATATGCGCGACAAAACTAAGAAGAGAAACTATTGGTCATGTTAACTATCCAAGCATTTAGTGCTGCCAACTGCACGGCGGTTTCTTATAAATATCCCTTGTGCGTACTCTTACCCATCACGTACTTTTGCCCCACATTATTCTAATAATTCTTGTGAATTTGAAGTCTGTCTTCTTCAATGAAGAGTAAATTACATTTTCTGGGACATTTTTAACAGTATTGTGAAAACGCCCTTTGCTCCTATCATCTTAGCACTAGTACTTGTTCTATGAGGCAGACCTGCAGCTATATATATTTTTTTCTTTTTTTTTTCCCCCAGTTAGCTGGATTAGAAACTTTTCTCTTTCATTCTTTGATTTTTATGTTTATGATCAACGTTTACTTAGTCGACTGCTGATGTGTTTAAATCAGTTGAAATAAGAGTTTTTAAGTACCTATTGCCGAACAGCCATGGATAGCTTTATACATTCCCTTACTATAGTCAAAGTTGTATAGGTTTTAGCATAACTACAGTATTTCCGTTTCTTTATTTGTGGCTCTCCATTAGTTTCTCCACCACATGCAAAAGAATCTTCTTCTTGTTCTTGTTCTTGTTCTTCTTCTTCTTCTTGTTCTTCTTCTTCTTATTATTATTATTAATAATAATAATAATAATAATAATTTGTTATGAAGCCTACATTGTTACGATTAAATTAAGGTGATGCTTTCTTATTATCAAGGACCTGTTGCTGTTCTTTTCGCTGCTTACAGTCTGACTCGGAAGATAACTGAACATATCTGCCAATAATAATAATAATAATAATAATAATAATAATAATAAAGCAACTTACGAGTGGGTTTCAGGGAACACGTAATGTATCATTTGATGTCCAGTCTTCCCAGATGCTAGGTATCTAGTAAGGCAAGGACTATTTCGTGCACTATTTTGCTCCACATATGATGTTCCAGGTAATATTTTTCCTAAGACTAAGTTGACTAAGAATTTGCCCCTATGACATACTAATTTTAATAAACTTCATTCTCTCATTACCATAATCCAGTACCCTTAGAAATCTCATAAAGCAACCCTAAACCAATATGATGTAATTCTTTGTTTTATATATCACCTCTAGTATTTGTTAAGAACCAAGATTTTAAACCAATATGATGTAATTCTTTGTTTTATATATCACCTCTAGTATTTGTTAAGAACCAAGATTTTAACGATGTACTGTGGCAGTAATTGGTCATTATTCATATATTAAGGCATTGTAACTGTAATGCATGAGTAAGACAAGATCGAAATTTCTATTTCCGCACCATTGATGATATAATAGGTCAACAATAAATCCAGCATTAACTCCGTGTTGTTTAGGAAATATTACAGTCAGAGAGCACTGTTTCCAGTTGAAACATTTCAAACCAACGAAAAGTTAGAGAACGAGAACGTTAGAATTACTGGGAATATAAGAATAACAATTTAGGGGTTGAACGTACTGAAATTTGTGATAATAAAACTGCCTTTAACTTGAAAAATATGATTTTTCAGAGTTAACATTGTCTGACTCGCCTTCGAATTTAAAGTGAACGTTAGGAAATGGGCTGGACACGATCGAATTTTCAATTTTCAATTGTTCTGCGCTTACGTTGTCACAGCCTTTTACTATACTTATCCTCCAAAGTTGCAATGTGTGTTTGAAATTTAAATATTCATTGATAAAACCTACTGAGGTACAGCAGAATATGTTTCAGTACACTTTGTGACCATCAGAATACCCAAACCCTTCAAATTAGAGAGAACAAATACACAGAACACTTCTAAGTATTTCAATGTAAAAACACTGAAAAGCTTCAGGCGCAAAAGTGCAAATATTCAACAAATGAATTCTAGTTAATTTGCATTTTTTTTCCTTGAAGAATTTGACAAATTGTCTGTTGCAAAGATGTTTTACATAATTAAATTTAACAGAATAATTAAGCATAAGAAAAAAATTAATTTTTCAGGTCAAATTCACAGTGCACCACTTCTGTCAGCTGTTACTTTGTACACCATACTGGCACGCAGCACTATAATGGCACTTACAACATTGTTCTTCGTGGAAAGGATCCCCATTGTGGGCAAATCAGAAGTGCCGTTTCTCGTTCATGTAGTAGATATTGGCTACATGATGATATTCTTCACTAGTTTTCTCTTACCTGTTACGCTATGGCTGGAGCAGAAAACCCTGATATCTTATTTTGCACATTGGGAATATTTCCAGGTAAGTACTCCCAAGTAAGTAATTGAATGTCAGATATGCCTGTTGTTTAAGTTAAAATGCTTCGTCACTTTCTTTGTCAGCTTAAAAAAGAGTTCAAGATTGAACATCTTACAACTATTTAAGGATAAATACCTCTGACAAGAAACGCTGTTAAGCTCTCTATAAATGCAGGTAACCGTGAAAATGCAATCCTTTAATTTTTCTTATTAAACATAGCATCTCCCTCACTATTTAACATACAGGTGTATAGTTGAAGAAAGTAACGCAGAAAAGTTAGTTTTGTATTGTTGCAGTATTTTATTTTTGCTTCAATAACTTTTGAGATAGTTTAACATGACTAAGAAATAATAAAGTCATCCATCTTCCGTGGCGGAATAACCTCTTCTCTCCCCTCATGTGGGAGTGATTGTCCAGCTATCAACAATAAATATTTTAAAAGTGTGACTAGAAGCTCTTTCCCGAAGCCTACCTTCGTTTGGCAAATATATTATTAAATAACGATATAAACGTGTTCATCTCACAAAGAACATAATGATGGAAATTTCTGTTTGAAAGAAACTAATTTACTTCGCGTTTAAACCTTGCTTATTATTGTGTATTACAATTTAGCTCTGAAGTATAAAAACAGTTAAATATTACAGGCAGTTAGAGCCTAAACATTTACTTATACAGGGTAGAAAGTAACCTTTGCTTTTTTTGTATGCAAGATGCTTTTTAGATGAGCAGAACGAAAACATTTGGTGTCATTTTGCCCTCTATGAAGCAGTTTTGGAGGAAATTCTTATAAGTTGTTATTAATTTTAAACGTAATGCATTGAAAGTTGACATAAGTGGGTAATCTTCGTTTTTATAAAAGTTTATACTTATTTTGCTATCATAAGTTCCGCAGTCTCCTGATTATAATCCTTAAAAATGTCTAATTTTTGCAGCGCCAAAATTTAAGAAATTTAAGATGGACTTTTGCACTTATTTTGACAAATTCATCTCTAACTTTCATGCAACATACTTTATATACATGTATTATATTCTTTATATATTAATTTTTAATATTATGAAACTTAAAACCAAGTTTGATTCACCAAAAGTTTTTAAAACAAAATCTAATCTCCGTAGTTGGAGAGTGAATTGACTAAGCCATCCTCTCTCCGTGGTCTTCCTCAGGGTACTCATACAACCTGACTGTTGTTATCTTCACTGTCATATGTACATCAAGTAATGCCAGTCAATTCAATCTTTCTTCACTGTGTGAGTAGCGCAAATAAATTTCAATCTCCGGATAGTCCAAAAGCTGTTTTCTAAGCTTGCGGTTTCCATAGGTAGAGTACATAGAATTTTCCTTGATTACAGAAACTGGATTTAGTAAACCGCCCTTATAAAATATCATGCTTCTATGAACTCCTAGCAGAAAATTTAGGACCAACATTTGCAGCGTTTGAATTATGTTTCTGTGTAATTTAAAGTCAGGTTACCTTGAAATCCAACATAGGAATGTGCACAGTAATATTTGAAACTGGCCCTGGTACCCTATCATTTATAAGATCATTTAGGAATTAATATGCAAAACATATAATCAGTAATTATGTGATTATTTGCTGTTGTGTTTCTTGTCATTGTAGAAAAGTCATGATCCGTGTATTATGTGTACAGTTACAATTGTGAGTGCGTAGAATTAATCAAGGTACATATAATGATTTATTTTAGTTGAAGGTATAATTTTAGGTAATAATGAAGGAATGTTCTGGAAAGCCTCTTTCTCTTGTTCGGACCACAGGAAGGCTAGCTGGCAAACTCAAGACAATATGCGGTAATCCTCATCTGAATGCTAGAGAGAGGGTTGTCTTCCCCTCAGGTGTCGACGATAAGGGAAGCGTTCATATGAACGCTCTTAGGGCACCGTTATAGGGCAATGAACTGAAGTGCAGTTGTCCGTTCAATGTCAAACTTAGAACGAATAATAAAGCGTTTAGTTTCGGCAAAGTATTGTAGCGAATAGAATGTCAGAGATGACGTTTTCTCCAGCCTATAAGTAAGGCTGACACAAAACGGGCGCGAAACCTAGCTTGGGGTTTTGTCGTCATAGCGTCAGGTTATATCAAGTATATAACGAACAGATAACGGGCAGTTTGGTTCATTCAGTCAGTACAGTTCAGATGTAATTTTCAGTTGAGCGCAGTCGCTGCGGCGAGGCGACCAGGTTTAGTTTCAGTTTAAAGATGTAGTGTTTTAAAAGGGCCAGTTTTACGAAGGTGTATTATTATAATTTTTGGTACTATAATAATATACCTTCGAGATGATAATTGCTTCATTTGATTTGAGATGCTGCCGCTTGCCGGTGGAAGTGAACTATTAACAACGCTCGAAATACAGTTGAAATGACAAAATAATGAAATCTTCAAATCTGGGGGGGGGGGGGAGATCATATATGTTTTCTATGCCAGCTATGCTATAGATTTAACTTAATATTCATCGGCATTTCAGTAAGGACAAATTATCATCGCTAAGCTCATCGTACACACACTCCCACTTCAGTGAAACAACTTGTGAAATGTGAATTTAGTGCCTTGAAGCTAACCCCGATTGGTCACAAAAATTGTTTATCAATTCCGACACTTTCAAACCTACTTTTTATTTCAAATAGACCTTCCGTGCAGTGCACCGATGTAATAAAGTTGGCAGCAAGATGGATCAAGTTTCGGCAGCACAGTTCCCTTGACAAACCACCCAGCAAACCATCGCACTTTCAGAAGCATCATTCATTTCGTTTATTTAACTAAACTCTGTAAGTTAAAATGACAAGTATATAGTCTGATTTTGTACATTTGCTTCCCCTGTAATGTGATTAATGATAATAAAAATTATATATAAGTAAATAGTAGGCATTTATACAGGAAAAGAGTGTATATATAGATTTGCTAACCCACTATGGCCATCCCTCCCAGTGGTAAAAGCACAAGCACACTGCCTACTCAAAATAAGCAATAACAGCGGCGATATTACAGAGAGAGAGTTTTGTTGTTGGTAGTGAGAACTTATCAGTGGAAAAAGCGGGGGAAAAAAAGTTTCTGGTGTCGAACTTGCAACGTAATGATAAATGTTTTCTTCTTGCTTGAATTTTGTTAAATTTTAAAATGCCTTCAAACGAATGCAGGGGAGGCGGGTTAAGCTACGCCTGTGGGATGGGTGCGAGGGTGCGGATGTTTTAATAGTTAGGCCATGTTCAACTGTCATTTTAATAACTAAGTTCAATGTTTTTTTTTTTTTATCTTTGAACCTTTTTTTTGTTTATTTACGGACGCTCTGTAACATCTCAGGTCATCAGCTTCCCATTCTATTCAGGGCGTGAAACGACCGATAAATTTTGCCCAGAGGCCTCTTCTTTCCGGCTTGAGGTTCTTTTTCGTGCCGTAAATGTACGACACGGGACCCACAGCTTTACTTCCCTTCCGAAGGTAGCCATACTTAGGATTTTACGCCCGAAAAATTTCATCGATCCTGGCCGGGTTTAGAAGGCAAGTATGGTTACCACTACACCACCAGGACCGACATCTTTGAATCTGAAACAGACGATGTCAGTTTATAAGAAGACACAATTTAGCAATACAGAAGAATAACCTAAATTTTTTCTAAATTTGGTCGAATATTTTTTAATTTAAACGTAATATTTATTTAAATTATGTGCATATTTTAAGCTTTGTAGCACATTTTAGATTTTTATATCTAAATGTGTACTTAAATGTCGGTATTGCGTGTACTTTCCAAAAGAGTTTCAGAAACTTATTTGTCTCTAAGATCTCGGATTATCAATTCCTGCGTAAAAATTACTTATGGCCAAGTTAAATGCTCAAATCGTTGAAATTCATTGGACTTTTTATGTTTTGCAGCATATGTCTTTTGAATGGGTTTTATGGTGACTGAACAAACTGCAAGCGTAGAAATGAGGAGAAAAATAAAAGGTGGAGAAAGTTGCAAAATCCTTTATATTGCTTCTTTTAACCTTTACGAAGCACCTTCCCCCTCTGGCTCTCTCTCCTTCTCTTCAATCAGACTACGAGGATGCTTTAGCCAACAGAAATGTAAACAATTTTTACCAGTTCCTGATAATCGCATGAGGTCCTTTCGATTTTATTTGCATATTTGGTAAATTCGATTTAGTGTTCGAATCGAAGTTAAGCATGCAGATGAGGACATTATCGACACACAGCAGCTTATTGCATTGACTACTGAGCAAGGAATGTTCATGCGAATCCTTCTAAATAGTAATACACTTTTTTTAGTATTTATCAATGCTGTATTTGTTTGTTTTCTGTTTTCATATGGTACAGTATTAAGTTACTTTATATTGTTAATAACATAAGGTCAATAGAGCAGTAAGTCATAATGTTATTGTTTTATATGTTTATTGCATTAATTGTATAAACCTGTCTACTTAACGCACAATGTTATAGAAAATACTGAAAGTGAGAAACTAAATGCAGCACTTTTAATGATTTGCAGTGAAAATTCCAAGTTACAAATTTAAAACCTAGCGATAAATAATCATCCAGGCGGATGAGATGAATGCAGCAGTTGAGTGCACCTCAGATAGTCGATACAACAAACAATTCTTTGGACTCCTTCGGCACACGTAAATAGAATTATATTTGTAAATAAAATAGTTTTAATTACAGTATAACTTTATTAATGTGGCTGCAAAAGGCAGAAAAAATCGTTAAGTTCTCTTCCATCTGACAGAAATTGTGCTGTAATTCTTTTATTGGGGGATTTTCTCTTCGCTCCAATTGCATTTAGCCGCAGTCGACCGAGTTCTGCAGTTCTTGTCTCGTTCCCACACTTGAAAGCCGGAAGAGAGGTCAGTACGAGTTTAACTCAAGGAAGTGCGTACATGTTCTTGTTTGTTAGTGCATTAAGTATTCATTAGGAGGCGTAACACAGCGTATTAATTAATAATATGACTCAATTCAGGTACTATTTATTTATGATTTTACATGCATACAGAATCGGCTCGTGATATGTGGAGATTATTTCAAGAGAGATGTGCTGAATTCCACTTCCAAGGCTGAAGTTCCATTCACAGACTGGTAAATTCGACAAATAAATTTCGTAAAACGGAAAGAATTCTTGTTAAAAAAAAAGAAAGAAATACGCAGCCACGTACAACACTCACAAAAGAAACATTAAATAACACTGAACATGCTCTGAAACGTTTCCCTAAAAAAATCACTTCGACATCTTTATCAGCAAACGAAAAGTTCCTATTCCTCTATTCGAAGGCTACAAAGCTACTGAAGTTAAAACCTTAGTAAATTGTATCTACTGTAATGCAAAAACATAAACCGGGTGACCCTGCATCCGCAAGTGTGAATGGATTTTCAATAGTATGCATGACGGAGAAATTGACTCTAATCTAATTTTCTTTACGGACGAATCTTGGTTCCACCTAAGTTGGTTTGTTAATTCACACACACAAAAAAAAAAAAAAAAAACCGATACTGGAGCTCAGAAAAACAGAACCTTCTTCGCAAGGAACCTCTGCATGATCAAAAGATAGGTGTGTTGCCCCATTAGGAGAGAAAGAATAATACAACCTTTTAAAGAACAATTAATAGTGACAGTTGTGATGAGAATATTTTGCAACCCTTTTTCCGTAAATCAATTGCGAGGAAACGTAGGGTCGCGACTTTTCAACAGGACTCTTCAAAGGCATATTTAGTCCATGTCTCCTTGCATGCAATTCATGAAATATTCGACGATAGAGTCATCAACAACATATGGCCCCTTCGGTTCCTCCGATTTAACATCTTGCGAATTTTATTTACATTAAAGGAAAAGTGTATAAGACAAATTCACACACATTAGATGAACTGAAAAATAACATTCTTGAAGAAATGTCTTCCATTTCTCAGAGGGAACTGGAAGTAATGGTTAACTTCAGGGGCAGACCGTCAATAAGAGCTACTGGGCCCTCCCCCCTAAAGAAATTGTCATAATTATTTACCATTTTATCTTCTCCTGGTTAACTTTTAAAACAAAAAATGCGTGAAAACATCGATGTATAACCTATTAGTTCTTAATTGTACGTTACGCGATAAGCGCATTTTCTTTCTACTGCATAAGTGGTAGTATGCGGTTCCCACGTTGGTGAGGTGCCAACCCGAAAAAGTTTACGCTTTAAACTTATATATATACCCCATGAGCAAGCAAAAATTTACAAGGACTTATATTTGTCTTCCTCAAAGATGAGTTAATCTTACTTCGGTTTATTTATGCGTTCTCTTTTGCCAGCAGGGAGACAGCCCTTGGCAGCGCTCGGTATTCTCTCTTTTCTTAGGAACCCAGATATTGAGGGGTCTGACACCATGCATAACAGATTGGGGGTTGTTTTCGATTTTGTTTGAAATTGGGTGCCTTCCTCGCTGTGTGCCAGTGACTTTCATTGTGTTAACTGTTAAGTTAAAAAAAAACGTGTATGTTTTGTGGCAATGAATAAAGTTGGCTTTTTAATGAAGACTTTATTTTCGCGTCTAAGTTTCATTATTAAACCGGAAGTAAAACAATTTGAACCTTGTCAACCAAAAGCTTGACTTTTTTTTCTTTTATTTTCTTTTCTTTTTTCTTTTTGGAAAAAGCATGTGAAGTTCGAAACTTATCTTGTCTATAGGAATGAGATTAAAGGAAATAGAAAGGACAGATTTCGTTTCTGTACAGACCGATGAAACGACAGATATTACATGCATATCGCAATTTGTTGTAATATTACTTACATCAGTGGGGGTATACCGGTTGAAAGATTTATAAAATGGATTGCTGTTTCTGAATTGACTGCAGAAGGCTTAATGCGTACTTTAATAGCGAATTAGAAGAGTTCTATATAAACCAGACGTTTAAAGCACAAACGTACGATGTCGCTGCAGTTATGAGAGAATGTCAGGGAGGAGTATAAGTATTGGTAAGAGAGACCTTCTTCCACGCCATTTGTGTGTCATGTAGTTATGCTCCTGGCCCACCCTTCTACAGGGACCACGAACTGCCGCTGGTTAATTTCATAAGCCGAAGCCGAAGCCGAAAATGTATGGAAAATGAAGAGAGGTAATTTCAGCATCTTGTTGTCAGTAAAAGTTGACGAGTAAATGTACCTTTAAGTGTTAATAATAACTTAACGCGACAATCATAGCTGCGGACTTTCTGACTCCCATTCAACGGTACCAGCTTTAACCGTCTGAAAGGCTGTTACATGTGAAGCGGTCCCACGAATGAAAACTTACCCATTATATCAGTGGAACGGGACAACTCTCATTTCACTAACATGTTTATTCCTCTATTTACAGGCACGTTATACACGGACAACCGGGAAACAACTGAAGCTGAGACTGAGAAAGAAAAGTCTCATCTCATTGGTTATTATATTAATCACTACAGCCACTGTGACCACGAACACGTCTTTTCTGGGAGAAAACTCACTGCCATCAGTGTGGGAAAGTGTGGCATTTGCATACTCTGTATTGCTCTGCTTTCTTCAGCCTTTCATTTGGTATCTTAGTTGCGATGCACTCAGCACTGCTGCCAAAATTCTGGCATCGTATTTGGACACGGTCAGTATAACTGTCCATACAAAAAGGTACAAAATGAAGTATTTTATTTTCTTGCTTACTGCTAGTGAAAGTATTATAGTAATATTTAAGTTCTAATTTTGCTCCTATTAAGTGTTTATTTGTCCAATATCTCCGTTGGGACCTTTATATTGTTTTTGTAATTAATGTTGTTTGAATAGGAATTTTTCCGTTTATTATCTACACATTTTACGTTACGTACAATGTTCCATTATTCTTTTAATAGTAGTGCGGACAATCCGTTTCAGAGAAATTATTCCACATTTTTGGAAATTTGGAGGAAAGAACATTCTAGGAATACTCGGTTTAAGCAGGTGGATAAATCAGCAGTAGCAGCTCACTTTTGGATCAAAAATCATGAAATAAAACCGGAAGTTAAACTGCTGAAACATCTTCACAGACCATTGGATTTATCCACTTGGGAAAAAAAAAAATTATATTAAAAAATAGAGAAAACCTAATGAACTTCGAGTTTCCTCCTATGGATGAACTCAGCAATTTCCTACTTCAACCAACAGAGACCACCACAAGAACATCCGGATATCTAGCCATCATTTCGAGTAACGGCGGTTCAGTGAGCAACTGAAGATGGGAGAGATTCTCCCGAAACGCGTCTTAATACTTACAAATAATGTAAGTAAGTGGAGTTTAGTGTAAAAAATAAATACCTATGTTTAGGATATTAACATTCTATTTATATGTTGAGGTATAATGGAAGTAAGAGTTGAATTTAAAAAAAAATGGCTATAGATCAGGAATGAGATAATGCCTAAGAAAATATTTACTGACCGATTAAAGGATTAGGGCGATTTTTAAGATAAAGATGTGCTAGTGAGCAGTGACTGCTGGATAAATATTGAGGGATTGGTACTTAGTTGTAATTTATTACTACAAATAAAGGATAAATGTTAAACAACGAGTCTAACATCATAAGCATAAGATTTAGAATATAATTAGATCTCTGGATATTAATTATTAGAAGATTATGAGAGGAGATAAGTATGACCTTAACAAATAATTTATATATAATACTGCATAAATAAGATATAATTATAAAATATATTGTGTGCAGACAGGGGAGCTGGGATGTGTATTGAGAATAGCTGAAGATATGGTTCTTACCAAGTGTGTCTGACAAATGAGTTAATATCTTTCTGAGTTCTTATTTGTTTTGAGGTGTGATTAATTTAGTATGTAATCTTTCTTTGGTTATTTAGGTCTTTAATCATGAAGAGTGTATATACATTAAAAGCTTGGAGTAGAAAGGTTGAAACCATGCAATATGCATTGTAACTCAGTATAAATTAATAAAAATAAATATTAATTAATGATGAATGTAGTAACCAATACAGTGAAACAATCTTAAAATCTTAGGTAGATTAAAGTAAAACTACTTAAAATCATGTCAACACATTTTTGCCATTGTACAGGACAGATACATAGAAGATGCAGTAAAATTATTAAATTTGCAGGAACCCAAGATTAAATTCATTATGGAAACCAAAGTTGACAGTACATTACCTTTTTTAAATTTGAAGATAATAAAAAGCAATAATAAACTGGAATTTGGCATTTTGCAGAAAGGATACACACACGAACAATTATATAAAAGCTCATGGTTTTAACCCTAGACCTCATAAAAAAGCAGCCTTTAATAGCATAGTTTATAGATTGGTCAATGTACCATTAAATAAAGAAGAGTATAAAAAGGAATACATACACGTAATAGAAACAGCAAAATTTAATGGATTTAATAAGCAAATGATTGATGGAAAAAATAAAAAGATTCAAAAGAAAAAAGAAAATTAAACAAATTACCATACTTAGTACTTTATCGAAAGAAAAAACTTACCAAAAGTTTAGTTACCACTCATACCTCAATAATAAATTTCAGAAAATCTTCAAACAGTATATCTCTTTAGCACCTAAAAGTAAGTACAGTGTTGGCAAACTGTTGAAGTTAAACAAAATAGACCCCAGTCCCAAAGAAGAAAATTTTGGCATATATATGGGATTAATTGCAAAGGCTGTGAAAAAGTATGCATAGGCAAGACAAAAAGGAACTAGGTATCAGATTAAAGGAACACTGGAGAAATATTAAATGCAAACAAATAGAAAAATCAGTAGTTGCAGCACATTTTTGGAATGAACACCATGAAATCCAG
This sequence comes from Metallyticus violacea, assembly GCA_030762175.1. NCBI lineage: Eukaryota > Metazoa > Arthropoda > Insecta > Mantodea > Metallyticidae > Metallyticus > Metallyticus violacea. The sequence continues at coordinate 100,152,514 of CM060832.1, forward strand.
AAGGATATCACTTGATTAAAAGCAGTACAACACCCAAAGGAACTCAGTATATGGAAAAAAATTTTCATAAAAAATATGAACATAGACTCATGAATTTTGATATCTCAGAAACAGAAAACATTTTGTTTAAGTTCATCAATAGACCAGAGCACTTACACCTCCAATTTAGATTGATCTGTTAGTCGTTCATGGTTTACAATATGAGCAAGGTCTCATGAAATATGTCCTAGTTTTTTTTAAAAAAGTGGAGCGTCAAGAGTGTTTTAATGTGTTGATATGATTTTAAGCAGTTTGCTTTTTATCTACCTAAGATTTTAAAAATAAATATATCTATGCACAGTAGCTTGCCTAAAAAGAAATATACACATTTTTCTGTATTTCTTTATTATGCATCTACTTATTGCTAACTTTATATAATATTGTAGAAGTATTTTTCATTTTTAAAATTAGTATATGCATATTTATTTAGATATCCTCACTTTCTCATAATAATTTGAAAAAGTCTGCTGTGCAGTGTCATCAGCAATACCAGAGACTGGCAGAGCTACGACATTTGTGGAAATTATTAAGCAGGCTGACAAGGGAGCTTGGATTTGCTGTGGGCCTCACATATGGTGCCATTTGCCTCATCTTTCTCAGTACAGCAACACTAGGAGTATATGCAGGGATGTACTCAGTACAAGCACATAAAGCAGTGCAAGCTGCCATTTTTCTTATAACAACACTTATTTTTGTTGGTTTACTATACCTCCAATGTGATTCTGCTGAAAGAACAACTGATCAGGTATGTAATATGAATAATTAGAAAATTCATATCCAAAAATGGCTATAGCAAAGTTTCAGAGAAATTGAAAAAAAAACAAACTTTATTCTTCACAAGATCATTTGAGTTTATGTTTATGGGTATATGTGTGACAAAGAGGAGGCAGAGAGAAGCAAGTCTGAAAAATAATTGTAACATACAAAAATGATACAAATGAATTTGCTTTCACTCTTCATAGCAACTATTTAGAAAATGTAAATAATCAAGAATGCATATAAAATGAAATGAAGAATCAGACTTCAAAATTTTGGATCATGGCCAGGATTCAAACCATGGAAGCTGGCAGCTTACCAGAGCAATCCCTCCTGTCATCACTGACATCTCACAGAGTCATAACAGTTTACCTTTTTAAAATTTAGCTACTACAAATAAAATAAGTTAATTCTTTACACACCCTCCTTACAGAAGATACTGGAAGAAGAGTTTACCTAAAGCACAGGAACTGATGAGTGTAAATGGTAGTTTCTTAAGATGATGTAGATTTATGTTGTACTAAATAGCATACCTGGTTGTATGTCGGTATGTCATACCCATGCTTGAAGCTATACTTAGGATTTTTACGCCCGAAAAATTCCATCAATCCTGGTTCAAGCATATTGCCCACATAAACCCTAAAAGGGCATCTTACAAGAAAAGCAGTCAAACAATTTGACAGATAAATGATTATCTTTCATTATAGTTGACAGAATCAAGATATCAATAAATGCTAAAATTCTACCTTGCAAGTAAGTGCCCCTAATGTAGCGTGAATTGTTTGTAGTTTTGCATTTGTCGATTTATTTCTTCATTTATTTTTAGAACAATCTCATCTATGATATCTCAGTAAAATTATAAGTGAAAGCAACTTAATGGATTAGAATGTATGTTTTTCATAGGTCCAGGTAATATATGCACTATATTTTATTTTGTAGTTGGCGAACTTGCTTAATTTGTTGTGACTTCCAGTGATAATCTAGTTTTTCCTATACATTCGTTATTCTCAGCAACTAAAAGAGAAACAGATCTGTTTGTTCTTCATTAGCAGATGCAGAAGTAATTATTAACTTACTATTTTCTTTAAGGTTTTCTCCAGGCGAATCTCCTTCTTTGTTTATTCCCATTTTCAATAACTTGAATTCTAAATAATGGATCATCTTCGTTTTCTTCTTCCTCATTTTCAAAAACGGTAGGATCCTATCTCTGATATAAGAATATCACAAATTTAACGTCATCTTCTTTTTCTTCCTTTAAAAAGTCTAAATCCTCCAACTCGAATTCATTAAAAATCTAAAGCAATTTTTCTTCATCACTGACTGGCACCCTCTCCAATACTCTGATAATATTTAGGCCACCTTTAAATAATGCGTGCTAATATTTATATCACATTCACAGAGTAAACAGTTAACAGGAATCAGTCGTGTCCGTTCTCACAGAATCCTAATTCCTTACTGAATGTTCGAAGCATTCAGTGTGACAGAAATAAAGGCGGACGTAACAGAACTATAACTTGTAAAGTACCACTAAATGTAAATCAAACTTGTTTTTAGCATTCTAAAATTAAAAAAAAAAAAAAAAATACTGGACATTAAAAAATTCAAATAATGATAAAATTATGAACAAAATAAAATAAAATAAAAGAGAGCATGTTCTCCTTTGCCAAATGGATCGTTGTAATGTGTGTAATACTTGTGTGTAATATTAGGGGGCTTTCATATTCATGATACCAATAGCAATTAAAGCATCGGTAAACTTTCATTTACAAACGTTTTATATTTACTTGGCAATGGCAAATAGTCGTTGCCTTATCATTTTCTTGCACGAGGCTTAATGCAGCAAGAACATTGAGTACAACACATCAAAGATGTGTATATAGGCAATTGCTGTTCTTTATAATCATAATTTATTTTTTGTAAAAAAGACTAAGTAGACTAAAACTTAAATAACTCCGTTAATGACACAGAAGCGAAATAGGTTAATGTACTCACTTAACCGATACCATCGTTACTACTCAATTTCTTCGGAATAAATCAAAGGTGACGGACAAATCACGGAGGAAAGGAGCAGTCTATGTTTGAACATATTATCCTTTTGTATATTCCTTATTTGGAGCAATGTTTATTAAATTAGTAACTTTCGTTTAATCTTAGTATCACTTACAACACGCTAGTGTAGCGGTTGTAGTTTCCGGTGCGTATTTAAGGCTTTTGTGGTGGTATACAAGAAAGGATGTGTGGGATCACGAATCTTTGCCATGTATATTTTATACTTAACTTACTTTGCTTTATACAATATTTTATATGTATATAATACATAAAATATAAGTGTTATACATAATATATTTTAAGAGTAAGTGGGGAAAAGGCGTAGTTAATTCATAATTATAAAAGGAACGATTTCATATGATTACTTGCTCGATTGTATAGTGCAGTCGCCATCAACTCGTGCAAATTCGGGCAGCGAGACCTTGGCGCTACTGAACGCTACAGCGGGCGGCGTTTACGTTGCAAACTGCATTTGGCGAGTGAGACATGGTCACTCCGCTAAGAGGTACTTCCACTGTTTAAACCTTGGTGCCAGTAATTCTGCTTTCTCTGTTTTGACAAGTCCAGATCGCGAATACGATCATTAAATTCTTGTGTTGAGCAAATGATGCACCCTGGTCAACATATGGATCATCAGATTCTGAAGGCCTCCATCCTCCTCAGTCAATGCTGATTCTTTCGAGGGTTCGGGAACTAGAAGGTCTTCCCTGTGCGGAACTGGTTTAAGAGCAGGCGGTATATTTGGGTACACTATTGTTTATTTCTTTTCCCCGCAATTTCTACATAAACAGAGGTACTGTACAGAAGTAACAGTCACTTAAATGATTAATCCCTCACATCGTCAGAACACAAAATGGCATTGACGCTTTACCGCCTTTCAGCCCCTTCGAAGATTTCTACCACATGTGCCACAAGAAATGTGTAGGGCCCAGAGCTTGTCTTGGTCCCCAAATAAAGCTGATATGCCTTTTTCACAATTGCAGTTGTAGCCTTCTTCTGCCTAGCAAAAGTCACTTCACTACAAATGTAACAGAAGTTATTGGGATAATGAATAAGTATGAAAACCATACAAGTGCAAAGCATATAAAATAAGTTTTACTGCAGACATATTTTCTTAATTTCCATGAGATATGTCTGGATTAGTAGCATTTATAAAAAAAATGGTACTGCTGTATATGACTATACTTCTAGTTGAAGCACTTGTCTGCACCTCATTACCTTCTGCTGCTTCAGTTCAAGGTCTTAGTAAGTAAGCACTCTAGATATGAATCTCCAGATATGTTTATCTCAAATTGAGCTCCGCCAAATATGGGTCACCACTGCTTGGACGGAGTGCGGGCATCTAAATCTCCAGTAGTAGCCTATAATCTAGAGTACCTATTCAATGAAGTGATGATTGATGCAGTACATAAAACTCTACTGATTTCCAGTTTTTTAAGGATTTTAAAAATTTTGTTTGGTGATTTTGCAACTCTGTGAAGGACTATCACAACAATACAATTTTGATTACCTTCCCATTTCATGGTTAAACCTCAAGTAATGTAATTCTTCTGCTGAACTTCACAATGAGGATAATAGCATTTGGCAGCAAAATTTTTATCTGATTGTAATATTGCGGATACAGATCCTTTCAAAAGCACCTAACAGTATTTATGGCAAGAATAGATATACTCTATTTACGTAATATAATTTATGTATCAACAAAAGTATTAATATATCATTGTATGATTCAGTTGAACTACACACTCTTAAAGCTTCACATACTTTTCATAAATGTATGGAACCGATTTCGAGAACATTTTGTTGAACCTTAGCATGGCTGAAGATGGGAACAAAATGTTCTCGAAATCGGTTCCATACATTTATGAAAAGTATGTGAAGCTTTAAGAGTGTGTAGTTCAACTGAATCATACAATGATATTCATTAATATGATTGGCTTCACTGTGTTAAGTTCCAATTTTACATTTAAGTAAAAGTATTAATGTTAGAAGTAAGCATTTGTTAGTAATTTTGAGTTTAGAATTTACTGTATTAATTGTTTATAGATTTATAGTATTATGTTTTAATAATAAAAGGTGGACCATTTTTAACTACTTTTTTTTATCTTTTTCTGTTTGTGAAGGAGCTTTAGGCTTGTCTAACATTTTAATTTTAAACCAAATAATACCATAATTATGAAGAAATTTTCTTCTATATTTAGTTTATGCTACTATTCTTGTTTTAAATATATATTATAACCTTGTATTCAATAATTTTGTTTTATATGTTTTTATTACTCAAGGTTGGAAAAAATTTTCAACGACAATTAGAAAATTTTGCTCAAGCTCAGTCCAGTAGCTATTCTGCTTTGGAAGATGAGGTGAGTTTTGCATATTTAATAATATCTATATTCACTGAAACTTGTCACAGCTCTGCAAATGAGTTATATAAATATGGTACCCTCCCATTAATGCTCAGAAAAGATTTTGAACTTAGAAACTGCTGAAAGGGTAAACCCTCAGAATTTGGCCAAGGAAAAGTAGCTTTCCAACATACAAGAGAAGAGTGACTTATAAATATAATCTACTTTATTCAACAAAATAATAATCTATAATTTAAATATTAAATCAAGCTTGCCTTTGAAATACAGCAGTTAGCATTCAGAAAAACAATTATACTTTAAAAACAATGTCATACTTTATATATAATCATTCTTTAAATCCTTGGCAAGAAGTTAACAGGATAAAAATTTTTATAAACTCTCCTGTTAAAGCAATTAATAACGAATTTAAAGCACCCTTGAATTACAATGTTTCAATCAGTCATTAGCAAATTGTTAACAGGGTATAAACCATTCATAAACTCTCCCACTTAGGCAATGAGAAAAGTTCTAATGCCACTCTTGAATTAAAATAAATTTAACAAAATGGCAATGCAAGTTATATAAGTTTATATACAACTGAGTCAGTATTAGGTGACACTAAAACTTCACTAACATTATATAAGTTTGCTTATTAAGTTACAACATTACAAAAGGAAACTTTAATTCACACATTATATGTGCATTAATAAAAAAATATAATAAAATGAGACAAACCCCCATATTACCTGGGACACTGATTATGAACTGAGGGAGAAAGCTTCAAACTTATTACATGTTGAATTAAAGGCTAAAACATCTGATCACCCCAGCATTCCAAAGCTTACTTAATTCACTCACATAGAGACAGGGCAGAGCAAGTTGACAGTAATGTCACTAGTGCTGATTGATACACAACATTTAATGGCTATTCTAACCAATACCATGGCATGTAGAAAAAAAAAATGAGAAGGGGAAAGGAAGACATCAGAAAAATAAAACTACATAAAATAATGGCAATGTAATGATTAAAGCAGGGTTAGTAAATTATGCAATGTCACTGAATATGCACATGTGTTCCTGACTCCTCCTTTTTTCAAAATTGCTAGCAAATTTGTAATCAGTGGGAAATTTAGCTAAGACAATTTAAATTCAGGCATGAAAATTCTGTACCATAAGATATCATAACAAACATAGTATTATCAAGTTAACTAATTTATAAAACCAAAAATTAATTTTATACGTAATTAATGCCCTGACCTCATGTAATTAAAATGAGAAAAAGAATGCTTATGAAAATTATATATAACAAACAACATTTAAAAGCAAACATTTTAAACATCAATATAGTTTTTTGTCTTTTGATCCTCTGCCTTTTTCAACCAACTTATTATTACTTTTGACTTTTGCTCCTAATCTCCATTTCTAGCTAAACCCTTCATGAGCAGATTTGAAACATGCATCAACTCAGCTTTCCCATACATATTTAAGGTATGGTACAGATATGTTGACAATATATTTGCCATAATTAACAAAAAATTCATCATCAATGAATTTTGAACATACAAGATAGAAACATATCGTTTACATACAAAACAGAAACAGATAATATGTTGCCATTCTTAGATATTAAAATAATGAAACGTCAAAGAAATGTGGAATTTGGAAAATACAGAAAGAATACACATGCAGATAATCACATCAAAGCTGACAGTTTTAACCCCACAGCACGCAAACATGCAGTTATCAACAGTTTAACACACTGGCTAGTTAACCTACAAATTAGCAAAGAAGAATATTTTAATGATTACAAACAAATAGAGGAAACAGCGGTTAAAAATGGTTTTAAAAATTAACTAGTATACAAAAAGGAGCAGAAATTCAAGAGACAAAAAAATATCAAGAAACCAGAAACTTTGAGCAAGAAAAGATAGGCTAATTTTTAAAAAATTCACACATTATCCATGGGCTACATAAAATTTCAGAATATTCTTAAAGATTATAATATCAGGTTGGCACTGATCAACAGATTTAATGTTAAAGACCTACAGATAGACAATGTTAATGAGGGTATTCCACAGGAGAAAAGAGCAGGTATTTGCAAAATAAATTGTGCAAAATGTGAAAAAATCTACACTGGAAAAACAAAGAGAAATATAGGATATACGGTTAAAGGAACATTTCAGGAACATAAAGTACAAGCAAATAGAGAAACCAGCATCAGCATATGATTTTGGACAGAAAATCAATAATTAACAAATTATCGGACAATTGACTTTTTGCTTAGCTGATGATGGGCGACATGTTCTCCAAACCGGTTCTATATATTATGACAAGTGAGTGAAGTATCAAGAGTGTGTAGTTCAACTAAATCATAATAATATTAATTATATGATTGGCTTCACTGTGAAAGTTCCAATTAACATTTTAATTAGGTTGTTTAATTGATTTTAACCATTAACTACTTTCAAAGATATGATGTCCCTCCTTCAAAAATATTTTGCAGACGCCCTTGTTTGTATATCTCACTATATTAGATACAGCATTCTGATCAAAAATTATCTCCCAACATTCTTTTGGAGATTTCACCTGTTTAACACATGCTTTCACTCTGGTGCATGTGCTATACAATTGTATCACTGGGTACAGATTTCTTTTTTTAAATTTAAGGAATAGCTTTATTCTATTTGGAAACTTTTCTTGCCCTTGGAAACATTTATCACATTCATTATACTGTACACTCAACATCATCATCTACTTCATCTATCAAATTTTGCACAACCTTCCAATCATTTGGATCCACTCATTCTTAAAGCCTAAAGACAACATCAAAACAAGTTTTATGAGAAAAAGTAGTATTTGTGACTTTTTGATTACTAGTTTCTATTACTATTATTGATTTCAAATAAATAACTTACGTTGTATTAAGAGTAAAGCTTGCATGGCGTCTCAGAGATGCCATCTACATATTCACAACGATAACTGTTAGAATATCCATGAACTTATGGTGCTGTTTATATCTGGAAAATTAGGTTTCAACACAAATCGTTGTTGAGGCATTATATTTGTTGGCTTCACTATGACATTCGAGGATCAAGTATGACATGAATATGAGCCTAGTGGCAATATGTTGCAACAAAATATACTTTAAGGCTGGGGAATGTTCTGGACCTAAGGCCGAGTACAAATTTAGATTTAGAAAAATTATTCAAAGATGAATTAATAAAGTGTTCTGACATTCTTTCAAAACAGGGTTGGTGCCCAATTTCCGGAATGCAAGTTGTTAAGGTTAATGAATTTCCTATTGGAAGTTTCGGGATTGAATTAGAATTTTTTGTGCACTGGGATGATGCAAGATCGTAAAAAGCAGGAGGATAGCATAAGATAACATAGTTTATTTGCCATAAGAATAATTATAGTAATTTTTGTTTATTTACGAACGCTCTTTAACATCTCAGTTATCAGCGTCCCATTCAAACTAGGGCGTGAAATGGCGGACAAATTTTGCTCAGAGGCCTCTTTTTTCAGGCTTGAGGTTCTTTATCCTGCCTTAAATGCACGACACCGTACCCACGGCTTTACTTCCCTTCCGAAGGAAGCCATACTTACGATTTTACGATTTCTACGCCCGAAAAAATCCGGTCCTGGCCGGGATCGAACCCGCGATCTTGGGTTTAGGAGGCAAGAAGTATGGTAACCACTAAACCACCAGGACCGACATTACAGTATTAATGGCATCGTATGTACAACAGATGTAGATAACATACATTATGTGGTAGTACATACTAGTTACATATATTTACAAACAATTTGGTGTTGTACTGAAATTTAAAACAATCTTACAAAGACAGTGGCCTGAGATATTAATATATATATATATATATATATATATATATATATATATATATATATATATATTTTAATGAACAAGGTATGACAGTTACCAAAATGAAGATACTGTTGTAAATTGAAGCAGGATGTGAGGAAGGAACCATTTGCATAAAGAGATAGATAGAAAAGTATCAGCAAGTAGAGAGAGTTTGACTGAAACTTTGGAATTAAGATTGGGAATGAGCCGATCAAGGAATTCTGGGCCAGTGGATCCTAAACACAAAATATCATCAACATGTCTAACTCATAGTAATGGTACAAGAGTTCTGACCTTAGGAATAAATTATATATATATATAGGGAATTGCTTGCGAAGAGGTCGGATATGTAGAGTGAACGCTCTGTAGTGCAGGAAAGATGCAGTGCTGCAGTCATATAGAGCAAGCATCAGGCAATTCAACAGTCGAAAATTCAAAAGTATAGATAAAGAAATGGGCCTATAGATGATAAGATTCTGGCAGGTGTTAGTGCTGGCAGTTCTATTAGTAATTGGAGGGGTAAAACAAAACCCAGGACCAGTAATGGAGGAAGTGAAGGAATGTTTAAGTCAATAGCAGAAGCTATTAAGGAAATTAAAAGTAGGGAGGTGAAAATAAAAGAGAAAATGGAGAAGAGCATGGATGATATAAAACAGAAGATCGAACAGTTCGAAGAAGAAATAGGAAGGGAGATAGTGGGATGCAGGAGTAAAATAGTCAAATTGGAGAAATTGGCGGACGCGAGCAAGAAGCGGAATGTAGTGATTTTTGAGTGGAAAAAATAAGAGGGGAAAAGACATGAAAAGAAGTGAAAGAAATTATTGAAGGAAAACTCAGCATCAAACTTGATGGATGGGAAATTATAGACTTCTGGAGAATTGGACGAAGAGATGGGAGACCAAGACCAACATTAGTCAAATTGGTCACAAGGGATTTCAAATCGAAAGTATTAGGTAATGCCAGAAAGTTAAAAGGCATAAGAATATTTGAGAATGATTATGGGGAAAAAAGAGAAAAAAGAGAGACAGAAAGAGAAGTAAGAGCGGAATTATTAAAAGAGATGAAAAAATCCAGAAATAAAGGAAGAAGAGCCTTTATGCAGGAATGCAGCTATAGGTCGACGGATTCCGATGACGCAGCAACAGGGTCAAGGAACTACGGCCAGAGGAGAAGAAAGGGTAAAAACGTGCGACCAAGAGAGAAGCAGGCAGCAGACTGATGAGGAGTGAGTAGCAGCGAACATGTCAACACAGAAGATGACGCCACCAATTAGAAGAGAGAGTCCACCGAAAAAAATGAATGAGGAAGACGCTTTGTTGGGGTTCTGCAGGTGATGGAGGGCTCTTGCTGGACAGTGGGCGGCCTGGGAGGCGCAGGTCCGTCTGGGTATTTGGAAAGACACAATCTATTTTCCACATAGTAGACACTTTGTTTTTCACTTTTAATCCAATTAATCCTATTTTCCTGCTCTACCACTAGCAAATCCCGCCTTTCCTCTTCTGTTATTTCCCAATTCTTCCATGTAAAGCATTCCAATTTCGCCTCTACCCTTGTAATCCTCTTGTATGTCCCTGATTTTTTGGCACCTTTAGTTCAAAAATACTCCCCGAGGGAAATGTCACCGCACTCTATCTTCCTGGGGTTTACAGTGTATACTTGTAGCTGAATTCAATCTCTTGATTATTTTATGGGTAGACAGCTCCCCCAGCATTACTTTGTCACTTGGACAAGTAAATACTGAATTTATGTGTTTTAACAATTAAAATAGTTTCTTTGAGCAAATGAAATAATGGCCAATTTTCTAGGAACTTTTACAAACTGAATTATATCATAAATGATATTCCTTATAATGTTCTTTTATAACATTGCCCTTAAAAATATTTTGAAATTTTTTAATGAAGTTTGTTACAATAAAAAATGGATGGCATTTGTTTTTAATTACGATGAACATAACAAAACAAAAGAACAACTACATTGTTTATCTATATCTCAAGGGTTTAAATTGCTCTATAATAATTTGAAAAAGGAAGTCCTACTTAAAATTGAAAATAGGGTATAATATACATAGGATGGGCTGTAATTAGCTTGGCACAAGCAATATAAAGTGAATTTAGTATTATTCCCTTGACAATTGTAGTCAAAAGTTAATTTAATGTTATCCATGCTGCTGGTCACAATGAATAGGAAGTACCGTTAACTTTCAGAATATGATCATCACGTACATAGGTTGTTCTTACATCATCTCAGTAGTAATACCAACATTATACATTTCGCTCTCTTATTTCTGACAAGCAAAGCGAACACGCTCACTGTTCCTGTACATATTACGTCCATAAATTACGTAGAGTGGCGCACTTTACATTCATATATGATTTTTGCGCGAACTTAACTCTATAAAATTCTTATGTATTAAGATGGTCTGCAACAAGATCAATGCAGGATATAAAACATATTTACCGCAATTTCCTATATGTCAGGGGTACATTTTTTACACAATTTACTCATTTTCAATATTTTCGACACTCCAAAACATAGCACTCTCTGTACATTACAAAGATTTACCCGCCAAATTAGTCCACACAATCCGCTATCAATTTATACTTAGGAAAAGGAGACGAGCCTAGGCCGTCAGGTGGACCACTGGGTCCACCGGTTTCTAGGATTCACCCGAGGTTAACGTTAGGGTTAGTGTATGTATATATGAATTATTTGCGACAATTTATACTTACAAAAAGGAGGCGAGCGTAGACCGTCAGGCTGTAGCTCGCCACAGCGAACCACTGGATTCACCCGAGGTTAGCGTCAAGGTTAGTGTGTAAGAAGTAATTACGAACTCCATTTTTTTCCAACTGTCCCTTAAAATACCGATAGAACCCCAGTTAAAATTGCTTTAATGAATGAGTTTTTCCGATTAGGTTAGGTTGGGTAAGTACATTTTTCAAATGTACAAAATCATATTAGTGAATGAACTAATGATGCATTTTTGTACTTACGGTTTTATGGAACAGGGAATCCTGAAGAAAACTGGATCATTGCAAATGAATTCGAACACAGGCAAGGACGGTTTTCCACTTCAGTTTAGCAACTATTTCTAGAAAAGTTACCAATTTGTGTTTTTTCGTTTTTGCATATCTGATTGGTATTTCACAACTACCAAGGTTAAATTTACACTCATTTCTGACTTTACTCGTCAGTTAAAAAGATTGTTCGTTTTTGCATATTTTCTTGGTATTTCACACCACCGAGGTTAAATTTACATTCGTTTATGACTTTAATTCGCCGGTTATTCTGAAGCAGTAATAGGTAGATGTTCACTTTTTTCCATTTATATGCTGTTTGGTCCAACGATTAATATTTTCGTGTTCTTACGTTGAAGTGACGTCATAAATTATATATATATATATATATATATATATATATATATATATTTTTTTCATGTTTTATAAATTATTATGCATAATTATACTTCGTTTAGTAATTTTTCAGAACTTTATTACATTTAGATAGTTTTAATTTATTTAAATTGCAAATTACATACTATATGAGGAATATTTTGAAACTTAATGGAGCATTCAGAGATTACGGAGTGTGGTTCTTGTAGCGTAATGGTCTAGACGGTTGGCTTGTGATTGAAATGATGCTGGTTAGAGTCTCATTCAGGTAAGAAATTTATACGTTGTAAATAAGTACTTTAGAATAACTAGACGCATAAGATAATAGATAAGGGGTGTAGATGTCACAAGTAAATAGATGGAGATAGTGAATAGATATACAGAGGCAGTGAAATGAATGAATAGTGTTTAACGCCCGTTTTTGCTACAGAGGCACCACAGGCGATGGACAATGATGATACACGAGATGAAATAATATATCGGGGAAAGGATTTATTTTTAAGGAAGAAAGCATTCCAGGCCTAAGTTTAGGGCACCTCCCCGGCATTTGCCATTTATGAGGACTGAGGAAAACCTGGAAAAAACCTCAGCCAGGGAGGACGGTCCTGGCGGTATTGGAACCCAGGCCTCCCGCTCACGAGTCCGGGCCTTAACGACCTCGGCCACCCGTGGCAGTAAAGGCAGTGAAGAGATAGTAACGTAAATAAATATTTTTAGTTTAGGGCATCACTTTAGTGCAAGATGGGTATAAGTAACTGATGACCGTATTCTGAAGTAGTTTCAGAAGTAATCAACAGTAGAATATATATTTTTACTTCAGAAGTAGTGATTACATTGACATAATTACAGAGATGCTATTGATTTATTTGTGGAACAGTTTCCAAATACCAAATCTCCTTCTTGAGTCTTAGCAGATCTTCCTCATTCCTGTTATTGCAGAAGAAAGCTTTATGACTGTAGTACAAAGTTTTATACAGTCACCAAAAAAATTCAACATTAAGAGCATCCATTGAGTATGGTCTATTAAGAACGAGTATGGTCTATTAAGAACAAGTAGCGCCATGGGTGGCCATGGTCGTTAAGGAGCGGACTCGTGAGCGGGAGGTCTGCGGTTCGAATCCCGCGAGGACCATCCTTCCTGACTGAGGTTTTTTCCAAGTTTTCCTCAGTCCTCATAAATGGCAAATGCCGGGGAGGTACCCTAAACGTCTGGAACGTTTTCTTTCCTTAAAAATAAATCCTTTCCAAATATATCATTTCATCTATGTATCATCAGTTTTCCCCACCCTGTGGTGCCTCTGCAGCAAAAATGGGCATTAAACACCATTCATTCATTATTAAGAACAAAGTTCCAAAGGAAGTTTAAGCATTAAGGCATAGGGTATACTTCAAGGTCTCAATGAAGAAGATCCTGTTGGACCAAAAGAATTCTGTGAGTAGTACTGATATGGCAAGGAGCTAACAATGATTTTTAAATTTTGTGGACCAATGAGCAAACTGTGTCTACTGGGATTCTGAAAATTTGATTTTTGATATTATAGACTGAATTGAAAGCTTCTGGAGTGACTGTGTGGGTAGGAGATTTATTGAACCTTATATTTTGTTAACTCTGAAAATGTTGTATGAGTGATGACAACTGAAAAAGAGTTCAATAATGGAACATTTGTAATTAACTAGAAAAAATTGAACATGGCAACAACATAGCGTTCCTCCTCACTACGAGCACATTTAGAGAATTTTTTAAATGACACATTTCATGTATTCATTGGCATTGGTAAATGCGGAACCTATGGCTAACCTGTTTGTTGCCCAGGTCTAATCAATATAGAATTTTTCAGAGTGGGGAATTTTGAAATATGGAATTAAACCAGAAAAATTTTGGAATCTGGAACATTTGAAGAAATGTATTGATCATGAATTCATCAGTTTATCATTACAGTACATTAAAAACTTCAAATGTGCTACTGTTCTGTATGAAAGCATGCAATTTTTTTACATGAACTCAAAATATCTAAGATGATTCCTGCCTATAAAAAGAGAGACCAATTAGACCAATGAACAACTCTAGGCCCATATCTATTTTGCATTTTAAAATATTCAACTTGTAAAATAGCTACAATACAATACAATACAATAAACTATTTGAACACATTTAAAATGTTTCTCATACAACAACATAGTTTAGGCTGCCTTCATGGTCCAGTGATAGCATATGTGACAATAAATTCGGAGATCCTGAGTTCTATTCCCAGTTAGTTGAGCTCTCTGCGAAAGGTTTTTAGCCCTGAAAATGTTAATACCAGATAGCTTTAAAACGCTAAGGACTCCGAGCTCATTTGCATCTTTAATTCATTTCATTTCTTCATTACTACAGACTTACATCTACAATATTCATTCCAATCTATAAATGTCATGAGAAGGCCAATGCAGACAAAGTGCCAATAAATAATATGGTGAACAAAAAAACATGGTTTAATAAATAATAAATCTATAATAACTACTATGACATATTTCAGTGAAAAATCATTACAGAAACTCTTTTACTGATATATTATCATATTTAATGAATGCTATTAACTATATGGTTGTAATAGTAAATATTGGAAAAATTATTTCATCTTGAAATCAGAGGTTGGTTATGATTTAATTTAATTTTATATGACAACAGGAAGCAACTTGTTTCTGTAACTAGGAATGAAAGTATATTTCAGTATTCCTCACAAGGTGTAAAAAATGGGTGATTCTCAAGAGTCCATCTGGGGCCCCTTTATTTTTTTTATGTGCATACTATAATTGAAAACTGAAGTAGCTTGTAAATAAACAAATATATGGCTAAATATAATAGGTACTAGAGAAACAGAAATAATTAAAATTCCTGATTTTTGTTCTGTTGATACG
The DNA here is from genome assembly GCA_030762175.1 of Metallyticus violacea. Classification (NCBI taxonomy): domain Eukaryota; kingdom Metazoa; phylum Arthropoda; class Insecta; order Mantodea; family Metallyticidae; genus Metallyticus; species Metallyticus violacea. The sequence continues at coordinate 100,167,855 of CM060832.1, forward strand.
GCATCTTTTACTGTGAAAGTTAATAAATTTCTTAGTTATTACTCTATTCTTATTGCATTTTGCTCTTATATATTGAATTATATTATATTCATTGCTTCTATTGTACTTAATTCTCATAATTATTTTTCTGAAATAATTTAATTTCCAGTCTTATAGTTTATATAGTACAATTCTACAGATAACAAAAAGACCTTTTATTCACTTTCAGATCTCCCTTTTCCTCCAGAGTATACAAATTAGTCCACCAATGATAAGCTACTGTGGTTTTACTGATGTAAATCGATATTTGATGAGCTCTGTAAGTATTATAAACTTACCTATATTATGTAAAATTTATACATTTTACTATAGTAGAGAGCTTGAGATAATTAGGTAGTATGTAAATATTGAGCTTTGAGCTACAACTTATCTGAACAAAATGACTTACTATATAAGATAGATCCTGAAGCAATTTTCTACTTAATTCTGTTTTAATTAAAAAAAAAATGCAAGATTAGAGGAAAGCCTGTTTGTTGCTCTTAAATAGGATTTTACCCATGGCAGAAAAAACCTATTTATTACCAAACCTGTAATAATAAATCTATTTGATTTATCCATACATCTTTACACCTATGCTGTCAATTTTCCTTTGCTTTTGGTTCCTTAATGCTAGCAGTTTTTTGTTTAGTTCATTAGATGACAGCAGAGTACCAAGAGTTCTTTGGAAGAAGAAAAAAAAAAAAAAAAAAAACCATCACATTGTTGTTATCATCATCATCATCTGATTAAATAATTATGTACACTACCCCATCAAAAGGATTTCTTTGTCTCCCTCTCTTCCTTTTGTTTGTTTGCTTTCTGATGGTTGCTGTAACCAATAGTCATCTTCTGTAAAAAAAAAAAAAAAAAAAAAACATGGCCTAACATATGCCACAGCACACTGTCTAGAAACTGGTGGTCTACTGAGTTTTATGAACCTCACAGATGAGAAATCACTTATCACCAGTTTTGTTCATTCATTGATGATTATGTTCATAGCACTGAAGCCACATTTACTCTGTGCTGCAAGTTATGGGTAATTTCAATTGTTAAGGGCTACCTTCATCTAATAATCATGGAGATCATTTAGTATTGTAATTACATTAGTAAACCAAAAGTGTGGGCACATTTTCATTATTTTTCTTTTCCATATCTCATATTATGTTCTCTATTTTAAGGCCATGTGTTGGAATTTAACACTTCAAAATGTGTCAATAGATTATTATATACTTGATATTCATTTTAACCTCCATCAGTTTGGCTTCAATTTGATAGTGACATAACATTGGTGAAAATTGGGCATTCAAGTTATTGACAACACTTGTAATGAGCTGCATTCTCTGTATACTAATTAGTTCATTATCATTTGTTAAACAGAATCCTAAGTAGGCATGTCATCATTTTAAAAATTGAGTCGACATTGTAACATACACACCACTAAATTCAATAAAAAGGAAGACTAGTTTCGGGAGCCATCGCTTCTATCGTCAGTTCCTGGTCAACTGACTCCTGGTATAAAATAATAGTATAGAACTATTATTAAAAGGAAAAGACTCACTCAAATTTTCTCCTACTATATGAAAGGAGGTTAATGCATTTCAGATTGCCATAAAATCATACAAAAAATAGAATTCAGAATAAAAATAATAATATTTTGCTTTGAAATACAAAACTGGAAGCTATGGCATACTTTAAAATAATGATGAATTTGATTCTAACTTTTCTAGAGCACTAAATTTTTTGGATAGCTGCAAACTCTGAACAAGTAATTTATTATCACCTGAGTCAACATGTTAGGTTCACAAGAAGAGATTCCTGCCTCAATAGCAGAAACATTCTCTTCCTTATTTTGAGCTTTGGCCTGCGTAAAATTCCAAACAATTAAATAATTATGGTACAGGTAATTTCTTACTGTGAAGAACTGATCTCAAAGAGATCATAAATTTGTGTACCTACTTTACTGTGGGTTTGGATTTACTGCTTAATTCTTTTATAATTGTCATGCAGAAATACCAGTACAAAATACATGATCTTGACTATGTTGCAGGTTGTGATATAGCAAAAATTGTGCCATTGTGATCATCAATGTTGAGGATTGCATTGTAGAACTAAAAGCAGGGTCTACTGTCATACACCTCTGATCTGTATATGTAGCAATTTGTGGCTATTCCTCTTACTATCCTCTCTATTCAATCATAATTTGTTGATAAAGTCAAGAAAACATTGTGCAGCATTTCCAAGAGATCTCCTTAAAGGACTTTCAAGTTGCTGATCTATTATAGATGGTGCTTCTTGATTTTGAAGAGACAAAAAAAATAGGATTAAGGTCTGCACTGTTTGGTGAATGGTATATGTGAAATTTGATGATGTATACATGGATTATTGAAGTGATAGCAGGCAGCAATTTCTTAAATCAGCATTTGACTAAACTTACTATGTGTATAAGCTTTATAGCAGTTGTATTTCTAGTCTATTTTTGTCATTCTATTTTGCTGGATCCTGGAAAAATTCAAATGTACCATAAAGGTTTGGTTATGTTAAGGGATAATGGTAGGAAAGAATGCTATTATATCTAACAACATCACATTCTTAAAGAAGCATTTGTTTTGCCAAGTTAACTGTGGTTTGGGTTTGCCTAGAACAAGATAGAAGGTTCCTTCATCTATGTCTTGATAAACTACTTAGGTCATATCAAACATGTATGAAACACTGGCATGGAGCTGTTGGATTCAGTTTTGACCAGTTCTTAAAATGTTTCTATTCAATTGGTTTGAACATTTTGGTATCAAATCAATGAATGTTATTGTACTTTTTCTTATTTAACTCTGCAGTATACCATTGACTTAGTCATGTTCATAGCACAAGTTAGAGATCTGATATTCCTTCATTGCAACAATGGAACTTTCTTAAGTCACTTCTGTTCTATAAATCTTTTCTTCCATTCACGTAACTTTTCATTTTAGAAGAGATATCAATAGCAAAGGCATCATAGATTACAGAATCTTTGCCTCTTCCATAGGCATTCACCAGTCCTATTATTTGTATTTTTATTCCTTTTATCACCTCTCTCAGTTTTTGGTACCAAGCAGATGATCATAAATGACCCATTACCTATCATCTATTACATTCTTCATTGCTCTTCCCCATTCTTCAGACACTCTGAATGTGTAGCTGCAAAAATTATTTAAAAATAAGTGCTAGTACACTCCATAATCCATATGCTTTAGAGTTGCCAAGCAGTCACCTCACTTGCCTGAAGAAAGTTTTAAAGCATACAAATAGATATGCCTACCAAAAAAGTCATACATATAAATAGCACATTTTCTTTACCCTATAACTGTAATTCAATGAACTTATTACATACTTTTATCTTTGCTGTCAGCATACTTATTGGAGAAATATGGGTATTATTTTTTAATAGAAGAAAATTATATTTAATACAATTATCATTGTATTGTGCATATACTGTATTATACACAAATATATTTAAAATTTGTGAAACTTCAATTGAAATAATTCAAAAGATAACAAAATTGCATTTCTTCTGTATTATCAATAATCAATAGGGACTGTATTTTACAGGAAATGCTTTTTTTTTTAATCATGAAACATTAAATAATAATAGCATTAATAGCTGTGTCAAAAACTCAAGATTGCATGGATTTTATTTCCCCTTTTCAGCAACTTCTCTCCTTTTTATCCCTTTAGACAATATGTGACAAAAACTTTGATTACTTTCATTTATGATGGAAAGCATACTGCTTATACTGAGGCAGATATAGGGAAGAAAGAATAAATATGTACCTACTTACCCTAGAGATAGACTCTCTTAGTGCACCCTGCCATACCTTTGCAGCCTGATGGTGTAAACAGAGTCAGCAAGATTTATTAGTTGAACATCATGTTCTTTAGACTTTCAGAATAAAATTTTGTAGAATCTTTTCAGCTTTAGTGAGCGATTGTAGCAAATGGTATTAAGTGTTAATGAAATGGTATTGAGCAGCAGCAACCTACAAACTAGTGTGAACAGTGTCAAAAATATTTTCAATGAAAAAGGTAATAATATTACTAAATGTTTCATTTGTAAGCACATGAGATAGAATATTTAAGCACTTCAAGTATGTTAAGTATCATAAAAACAGGGAGTTTCATTGGAAAAATTAGAAACTATAATTTATTACAGAATCTTTGTAGAAGGCAAAATAAAAATGCAAGGAATAGAATATATTTTTCACCAGTCACTTACATTTCTGCTTAACAAAGTAAATCATTTCTTGGAAAAATACACACAATACTCCCTAATAAGAGTACTCTTAGAAAAATTATCTACAGCCAATTTATGAAACTAATGTAGAAAGTGTTCAGGAGATTGTTGGAGATGATTAAATTTTTTTCATTTTGGATGGAACAACTCGCTCACTTCCAAGAAATCTTCTAAATGCCCTGGTGCCATTGATAGAGTTCCATCCAAATTAATGCAGATTGCTACATATGAATTTGAAAAATTCAACTCCACAACTGTCATGCAGAGTAATGATTGTTGCAAACTTTGCAATCAAGAATACCATCAAGGACCACCATAAAGATAGAGGATTCCTGAAAAAAAAAAAAAAAGTGGAAACATCATTATGGTTTATAATGGCTGAGGTCGTTAAGGCCCAGACTCGTGAGCGGGAGGTCTGGGGTTCGAATACTGCCAGGACCATCCTCCCTGACTGACATTTTTTTCAGGTTTTCCTCAGTCCTCATAACTGGCAAATGCCGGGGAGGTACTCTAAACTTAGGCCTGGAACGTTTCCTTCCTTAAAAAAATCCTTTCCCAAAATATCATTTCATCTCATGTATCATCAGTGTTCACCGCCTGTGGTGCCTCAGTAGTAAAAACGGGTGTTAAACACTACTCAAAAAAGAAAAAAAACACTTAGAATATTTCTATCAAACTATTTTTCAGCAATTTAAAACAATAGAAACTTAAAAAAAATATACAGGCTTTATAAACTTACCAATACAGTACATTTTTATATTCTTACTTAATTATTATGTATCATGCATAGCTTTTTATAATTACCTACATATTCCAAGTTCTATCATCATTACATTTGCTGGAAACAGAATTATACTACTGTTTATTTTCACTTTTGTGCAGAATACTTTAAGGATGTAGAAATCTCTCTCAGCATTTTTTGTTTCCCATTTAGTATACAGTTAAAATGCTCTATATTGCACTGCACACACCTTCCATATTTTCAATGTTGATTCTACTTCTATTTTTGTCCACTGTATAACATTTATAAATGTATCATAACTGGCAAGAGGCATACTTATGCATTAAGATAATGCCAAAATAAATCAGATATCATGTCATTATTTAAATGTATATTATTTCAGAAAGGTATTGAACAATAAATAAGAATTCAGAATATGATGATACAACATGGGAGTTGCACGTGGTGACAATAGAAAGAGAAAGATGACAAATGAGACAAGGCACAGGTTTGCAAGATTCAAGCAAATTTTGTTGAAATATAAGATACAATTAATATTCCATAATTATCTGTATATGTAGTTACAAATTTCACAAATATTCACATTCACAAATTATTAGGCCTTGTATAAATTTCAAAATTTTTTTTTTCTTTGGAGCCAGAAAAAGAAAACATTTAATCATTTTCCAAAATCCACCTGAATACTTAAAAGAGGATAATTCTGAGAAAAAGAGGACATATGGTTACCTAGGAATATAGTACAACAAAATTAGGCAAATTCCTACTGATCAGACTATACAGCATATGCACAGTTGAAGTGTATGTATTCAAATCTCAAATATATTGCTTGTCCATAAATAGGATATGTGAAGCAATAAGATTGGAATAGCTTGTAGCAAATGTCTTTATTTCTGAGCTTTAAAAGTTTCTGACTATGGCTCCAAGTAGAATAGAGCTTTACAAGGAAATCACAGACTTGCCATTACATGTTTCCCATTATAACTAGGTGGAGAACATGATCTCTTATGCTGCTTTTCTGTCTGAACATTTTACAATGATTATAGAGTTTCTACAGTCTTTGGATGATGTAGAATCTGTAGCTGTAGTATGAGTGAAGGATCTGCTCATTTATGCAAATTTGAAGATGAAACTGTATACAGTGCATACTACTTCAAGTTTAGCCATTGTGTAACTGGATGAGCAGAGTTTATCCAAAGAAGTGTAGTGAGATGGTAGAAAAAATTGACAGCATACTTAAGAGATTTGCAAAAAACAAACTTAGGCAAAACTTATCAAAAAATCCAGCTCTTGAAAAATGAGTAAAATATAGTAATTTGGTGTTCAAAGCCTATACTAAGTATTCACCACTAGTTTCCATTTGCAATGAACACTGATTTTCTTGTACATAGACCTTTTACATTCAAAACGACTTCTGTCTTTCATATATTTCAAATTTGAATGTGACTAAAAGCACGTGGAAAAATGAAAAAAGAAGTGACTATTCATTCCTTTATATTATTTTTCAAATTCCTGTTTTTAATAAAATCTACCTGACAGAAGTAGCAACCCTATAATTTACAGCCATGTGATGGCAACTAACAGGCTATGGCATGCTGATCAAATGCCCTCCTGTAATAATGCACTTTACCATTTATGTTGCAAGATGCAGGGGTCACTGAGGTATGTTGTGGCTAAAAAGTTTTGAGGAGAAGAAGGAATATTTCTCTCTCTCTCTTCCATCTTTAAAATCTGGTCTCTAATGATCCATTATCTTACATTGCTTACTTATCATAATAGAAACTGTTAAATCAGAATACTGTATTATGCTTTCACTTTAGTTATCTCATTCTTTTTCTTTTTTCCAGTTCATATCTGCCATGGTAACATACATCATTGTGCTGCTGCAGTTTGAAACTAGTTCAGAATAAATATCACATGCTCTAGAACTTTAAAAAAAAAAAAAAAACAAAAAACAAAAAAAAAAAAAAGCAGTTAGAGATACAGGTAAACTCAAACAAACTGATTCCTGTAGAGAAATTTATAGAACACAGAAAAGTTTAACAATGTGTTCTTTGTAAATATTTTAAACCATCATATATTTAAAAAAATAAAAGACAAAAGTATTTGTTAAATAGTGATTCACACTGACAACATTAGAGCTAAAGCAAATTTTTATATCAATACACATAGTGTACAATTATATAAGAGTAAACAAATTATTGCAGGACAGGAATTCTTCAATAAAATGCCCAATAACATAAAAAATAAAATGCAGGAATACTTTGAATAACATTAAAAGAATTTTCATTAAACAATGTTATTATTCCACGTAGAAGGATTCTTGCTTAAATAGATTTGCTCAAATAAATGTATTAATACCAGTCAACCATACATCATTCTCTTCTGATTGATCATTAACATGATTTTTATACCATTATTTTATATTATCTAATTGTTATATTAATACATATGTGTAAAATTTAAACTGGTTGACTTCTCATTGTTTTATCAATATGTAAAAATAATGGCTAGAAATGTTTGGATTTTTGGATACATCAAACTTTATGCTTAGGAAATTTTATTGCATGATTTTAGAAAAAGCTGCCAGTCTACTTTCTTAACAGTACAGTGGGCAATGCATAATGTAAATTATAAAGAGTTATTGAAATTATATTACATAAATACTGTTTTTTGTTAGATGACTGTATATAAAATATTGAAATTATTTTGTTAATGCAATGTTATGTAAGTAAATATGCTATCACAAATGCTAAAATTGATGACTTCAATATTGACAATATAAAATAACATGGTGTTCAAAATTTACAGGAACATTATTTTAAAGGCAAAATTTTCTGTTTTTAATTTCAAGATAAGAAAGTTGTCCTCATTCTTAAATGATGTCATGAGAAATTGGAAATGCCACTTCACTAAAGTTAAAAAGTATTATAATGAAGAACTAGCCCATGATTGCATTCATTAAATTTATTATAAACACAAATGTATTCAATAAAAACAATTTAAATTTTGAACTATAATAATTGGTTGCCTTAAAACATATCTATTAGATTACCTACTTAATATAGTGCCTAGTACTTAAATAATTTGTTTTTATGCAAGTAATGGAGTAGCTAATATTGGTTCTATAACGTTCTTCATTAATGCATTTTGAAATGTTGAACTTGTTTCATTTTATTTAAAACAGGTTCACACTACATAATCTCAAAGGTCAGTGGTGGCTCAGTTGTCTAGGGTGTTAGCCCACTCAGTGAAGAGTGCACACTTGTATTTTGCTTGGATTAAATTATCTGGGCAGATTCTTTTCCAGAATTTTTTCTCACCCTGAAAAGATGAAGGTAGGCTTTGACAAAATCATTAATTTATCTCAAAGAACTTGAATGTTGAGATGATCTTAAACAACTACCAAAAAAATATAGTTCATTCTGGAACAATTTGCACAATCCGCAACTTTTATAACTTGATTTACTTATTATTATCATCATCATTATCATACTGTTGCTGCTGTTGTTATTGTTATTATTATTGTTCTTATATACATGGTCTTGCCAATAAATAATGCTGCAATGTTTTAAATATTTTTAATTAATTTTTTAAAATTTTCTTCCGATATTTTGCTCTTTCATGTATTCCAAATGTTTAGCACCAATCATTTCTCAAAATGATCTCCTTTTATCCTCAACATCACTTGAATCTCTCTACCCATTCATCTATAGAATAACTGTAGCACAATGATGCGTTGCACTTAAAAACATGGTTAAGTTTATTTAATACATTTTATTGAAATTAAGGTAAGGACGCTAGTATATTTGTAGTTTTACCTACCAACATGTTTTTAAGTCGCTAAAAATATTTTTACTGCTTATATTTTGTATGTGTTTAATAACTTGTTTTTAAGGTAAATTAACTGTAAATTATAGCTACTGAGATTTGCTGCCTGCGGACTTCTAACTCCTTGTACAGAATCTTGTGCTTTCCCATGGTGCTTATAGAACATGCTAATGCCACTCACTGCTCATAAATTGTTTGCTTTCAATCCAAAAGCGGATATAAGAGTTAGTTACAGTTAAACTGTTGGCTTTATAAAAGTATTTTGTATTTTGAAATCACTTAAATATTATAGTTTTTAGAGCACTTGTAACCCAAGGGCCACAGATTTGAGGTTCCCATAACTTAAAAAGCACATAACATAGGCGCATATATCAACAGTACAAATCAGCATTTTATGACTTAAAACTCTCTGTACATGAAACTAAATGTTAAAAACAGTACCATCTTAATGAAAATTATCTATATATATATTTAATAATGACACATATAGGGGATTATAGTTACATATAGTTCATAGATGTAATATTTATCATTCATATATATATATATATTTAATAATGTCTCATGTAGGGGATTATAGTTAACCAATAGTTCATAGATGTAATATTTATCATTCGGTACGATTAAAATCAGTGATGTAAATAATAAAGCCCCCAGTCACTCACTGTTTGTCTTGTAAATGCCACAGGAAGGGTTCAGCTCCAATAAATAAGTTTGTTAATCTTACCCTTAAGGAAGAAATACTATAATCCCAAATTTCTTGCTTTATGGCCTGAGTATGTGTCAATATGTTTAAAAAGGCTATTAACTAAAATAATGGAAATAAGCGATATAAAGCGACTTCTATGATTTATGTACATTTCATATTTTACACTTACTTGAATACTTAATACAATAATTGTGTGAAAAGATAAAATATAAACAATGATGTGAGAAAAAGATCATTCTTTTTAACTGTTAATACTAACAAGATGGGGGGAAAAAATGGAAAGACTTGGTCTTTTATCATGACCAAGAAAATGTATATTACCATGAACCAATGTTAATTATTACATTCAAATGCGTGACAGTATATCATTTACTTTAATGATTTCTTTCTTTAAAAACTGTGACACTTTTCTTCCATCTCCCATGTGTTAAACAGGATGTCAGATGAATGACTTGAGGTTTCATGTCTTTCTATCTTTTTTCATATTGTCTGCCAATCTTTAACTGAACCATTGCATCAGGCAACTGCAAAATTCTTTTTGCTTTGGTCAGCAAAGAGTTAACACACATGACTATATACACCACATTTAGAATTAGTGAGTAGCACAACCAAAAACTATGCATTGCTTGTGCAGTGTTTGTTTTAACTTTATAATGATATGAGCTGAAATCTATTTGTCAGTGGACTTTTCAAAAAAGGATCTTCAGGCTCATGGGGCTCTAAATTACAATTTTCCTTTTTAAACCATCACTTAATTCTTCAGTAAAGCAAGTATGGTCAATGTGAATTGAATGTATATCATCATCAGTATGGGAATATATTTGTTGGAACATTTTGTGTGGAAACATTCTCAGATTCATTTATTATATTGCAACTTACATCATCAAATGCAACACATTCACTGTCAGACCTTGTGCTTTTAAAAAAACACACACCTTTTTTTTTCTATTTTCTGGCCGATTCTGCTTGTTCATGACATAATTTCTGCTTTTAAGTGCATTTAAATATTTAGATTTATTTAAGTTAATGTTTTTCTAATTCTCTGAGTGCACTTGTTCACCAGCATCTTTCACACCACTCAAGAGAACACTGATTTATTATGACTCATAATTTCTTTGCATGCTAGCAGTGTACTCTGATTGTCATTCTGCTGTGAGATCTGCTTTGTTTTCCCCCAGAGTGTTTAGTCCAAGGCGAGCGCACCAGTTGTTAGCTGGGTCTCGGTAATTAATAGTAAAGTAAAACAATAAAGTAAACCAACCAAACCAATTATTGCCGAATGCTGTGAGTAGCTACCACGCTGCCACTACTGTGGGTCTGAGTCTCTCACAGCAGCCTTCAAACAACACAACCTAAGATACCAGCGCTGTGACTGCACAACTTTGCGAGAACAGATCACTACACGGGGCAGTCAATTACTCCATTTGCTCCTGGCCATACATCACAAGCCACTCTACCAGCATTATCACTCAGAACACCATCTTTCTCATCAGATCACATCATAACACTGCAAGCACTCCAAGCATCTGTTTCTGAATTCGCAAAACAGCTCAGCCTGATCTCCTCACAAGCCACTCACTTCAGGAAGCCACCATAATATGACTCACCAGATTTGAAGAAACTTTTTAGAGAGTCAGGATGCCACTTTAAACACAAAGACTCAACTCCCAGAGTATCGTATCACCAAAGAACTAGCTACACAGACTGCATACTTAGATGAGCAGTGCAGCTCCATAATGCACTGTCTCCCAATGCCTTGGTGTGCTGGAAGAAACTATCATGAACACCATACAGCTACAATGAACCACCATGATTATCTCAAAGAAATAATGAACAAGAATCTCCTCGAATTGATGTTCACGCTGGACCATCATCATGAACGATTTGAACTTCATGATCTTCACACTTCAATACCTCTAATAGTTCTTCATGAAATAGGAGAAACATCACCATTGAACCTCCCAGCACCACCAATACGTCTAGAAAACCTCCATGCAAATAGGCCTGCTAGGGCCAACATTGACTTTTTCCACTATGCACAACAATTACGTTCTTCCTATAGACCCAGAGCCTGGTCTCAAGCAAACATGTACCACTATACACGTTCACATCAGGGCTTTGTCATATCGTAGGACCTGACCATCATTACCCCTTTTAGCTATCACCCATAAATCCCTGGTTGCAGAATGCGATACCAGACCCCATTTCCCCACTGCCTTAAATAAATAAATAGAGTGCCCACAGTACCACTTGGTATGTAGGGAAAAAACAAAAAAAAGGAAAGAGGAGACACGTCGGTCCACGCAGCGAGAGCAACACTTCCAAGAATCTACATGGTTATAGGAAAAAACCAGAATAACCAACAGGAAGACAGTCGCCACATCTACCGAGCCGACTGGAACTACCTCACCGGCAACACCGCCACCACCTGCCCGTTGCTCAAGCCCAGTTTCCCCGGACGAACCCGACAACCACAGCAACCGCAGTCATAATCTCCCCAATGGCCAGCACTACAATACAAATCCAACTTACACAGAGAACCAGCTCACTCAGCGCAGTAATAACCAGCGTCCCTAGACAATATACCGAGCGCTACCTCCTCTACAAAGCCCAGTTGCACGGGGCCTCCGCTGCCAGAACAGTACGAATCAAATAAGCGCACGGGCCATCACCATTAGTTCGCCTCATTTTCTTGAACGAGGAGGAATGTGTGGACGCAATTCTGAATGGTTTACGGATCGCAGGGCAGCATTGTGAAATCCATCCAAGCCGTAAGCAACGAACGCTGCCTTGTTGAAGATACAGCGACTTTGGCCACACCTCTGAATCCTGCACACAGACACTCCGCTGTTACTATTGCGGTTCAAACTACCTGCATAGAATAACATTTGTCGTAACGACGCCGTGCTACCGAAACGATCACTAAAAGGGGCATGCACTTGCCCACTCACCCTGTAGAATATAACGCGGCCTACACAGTCTGCACACATCACGGAAGTCAAAGGAGTCTCACCTACTTATATACCAGTTGATCAAGGAATCATCCCCAAACTACAGGAACTAGAAGCGACCATCACAAATCTGGCAGATGAACTGCCTCAACTCATCACCAGTATACTACAACCGGCAATACATCAGATCATCACCGAACTGACTTCGCAGACACTATGAAGATTTCTTTGGCGGGAAACTGGCGAATCTCTCTGAGCGCCTCAATGCCTTTGAAGAGGTATACACAAGTAACGAGCTTTATTCATCACCACACAAGACAAAGTCACACGTTAGAATACCATCCAAACACCATAATAACACTCTCCAAGTACATATAACTCTACTACAATCTGCAGATACTCATGGTAAAGTTAACTGAACTCAAGCAACTGTAGGCCCGAATGCACCGGAACAGTCCACCAAAGTAATTTGACGACACCTTCCTTTTGGAAACACCAACAGAGATACAGAAGAACAGCAGCATCCAAGTGGTTCCAGAATGAATTTCCCCTATGATGCGAGATTGCTGCTGCCAAAAATGGCCGACGACCTTTGTCGCAAAAGTGATTGCCCGCTATCAGCCACATATCTGCAGGATAGTATCAGGGCACTTGTCCCATGTTGTGTGCCCTGCCTCTATATTAACAGATGTTGCTATAATAACGTATGGTAGTATAGCCATCCACAAACCCCTGGTTGCGACAGCGGTACCAGGCACCTCTTCTCTCCATAAACAAATAGTATCACCACAGAATAACCTCATAAGCCACATTAAATAATTAATGTGGGAGCAGGTTAATAGCAACATATTTATTACTATTAAGGTTATGCTGTTTTTACCCTTCTGGCTGCAATATGTAGTTCCTTATTGCAAAATTGAGTTTTTTCAGGTATGTTTCAACTTTATTTCACCACTTTTTACCACGCGTTGTCTTATTGCAGTAGAACTACTGCCGTGTGCAAACGCGGCACATGTGTTGAATGAAATTCGGAATTGTTATCCTATTTTTTTATAAGAGGCGGGAAAATATGCAACTTTTCCGGGTGTACTTTAGAGGCATGCTTTCTCAGACATTTATTGTATTCATGTTCCCTCCCACATTCCAAGTATACGAACATTTTTAATGCAGTAACACTTAATTTGCACAACACAGTTTCAATTCACACCTTCAACACGTGCCCAACGCTAAGGAGGCGAAGTGTAAGCTTAAGGCGTTTGTTTTCTCCGCAGCCGATAGTGAAAAACAGGCGTAACTTTCTCCAGGACCCAACTTCCTCTATGGGCAAGTACAACATTTCTGTACGTTCATCATGTACCCAACTGGTCCCGAGTCGGTAACAATGGCGTATTTGTAGCCATGTTTGTTTTTTTTTTTTCAGAGCCTTGATAATTTAGCGATTCTCTGCCTTACATCACCAATAATATTTTAACTTCAGCCAATTGCAGTCTTGGGTTTAACAAACTGCACTTTAGTAATGCCTACAATTGCCATGTTTTCCGCAGGATTTTGAGATAAATTGTTTAGCGATACAGTTTCTCGTCTTATGGCACCAATAATATTTTAGCTTCAGCCAATAACAGTCTAGGATTTATCAGCAGACAAACTCCACATGTAGTAACGTAATAGATTCAGCCAATAGCAGTCTAGGATTAACAACAGGCAAACCGATGGTAGAGTTTATTGGTGATATTGTTGGGATATAGAGTCATATCAAGTTTGTCAGCTCTTTTGATACCAGCTGAGTAAACGATGAGCGTGGCAGTAACACCCGCGTTAAGGCATGCTCCAAAACAGGTGAGTTCGGTATATAACACGTGTTTAATATTTCGTCCTGCAATATGCAACTGTAGAAGCATTTTTTTCTATCATTAAATAACATAAATTATGAAACTTGTTACATATTGTAAAAAGGGGGGGGGGGATAATACGGACCTGTGTTGCTGTTGCTCTGTATAAAGAGCAAAATACCTCCATTTCCTGGCCTTATAATATATTAGCAATTGTTAATATGATAGATTACCTGAATAATAATTAATTTGAGTGAATATTTTAAAGATTCCTACTTCTTAGACTTACCATTAATCAATTTACACAAAATAGTTAAGGTAATCACATTTCATGCATTGATCATAACTGTCACTTCTCGATTTTAACTTGAATTGAACAATGCCATCTTATACTTCAATTTGAACTTATTATTAAATTGCCTCTTTTATAACCTCCTAACAATACAACCGACGCTACAAGGCTGCTATATACAGAGCAGTCAACTTTCAGCGCATTTTATCTACAGGGAGAGTGGTATTGTTTCCATCTGGGGATATCTTAGAGTAATGCTGACATAACCTATAACAACTTCAACTACTTAAAAAAAGCATTTTACTTACCATCTTGTGAAAGGAGATGCTTAAACTGGTCACTGTCATTATTCATATATTTTTGATACCTCCTTATAAAACTATCCACCATTTTGCTGTAGTTTATATTGAGTAATGCTGGCTATTTCTTGGTGGATATTTTGTTTTAATTCTTCAAGGGTATGTAGGCTTGTTTTTATACCAATTTTTTTTAATTTACCTCAGAGATAAAAGTAACATGGGGTTAGGTTAGGTAACCAAGGGAACAAAAATTCTCACTAATAACTCTGCTCCCAGTCAAAAAAAAAAAAAAGAAGAGGAAAATTGTTTTCATGTATTTCACAGTTATTTTATAAGATTTTAACTTTAACAATTAGTCTTTGCAAAGACCCATAAATAATGCTTGTTTGTTATGAAAAATGTCTAAGTGATTTTTGGGGAAATTTTTCAAATGATGACTGATTTCATTTAATATTTCTTCTGTGAGAGACATACATTGTCTGTTAGATTTCTTAGACTGAACACTCCTGTGGCCTGAAATTTACAATAAAGATTATGGTTTGTTGCGCATCCTAGAACTTTTACATCCAGAGGTCATCTTCAAACTTAATGAGCTGAATAACATATATGAATCATAAATAAATATACATTGTGCAATAGAAAGCATATACTGAGTCATTAAATACAGAACAATTCTAATATATGAACTGTACTCAACTATCAGATCCACACAGACTGCCAGAAGTTAGTATGACTTTGTTCCAGTCAAAGGTGGGAAATAGTTGCCATATGTTCCATGGAAAAGCATGCAAATTTTAACTCATTTATTTTAGTGTACTTGACATGTGCTGAATATTGCTTTAAGTAATATCCTAAAATTACAAGATACAGAAAAATATAATTCATATTAACTTTAGTCTGCCTTAGAGGACTAGAGTGCATGTGATTTGGCCTTATTCAAGAATAAAATTTATATTCAGAACTGATGGTTTAATACTTTGGTATTATGGCTTACAATAATTTCAGTTATTGTGATTTCTTTTAATAATAAAATGTGACATGACCATTTTCATGTATCATTTTAATGGTTGAAGCAGGGATAAATCTGAATTTGAATGTTTATTTTTTTTTGCTTTTAAAAATAAAGTTTGCTTGACTTTCCATTCTAAATGGCATAGAAATTTGTTGAACAATAGGTAGCTTAATACAAGTATTAAGCTATTAATTTATTTAACAATGGCAGAGTATCAAAGTGATTTCATTAACACATCTTAAAAAATATTCAAAGCATTTATCCCTGAATTTCTTACATTATAATTGACAAGTTAAGAAAAAGTACATTTAAAACAATTATCTTTGTTTCACAATTTATATTTTTCAGCAACATATATAGCATGATAATGCATTAATCCAAGGTAGATAGATGAGACCATAGCTGATCATATGTTTATATATTCATCTAAAGAAAATGTTTGCTAGAACATCTGGCAACAACACAGAAAGTTGCAAAATCATTATATTTTGTTTGCTTTCAATATTTTTGTTTTTTTATGTATGGCATTACAGAGCTGTTTAAAGTGGAAGCCACACACCTTTTTATATAACATGCACAACCTTTTTGTATCCTATTGAATTCCTAGAGTTTTCCAAATATTTTCCAAAGAGTTTTCCAAATATTTTCAAAAATTAATGGCACAAGCACTACTTACTCTACTTTTACTCCTAGTTGTTCATGTAAATCTCTCCTCCCAAGAATGAAGATCAATGAAGCAATATTTGGAAAACAAGGGCATGTGCTGGTGCATTTTCATTTTAATATGAATTTAGCAGCAGAATATCAGATAAAGCAAACAAATGCCCAAGGGAGGAGTTGAAGGAAGTATAGATCAATCAAACATTCATGAACAAGCTGTGTTGACAGCAATCTGCCTTAATCCTTCTGGACAAGCAAACAACCATATATATATCCTGTTAGATTTTGGATTTTAATAAATTCTAATAGGATATATTACCACTCCATTGTTTACATCTTTGTAAGTACAATGTAAATAAACAACCATGTAGTTTATAGACATATTCAGAGGAGTATTATGTGTCATCAAATGCTACTTACTGCAGATCACCTCTGCTTCTCCTGGAAGTGTGATGCATATAAGGACCTCTTGAAAGCTTTTCTACCCTGGAGGATGCAAAAACACATTCTCTGACATGAAAGTGGTAGAAAAATATGATCAGCTTTGATTCCCATACCTGTTCTTGTATGTTATATACAGAATGATTCAAAAGGTGCCATAGAACATTGAGCTGAATTGTATTATATAATACCATATTATGTTATACTTCTCCTCTGTTAGCAGAGGCGAAACTTGAAAGGAGAAGACATGTAATTTTTAATCTAATGTGCTTGAAAATATTTATAAATGACACTTGACACATTCTATATTCCACCATTTCCTCACATGTCACGGGATACTAAATCAGATGTCCAACCTAACTTGCACATCATACCCAGTGTTGTCAACACATAATTGTTTATTTCTTTTTAATTTGCTATTTCAAGGCCTTCTCTATTTATACTAATAATGATGTTATTCTATGGCAACAAACTTTTGTATCATTTTGTATGATATCAGTTTAATTATACGTAGTACATACAAGATCTTTCATGGGTTTGTTGCCTGTTTCATGGCAGCTGAGAGGCCGGTAGTCCAGCGAAGCAGATATAATATCTGTTGAACTGATTCAAATTCTTGCAATTACAATAGAAATAAGCAGGTAGGCCTGCATAATTCTGGATCTGATAGCATGTGATTTTTATTTATGGGGGAAGTTCAGAATAAAGTGTATGGAACACACCCCCCACACATTAGCAGAACTGAAAGAAAATATCAGTTGAGAAATTGACTCAATGTTGGAAGATGAACAAACGGGTGTGAAAAAAGATACCAAAAGTATTTTGGTATCCAAAAAGATACCAAAAATGTATGGATGTAGCAGGGAACATTTTCTGCCATACAGTAATTGTAGTTATAATTGCGAGAACTTGAAGGATTAGTTGCATGGATGTTACATCTGCTATGCTGGGAAAGGGCACAAAAGTATGAAAGATGCAGTACAACAATACATATTCTTTGTAATATACATAATTTTAGAACAAGCAGTAGCTCAAATCTCCTCCTACATGTGAATTCATAGGATTTGTAACATAATACTGAAGTGGGGCAACAGCCCAAAGTGGGTCTAGGCTTACTGCAGCAATTGCAACTTCCTCTACCTCCATCTTGCAATATCATTGGCAGAAGGCAGTATTGCAAGGGAGCATATGATCAGCAAACTAAGACCCCAACATCATGTGACTTTCAAGATCAAAGGATATCAATCACCTCTCTATCAGGCAGCTTCCCAACTGATCTCATAAGGGTGGACCCTATTTCAGATCTCTCTAACTTTGAAAAGTTCTATACTTGTACTAGGAATTGGACCTGGGACCTACCAGACAGCAGCTAGCATTACTGACCACTAGACCAAGTAGGTCATACTGAAGTATACAAAATATAAATCAAATGTCATGGCAACTGCATACACACACAAGCACAAAGAATAAATTAATATCATATAAACCTCAAGCTAAAGGCTTAAGGTACTCACCATGTTTCTGGTTTAACAGATTTAATACTTTACAGAGAGATTTTTTTCATTTTACTGCAAATGTTTGCTTAGTAATGTCATTTCACTGTATTCACAAGATACTATGAAAAAATGCATATAGAAAGCAATATGATATGTTAATTAAACTTTAACACACATTAATCATATCAAGTTGCTCCATAAAGTATTCAGTCATTTAATATGTTCTTCTATATTCTTTCTGATTGAAAGAAACTTATTAAGCACAATGGTGCTTGGTTCTCTTAAAGGAATCTGTCTTGGGACCTCATGAACAGTTTTGAAAACAAGCAGGAAAATATCCTACAACTGCAGGCTGCCTTAACTTTGCCAAACTATGCAAAAAGAAGAAGAAGAAAAAAAAGAAGAGAATAATAATAATAAAAAATAAGAAAATGGTTAATAAATTACAATCTTTTAAAAATTAAGATAACTATGATAAAATTAACAAAAGTATCATGAAAATTCTTTCAGAATCATCATAACCTGTACTGCCATTGGTGGCCAAGGCCATTAAGGTGCAGATTCATGAACGGGAGGTCAGGGGTTTGATTCCCACAAGAATCTTCCCCCGGTTAAGGTATTTTCCAGATTTTTCTCAGTCCTCATGAATGACAAATGCAAGGGAGGTACCCTAAATTTAGCCTGGAATGTTTTCTTCCTTTAAAAAAAATTCCTTTCCCAGTTTTATTATTTTATCTCAAGTATCATTAGTATCCACAGCCTGCTGTGGTGCCTCCGTAGTCAAAACAGGCATTAAACACTATTAAAAAACTATATATATATATACACACACTAACTTGCCTTTCCATGCTCTTAACCTCGTCCATGGTCAAAAATGGATAATAGCCAGACGTCATAATAAGTTACAACTAGACTCTAGAGGAACTGACAGAGCTGGATTATTCAATATTTTGCCAAAAAAAACTCTGCATTCAACAGCTGCTAGGGAGAAAGTTCCTGTCACAAGTGGAGTGATGAATCTGCTCTGCTACTGCCAGGGCACAGTGACCCACTAGGAGATCAATGGTCAGGTTGTGATTACTGAAATAGCTTATAGTACTTAGTTCACTCAACAAAGTCTCTCTGTTGATTTAGTAATTCTACAGGAAAGTGACTGTTCATGAAGGCCATAGCATCCCCTATAACTGACTGTTAAGTTATAACAAGAATAACTGTATAATTTTCAGGTATATTTTCACATTCCTTGCAAATGATGCAAACTACTGAAGACATATCCTAAGAATTTGTTTCTTGAAGCATAATCACACAGTACACATTTCACAAAACTCATTTAGGTGCAATGGTTTATTGGCTGTAATGACTATCCATAAAGTTGTGTGGTGGTGGTGGTGGTGATTAGGGCTCAGATTTTTTGCTGTTAAAATCTGGAAAATATTTATTTTTATGAGCTTTATGAAACATATGACAAAAAAGTAAAAATATTTAATTATGTTTGAAGTATTTATAAACAACGTGCAATGCTTGCAATATATTATTCTCTTATATTGAGAAACTGAGCACTCCATACCATAATAAATCAACCTGGCAAATTTATAGCTGTCACTTTTACTCAAGCTCAAGTAAAATATTTAATTAAGTTTGAAGTATTTATAAACAACATGCAATGCTTGCAATATGATTATTCCCTTATATTGAGAAACTGAGCACTCCATATCATAATAAATCAGCCTGGAAAATTTATAGCTGTCACTTTTACTCAAGCTCACTCAATATCCTTTTCTTGCTGGCCATCCAATATATGGATTTAAAATTTTATGTATAGTGCAAATTCACTATTTTTTTTTTCAAATATAAATAAAACTTTTCTGCTTAAAATTATACTAAAACATACAAATTCTCATTGCATTAATACCAGTGAGGGTGGCAATCTCATGTTAGGTGTTTATATTTTAGAAAATGTGAATTCTTTTAAGACTTAATAAACACTTTTTTCCCCATTAGCAACTATTTATCCACATTAGGATAAATTGCTCTAATTTTTCCACATATTCTCCTCTGGAAATTACATATAATGTAGTAAATTAATCATTTTGGAATAACATGACCTTTCTCTGCCTTCTTCATGTATGTTGCAGCATTCATCAATAACAGCAAAACTACTTAATACCATTAGCCATAAAATTTGCACTCCTTCGTTAAATAATTTTGCAACTCTCACAGGAAACAATTATATCTTAGCGTGTTAATACAAAAAAAAAAATTCTTTGAAATAGCTTCTTGATTTTTAGTGCTTAAACTTTGATATTCCCCACTTCTCTGCTGATAGCATCTGAAGTTTCTTCTAAGCTAATCCACATTTTTAACTTCGAAAAATTAAATGAACTTGTTTTAGAACTTCTTCATAACATTTCAGAAGATTATTTTTTCTTAAGGTTGACTCCCTTGAAGTGTCAATATTTGGATATTTGATGAAAAAATTCATAAACCAAATTATTTACTTTATAAAGATGTATTTTCATTAGAGTGGCCCTTAGTTATTTTTTGAAAGTTAAAATTATGCTGCTCCCATCCCCTTATCTTGTTAAAAAAAGAAGATGCAGGAGGAGGAGGAGGAGGAGGAGGAGAACAAGAAGAAGAAGAAGATCTGTGCAAATTAAATTTTCAGCTTAATCAAATAACTGCAAGGTAACCCTCATTGACCATGAAGTTTTGAAATTTTAGCCTGGAAAGTAATTTTTTCTAATATTATTAGATAAACTTTATTATTATTATTATTATTATTATTATTATTATTATTATTATTATTATTATTATTATTATTATATTATTATTATTATTATTATTATTTTATGTGCTTCATTGTCTTATTTTGTAACTAAAGATGATGTTTTTGACAAGTAACTTATGAATTATTGTTTTGGAACTATTGCTTATGATGCTGCTCGACTGCCCATGCTGGTATTAAAGTGACTTTCATGATAGACTTTCTCATAGACTTGTAAAATGGCATCAACTTCTTCAGGCAGTTTGTCACACAAGTTAAGAAAATATTTTTATGTCTCTCTTGTTGGCTACATCTCCAATCAAATCATCAGAGCTAAACTACCTTTGAACCAGCAAATTTTAAGCATTTTTTTCTACAATGTAAGAGTTGTAAATCTTAAACCAAAGGAAAGTGCAGCATTGGTGATTCAAGAAGTTTCCATTATATGGTAAAAAGCATGAATTCCTACTAGAAGAACTGACCAATGCATTGATAAGTTATTCAAACTCTATGATGAATGGGAAAGTTTACAGAAAAAAACTGCAAACAAGGAAAAAGAAAAAAGATATCTTTTTGTATAAATTATGAATGATCTATTTGATATATTTCATTCTGATGCTTTCAAACTGATGAAAACTGAAGAGGATAAGAATTATTAATACTTCAGCACCAAAAAAGACGATCAGGCGACATGGTTGATATAGGTCAAAAACTAACATAAGGAAGAATGAACACTGAAGAGCACTACAATGGAAATGGAACATTTTGTTACTCACAGTTTGCTACATTAAAAAATTATGATTCAACATCAAGAAGCTAAAGTAGTAATGGTGGTGACGACAGTGAAAATTCCTGCCATCTGTCCGAAAGCATCTGAATGGTATGTGTCGGAGAGATTGTCCATAATTTCCACAAAAAGATTTTTTTTTCTTTTTCCTTACCTGCAATTCTAATCATTAATTATCAGGATATTGATCCAAAAATCAGTAACCCTCCTGCAAAAAAAAAAAAAAAATTCTTACCATTTCTGATAGTTCCCAAAACTTTTGGCTCTATTCTTATTTGATGACAATATTCGAACAGTGGTTAAGGTGAATATGGCTCAAGTTATACTGGAAACAGGCAAAGGTGAAAAAGGGGAAGAAGAAAATATTTAAATGAAAAGGTACATTTTGTACCAAAATGATTTTTCTTCCTTTACAAACATTGAGTTTTTGTTTCTTGTAGCTCCTGGTAAAATTTTCTTCATGACATTTTCTATCAGCACCAATTTCCTGGACAAAGACCCTTCAAGAAGGATGATGCTGGTTACAAAAGTGGAATTGAAAAACTTGAGAATATAGCTGTTGTAAATGATGTTGCAGAAAGAGGAGTCAAACTCATTCAGGATTACAATAATATTCTTACAAAAGATGAAACTAAGACACAATTTGTTTTACAGATTGTTGCCAGAGATTGTAAAAAATACCAAACTGCTATTAAATCCTTTCTTAGGAAAAAATAACATTCAATGTTCTTTCATTCCCATAATGTTTTGATTCTATATAAGGTATTGTTTTAAAAAAAAAGGTGCGTTCTCTTATATAAATTGTACAAGTTACCAAAAAAATCTATTATTTCCTAAATTTCTCATTTTATTTTAGGGAATTTTTTTCATTACATTTTGTGAAATTTTATTTATTTTGTTTTAAAAAAAAGGTGCTTTCTCTTATATAAGTTGTACACATTACCAAAAAACCTATTATTTCCTAAATTTCTCATTTTATTTTAGAAATTTTTTTAATTACATTTTCGGAAATTTTATTAAGAATGTTCTTAAACAATAGCTGCAGTCGTCTGAATGTTCACATTAATTTCTCTAAGAAGAAAAAAGAAAATGGCTGAGATAACGAAGAGTATACAGTTTTTGAATGGAATTAATTGTTGTGTACATTACGTTCCAACTTCAAAGCATTTGAGGGTCACAAGCAGTTGTCTGAATGAGCTAAAAATTTGCACGGTTCATTTTTTGTTGATTGGAACAAGATAGAGGAGTGGGAGCTAAACTTTCAGAAAGTTAAAAAATAAGGGCTGCCCTAATGTTCACTGACACAAATGCCCTACATCAATCTGGACAATAAATTGAAAATTTGGAAGGGCATCCAGAAGAACCTGGAACTGGCTCACTAATATAATCAGAAGTTGTTTCTTCATCATGTGTAATAATAAAGTTTTTTTAATAGTGCTTAGTGCTAATTTTTACTACTGTGGTATCATAGGTAATGGACACTGATGGTACATGAGATGAAATGATAAATTAGGGAAGAATTCTAGGTCTAAATTTATAGTACCATTTCAGTATTTGCCATTTATGAGGAGAGGAAAATCTGGAAAAAACAGTCAGGGATGACAGTTCTGGCAGGTGAAACTGCAGTAACATGTTTGTTGCCAGGTATGAACTGTGTAACTTGAGAACCACTATTCAGCCTTTATTGCTTTCCCACAAGATTGGGGGGGGGAAACATGTACATCTCAGCTAAAAATATCTTTAAACTTAAGAGCATTTTACAGTAAAGAATAGCTTGTAGTTTTTGCTTTGGGCATTGTTAAAACGTAAAAGAATACTACTATGTAAACCACAATCTCACAACACCAGAAATAATTTCAACTGAGTGATCTCGGCTGAAGTATAATGTTTTGGGAATATAAAAACATATATACGGAAATGACTCATGTAAATTACAGTAGCCAGTTCTGGTGATCTAGTGGTGACCATACTTGCCTCCTAAATGCAAGATCAGGGTCAATCCTGGCCAGAATCAATGGATTTTTTCAGGTGCAAAATTCCTAAGTATGGCTTCCTTTGGAAAGGAAGTAAAGCTGTGCGTCCTATGTTGTAGATTTACAGCATGTAAAAGAACCTCAAGCCTGAGCAAAATTTATCGGCCATTTCACATCCTGAAATAAATGGGATGCTGATGACCTTAGATATTAAAGAGCGCCTGTAAATAAACCAAATCAACATCATAGATAATTATAATAAACAAAATAACACGCACCTGCTTGAGACCTTCAGGACAGCAGATGTATATATGATTTTATCAGTATGATTGTTAAGACTGTGCATGTGAAGCAACACTGCATAATATAAAATTCTAGGAAGGGTCAGGCAAGGAATAATTCTATATATAGAATGATATGAATACAGGTTAGTTAACAAATAGAGCCCTGAATGTCATGCCAATTTTATGTGTATTATTTAGGTTCCTGTGATAATTAGTTTGAAATTGCACTTTTGTTGCAAATTATATTATTGCATTTATGTAAATAATTTAAAATATATAATTACATATATTTTTAAAGAAATATAACTTTTTGGGTGATATAAACTTTAATCTTAGTTTATCATGTCCAAATGCTATACTTACATATTTCTTATAACATATTTATTTATTTATGTAAGAATCTGAGCCCTAATAATGATGATGGTGATGATAACTTATTTTAAGATACCTATATAAAATATAAACTAAAATGTCTATGATGGCAACATCCCATCATCTTGTAATTTCTTTGCATATTTACGGATATGTCCAACATACTCCAACATGGCAGTGGTAAGGGCAAGATCTACCACATACTGTGGAACCCAACCACCAAGTTTTGTGTTCAGAAGCCACTGGAATATACAGCGATTTCTATCTTCTGGCATGGGTCGCATTACCCAACATGTAGGACCATTCTCTCCCCTAAAACAACAGAGGTTTTTTGCTAAAATGAATGGAGCTTCCAATTTATATTAAAGTATTTTTAACCCATTAGATATAATGTAAACTAAATAATAATCATCTTTAACTAAAAAAGCTAGTAAATAAGCATGCATTTATTCATCATTTCACTTCTTTGACATGATTTAATTCAGCTGCTATACTGGTGATAGGTAAACACAAAAAAGTTTAAAGAAGTATACAAAATAAACAAATCATACCTTGTATACTTGGAATGTGGAGGTATTGTAGGATGTGTTATGGATTCTGCAGCAGATACATAACTATCTTCTTTTCTGGTCCAGTGTCTCAAACTTACAAAATCTCTGCTTGTCACAATTCCACCTCCTCCTTCCTTTGCTACTTGATAACTAATATCTGTATGTTCATCAATAACCTACAGGTTGAAAGAAATATATTAATGCATTACATAAAAATAAAAATACAGAAAGTTTTATCTACAACTCATTCTATTTGAAAAAAATACCTATATCCTACATCCTTATGAGGTGCATTAAACAGTATTTTAGCCATAACTGCTAATTAAAAAGTAGGACATTCACAGCAGATGAAACACTAAAGAAGCTTCACTGTGGCACTTGCTGGATATACCTAATCTTTAAGTAATACAAATTACTAATTTTCATTTCATTTCATTACTGCATTCATTTTATCATACAGGTGATATGGGACACATAAGTGTAAATTACAATTAGTGTTACCCTATAATACAACGAAAGTAACAAACCCATATAATAGTGATAATAATAATTTCAATTATAACAATATCAATAATAAATTAATAAATATAAGAATAAGAATAATAAAAGTAGTATAAAATATAAACTATTAATATATTTAAAAATAAAGAACACAGTTTTCCTACTCAATCTATAGGACTACTGATAGAAATATAATCAATTTAGGATTAATATTAACAGTATGTAGTAATAATATAGTAAAATATAAGTAATAGTAATAAAACTCCGCATTTCTCAGTGAATTCATTAATACTATAAAAATTGTGCTTAAATAAGATTATATAATTTGTTTTTTAAACTTTGTAGTACAGGTATCTCTTAAGATAAGGTAAACCATTATATCATTGCAGATGTATGGGTTAGTATGTTCTTAAAGAAGGTTGTGTTAATGGGAGTAATAAAAATAGTATTTTTGTCTCTGATTGTACATTAAAGTGTAAACACTGTTAAAAGAACACTTCAGGAACATAAAATACAAACAAATGGAGAAATCAGCAATGGCATCTCATTTTTGGACAGAGAACCATGACATATTGAAAAAATAAAAATTATTAAAGGCAGCACAGGGACCCACAGAGCCTAGCAATGTGAGAGGAAAATCTACACTTATAAATACAGAGACAGATTAATGAACTTCTGGAATGAAAACAAATTTTAAGTTCATCACATGTCCACCAGATCAGATATGCATCCCCAAAGGAACATCAAGAATTATTCTGCAATCCACAGCTGGCTGTGGATGCATATGATGGTCTGCTAAACATGTTCTAAATATAAACAAGTGGAACCAATAAAAGTGTGTGTAGTTGGACTCAGTCATACAATAATATAAACAGTAAGAATGGAAAAATCAATTGATTTTTACTGTACTTAATTACATTATCATTTCACATTAGTGGCATATGCTAACTTACTTGATTTCCAGTATTGTAATTATAAAAAAGAACATTTTTGCAGTTTATCAGTTCAGGGATGAGATATAATGTATATTTTTAAAAACCTATTTATTTTAATAAAAGTATAAATAATTCTACTATGTCAAACATGTCAGTCTTACAGAAATTAGATTTATAAACTCATTTGAATCCAAATATCCCAAGAACTCATTTCTCATAAAACAAAACTTTCCATTATGAAATAAAAAAATTAAAAAACTTAAAATTTATACTAAGTATATGCTTAATGCATCTATTATTGTTTAAAATAATATTATTTTCTATTATTTTTTAAAATAATAGAAAAAAGACAGAACATAAAAATCAGGTATTGTATTCAAGATAATGTCTTTATTATGCCCTATATATTCTACAGTTTTTCCCACTTAAAACTAGGCATACCTGCAAATATTCATCAAATAATAATGATAAACAGTTCCTACTGCATGGCTAAGTATGATTTTACTTTATGAGGCCAAGGGATTATCATAAGATCCTTACTCTGACTTCTGACCTCTTCTGTTGGTGATTTGATGTCTGTTCAAAAAATTACCAAACTTTAAAATTTGAGCTTTGCCACCCTCAAAGTAATCTCCCCCTCTCCCAAAAATGTTTTAGCTTCTGAAAGAATTTCTAGACCATCTGGTCTAGCAGTAGCATTTACAACTATTAATCTGGAGGTCCTGGGTGTGAATCCCAGCCAGATCATTTTTTCTTCTTTACCCTGAGAAAATGAATGCCAGATATATTTAAGGTGCCACGGACTCCAAGCTCATTTGTGCCATCATTAATTCATTTCATTCATTCCTACAGACTTACACCTGAAAGCATTCCTGATATACTTTTTTTGAGATTACATGAAGTTCTGTCTGCAATCCCCACCCCCTCCTGAACTGAGTTGAATCTTTGTCCTTTCATTGTGGATTTCAGGAAGTCAGAAGAGTATGGAGGCTAGGGAACAACATTTATCCTTTTTTTTTTTTTTTTTTTTTTTTTGCATGGAATGTCATCATCAAGTTGTAGGAACCAAAAATTATTTCTCCATAGCCTCTTCCTCCATCTTACATTTTCTTTGAGATTCTGCGGATATCTTGGTAATACCAATGATTCATAATTTGACCCTCTGACCCTTCATGATGAATAACATCCTGAATATCTGACTTCACCTAACAAGCTTTTTGGAGTTTTGGTGAAGATTTTCGAACCCATTGTGATGATTGAACTTTTGTCTCAACAGTATTGAACCTATACAACTGAGTCAGTATTAGGTCACACTTAAGCTTCACTCACTATTAATTCTTCAGAACATGTTTCAAGAGCATTTGCTCTCATCTTCAGCTGGGGACTGACTAATTCTAGCAGGTGACGTAGTGGCATCTGGTGGTTCCATTAGATAACGGAACAGGAAGTCCATTGGTGGAATGTCAAAATTCATCACTCTATGTTTATTTTTTAAAATATAAATCTTTTCCCATATTGCCAAATCCTTGGGATTGGTGGTAGCTTTTAACAGTTTGGCTTCTTCTGCAATGTTATGATCGTAAGTCCAAAAGTGATCTGCAACTGCCGATTTATCCACTTGTTTATATCTTAAATTTCTGAAGTGTTCTTTGGTCCTTGTCTCCAAATTTCGTATTGTTTTGCCTATATATATTTGATCACACTCCAAACAGTCTATCTAATACACTCCTGACTTCTTGCTGGGTGGAATAAAGTCCTTTTTGTTGCTGTTCAGAAGCTTTCCAATACTAAATTTATTTTGTGCAGCCAAACGTATATCATAATTTTTAAAGATTTTCATGAATGCCCTGTTCGCCCATGGATGATATGTGAATCTTTTAAAAACCACGTCCTTTTTTATCGTGGAGAGAGTTCTGTCTTTTGAAATGTTTGATCTTCTTATCAACTAAAGAGCTGCTGAATCCATTGTTGAGGGCTGTTTTGATGGTATAATGGTATTCTGCTGAATATTCTTCTTTGTTGAGTGGGATGTTTACCAATCTATGGACAAGGCTGTTTATAATGGCATGTTGGTGTGGTTTAGGGTTGAAACTGTTATTCTTTATGTGGTTATCTGTATGTGTAGGTTTCCTATATATGCCAAATGAAATTATGTCATTTCTCCTGTATATTTTTAGGTCCAAAAATGGTAAAAGACTATTTTCCTCCAATTCTATAGTGAATTTAATATTTTGGTCCTGCAAATTTAGTAATTTTAGCGATTCAATAATGGAAATCACATTGATCACATGTCTTTGCAATTGCTTAAACTTGCATTCTCAAAGTACTGGCTACCAGAGGCAATTATGAATAAATTGTACAGCACATTGCTATTTAGAGTAGCATTGTTTACATTTAAGTTAATTTCAGTTTTTTTATCAATCAAAGCTAATAAAACATAACATAACAAATTATTATTGAGGAAATCACTCAAATTTCACTAATTTAGTGAAATTTGAGTGATTTCCTCAATAATAATTTGTTATGTTATACTATATTTCACTGTGAAAATTCCCGCAATTCAAAAACTAATAAAACATATTTATATAATCATAACTAATTTTGATAGCAAACTTTCTGCAAACAATTGAACCTCTTGCTATCTATTAATTTTGTTTACTTTAGCATGGAAGCAAGGGTATTTTCACTTTCCTTTCAAGTTGAAAATTACACTTTTCTTTATTTCACTTTCTTCTTGATACCACCATATCTGTTTTTGATCCTGAAATGTACTCTTAGAACTGAAGTGCTAATAGGAGAAATCAGCAGTGGCATCTTATTTCTGGACAGAGAGAACCATGACATTGACAATAGCAGAATTATTAAAGCCAGCACAGGGGCCTACAGGGGTAGCAATGTGGGAGAAAATTTACATTTATAAATAACAGAGATAGATTAATGAACTTTGACACTTCTGGGGATGTAAGCATAAATTTTAAATTCATCATACCTCCAGCAGAGCAAAATATGCATCCTTAAAGGTACATTGCGAATTATCCAACTGTTGGCAGTTAGTTGGGGATGAGGATGGTGATCTGCAAAACATGTTCTAAATATAAACAAGAAAGTGGAGCCAATAAGAGTGTGTAGTTCAACTCAGTTATACAATAATCTTAATTATGGGCTGTAGAAGTTTCCTGTTGGCATTACTAAGTCAAATTTTTCTCAAAGATCTCCATGTTCTTTGTGGCTTTTTCCATTACTTGGTTTCTCTTTCTCTCCCTTCAAGAGAGCAATTTCTTGTTTTAGCCTTTTCAATTCCCTATATGCTATTTTAGACTTTTTTACTTCAATTACTTTCTGAATGACACTAATCATTTATTTTCTTTTTCATGCTTTCTGGTGCCACTATCAACATTTATTGTTTTCTTAACTAATGTTTTCTGAGGAACATTTTCAATGCTACAATTAATGTAAGTATATAATTACACCATTGTTGACTGAATATACGTTGTTTTCATTCTTTTTCTTTAATTTTACCTCAAGCAAATTTTTATTAATATTCTTGCCATTGATTAGGCAATTATGCTATTAAGATATTTCTTAAAATGTTCTAATTGGATGTGATTGCACAAACAGTGCTTAAGTAAATTATCTGCATGCTTGTGTTTTTGGTAAACAGAATCATTACTGATTTAATATATGAATAAAAAGGATTAGTAAATTCAGAATCTGAGGAAATAAAACTCCAGGACTCTTCTCCAAGGGGATAAGTATTTTAATGTTTGATTCATGCTTGTAACAAATGTTTATCTGTATCACTGCACTTTACATTTAGGAGGAAGTTGCTGAGTATTATTTGAGATAAGTTCCATCACTTTACAACAGCATTATACTCTACTGGAAACCTGGAAATGTTATTTTGATTTTGTTCTCATATTATTAATCCTCTACTGGTTACTTTAGGCAGCATTATACAGTATTTTCTTTATTCATAAACAAGTAATTTAAAATATATTATTTTTCTAGCACAAAAGTTGTAGGTATTCTAAATCTACCTGTATTCTACGAGACTCCAGCAATGTTGGATTCCAGTTTGGAATGTTTTCTACTTTATAAAATAATTCATTCAGTAGAAGCTGTGGTGGAAAATCCAGAGTTGCCTGTAAGATAAAATATGTTTTAATTAGATATTTTGAAATAAAATAATGCTCAAAAATAATCATTAATTATGTAATCCACAATAGTAAAATCTTTGCAAAATGCATTAAGCAAATGTATGTATGCTTAAATTGATGTAACATGAAAATTACAACACTAATTTCAACTTTGTTTTTCCTTAATATTTCTTGTTTTATTGGCTCAGATTAACACAATACTTTGTATTGGAAAAGCAATTTTACTGAGAAATAGATTTTTTTTTTTTTTTTAGTTCTTTTGAAATTCTTAAGCTATGCAGTTCAAAAATTAAAGGAGAGAGATGAAGAACAAGAGATATGTGCAATTATCAACTACTCATTACGAGCTCAGTAAATTTCTGGGATGAAATATGTTCAGAATGAGCAAAAAAATTATGTAATGTGGCAGAAAATATTTTTCAATGAAAAACCATGTTAATAACACATAAGCTGAACAGAAAGATGTGATCAGATAAATCATTATTTATTTATCTGAGTGCCCTGACTCTTGGACTTATTACTTCATTAATGTTATGATCTTCCAGAAAACTCCCATAACATGATTAGTGTTGTTACTTGGGATGCTAATTATTTTACAGCTTACTGTGTATAGCACATTCACATCAGAATTTTCTTTTTTGCAAGTGTATATCTCTCTGATGCATGTATTCCAATTCCGAAGAGTTCTGTTGCTAAATAATCATGTTGTGATATTGGTCTAAACATAGATATTGCTGATTTACTTGGACAATCTAAGATCAAATTTTTTGTATTTAGAATTTTGTTCCAAGATTCATTTTCATTGGATTTCTTGTACTTATTTAATATATGTTATTTACAATTTTTCTTTGTTATTAATTTTGCTGTATTAGAGAGTTTCAGATTGAAATTTGTGTTTTATTTATGTTTGATTTTATGCTAATTAATATGCATTTTTGTTTTTATCTACTGTACAATGGGAAGATATCCAATGTAGAATCTTTCTTTGTTTTATAAGAATTTATTTTGGGATACTTTTTTTAACCTTTTGATACTGTAGCTTGTAATGCAGCTTTTGAATCATAAGGTGTAATTGACTTTGTAAAGATAAAATAAAGAATAAGTTACAATGAATTCCTGTACCAGAAGTTTTATCCTCTGGCCAGGAATTTTTTTTTATGCATGTGCAGCATTCAGACACTCAATACAGAGCGTTAGTTTCTAATGCCAAAAATTTCATAATTACAGAATTTGACCCTTTTCCTTTATATTTCTTTACATTCTGTATTTATTTACAGATTATGCCATAATGATTTTTTGTTTGCTGGACAGCTCCAAATGCAGTTAACTGACCTCTGCAGTTTTCTTCTCGTTCGTGCTTGAAAGCCAGCCAGGGAACCGGAGGGGAGGTCAGTACGAGTTTAACTCTAGGAACATATTGACATGTTCCTGTGTGTTATGTGACCATACATCAATTCACTGAAATTAAATTCAAGAGCCAGCTTGATGTTTAAACAACAACATTTCCCCTGTCTGCTCTGGGAAATTTGGCAAAGCTCAGCACATTTTGTAGTCCAATCCCTTCCCCTGGTGTGACCCGCACCATATGTATAGAACTCCAAAAACTCATCAGAATCACCAGGAGTTATATGTACATTCTCATATTACAGTGATTTGTACAGCACAATTAAAGAGTTATTTGTTTCATATTTGTGCATATCTTTATTTTAAGGAAAGTTTGAACACTTACACCTAGCTGTTTAAAATAAGTTAGGTTAAGATTTTGCAGGTTCAGGGAGCTCGGTTTTATATATATATATTTTTTTAATAGTGTTTAATGCCCATTTTTACTACTGAGGCACCACAGGTGGTGGATACATGAAATGAAATAATAAATTGGAAAAGGATTTTATTTTAAGGAAGGAAGCATTACAGGCCTAATTTTAGGGTACCTCCTCAGCATTTACCATTTATGAGGACTGAGGAACACCTGAAAAAACCTCAGTCAGGGAGGACAGTCCTGGTGGGGAATCAAACCCCAGACCTCTTGTTCATGAGTCCATGCCTTAATGACCACAGCCACCCGTCGCAGCTGGTTGATTATGCATTCTATCAAATACATCCATGAGGTCATGCAGTAAGTAGGAGCAGCTAGATGACCAAAACCTCATTCTGAGAACATTGTTGCCATCAATATGCAGTCATTTATGTTGTCGAACTGAAGATAAGTATTTCCAGACTTTAAATTTCTATGGGAAAGCAGATATAATTAAAGCGGGACCTCCAAGATCAACCACTCTTATATTACAATAAACTATTGCACAAACTATTTTTCTGTTTTGTTTTCTTTTTTACAACAAAAAATCTGAGTGGAATACAAATGGCTACAAGATTTAAATAATATTTATAAGGCAGCCAAGAAACATAACTATTCTTGTAATCATATAATGTATGAAAAACATGAAATATTTCCAAGAATAGATTTTCCTTTGAATAGTCAATTCAATTCAATTTAGTACCACAACAAAAAGTGAAAAGAAATATATGGAGATGCTTGACATTTCACATGAGTTATATGTTTTCTAGGAAGAAAAGGATTTACCTATGGTCCCTGTGAAAGTTAGGGATCTTCAAACAGAGGAAATCATATATTAACTAAATGAAGTTGCAACATATGACTTATCTCTGAAAGAACACTTGAAAAGTCAAATGATTTTCGTGCAATTTTGCTGATATTAAGAATGATTTTATTCCAAATGTTAGTACTTTTACAACCTGTAAATAAAAAAGGAAATTTCTGAGATCTCCTTTGTGTCATTGATATTAGACAAAATTAATGTTGTAAGTATTGAAAAAACAACTTTCTACTATTTTTTGATACATAAGTGCAAATGGTAATGTTGAAGAAAGATTTATTTGCTTTACGATATTAGTTCTAATAGAAAAATACTCTTATGTATCGACAAATTTCTTGTTCAGGTAAGCTTATTGCCCAAACATATGATTGGGGGTGGCAGTCATAGCAGGTGAGCATAATGAATTACAATCTAAGCTTAGAGGACATTTTGAATCAATCATATTTGTTCACTGCTATGCCCCCAGTTAAATCTTGAGCTGTTGCATCTTTGTTTCCAAGGAAGCAAAAATTACTTTAATCTCACTGGCAGGTTTTGTAGCTTTTTTTTTTCTTTCCTAGATCAACAAAGAGAGTCCATGCTTTGGATATGCATATGAAGAAAAGAATTTCCTCTGTTTCTCAAACTAGATGGAATTTTCAGAGTTGTTTAGTCCAAACATTGAAGGAACACAAAACTGACATGAAAAACTATTTGATACAATAGTAAAAAATTAAAGCTTTAAATGGGAAGATATCACTGTCATGTGTGCAAAAGGCTTATTGGACAAGATGAATAATTTCACTTTCAATTTCCTTTTTAACATTTTTCTCCAATAAGTTCAATATTCTGATCTCCTTTCCAGATACTCCAGAAAAATCTTCCAGATATTACTTGGTGTAATGCAATGTTATAAAATTTCAAGCAGTACCTGCAGTTATAGAAAGAGTTTCAGGGACTTTGGGAGGAAATGACAGAAGATGGTAATGAACCTCAGAGCTACGAGAATATGTCTTGATGCAACAATGATATATCCAGCTTAAAATGTTTATGGGTACATGATCATTGAATGAATGAATGGTGTTTAACACCTGTTTTTATTACAGAGGCACCACAGCGATGAACACCGATGACACATGAGACAAAATGATATATTGGGAAAGGATTTTTATTTTTAAGGAAGGAAAATTCCAGGTCTAAGTTTAGGGTACCTCTCCGGCATTTGCTAGTCATGAAGACTGAGGAAAACCTGGAAAAAATCTAAGTCAGGAAGGACAGTCCTGGTGGGATTTGAACCCCCAACATCCTGCTCATGAGTCCGCGCCTTAACGACCTCGACCACCGTGCAAGTCCATAAATAAATTGTGGAGTATTTTTATTTCATTGGTTAAGAAAGAATTGTGTGTAATTAAGGTGATCTTTAATATGAAGCAGAATAGTGTAGCTAAGTTGCATCAATATCATTATAAAGACACTGGATCTTTCGATGTTTCCTGAAACTTTCAAACTGGCAGCTTTAATCATGACAACGCCAACAATTAGTGCTTTGATAGAAAGATCCTTTTTGTGCTTAAGAAGAATAAAGGGCTATTTTAACAGTGTTCAACATGAAGAAAGACTCTCAGCCCTTGTTGTGATGAACACTGAAAGCAAACTTCTGAATTGCCTTAGCCATTGGCATTCATTTGAGTAGGATGCCACTGATGTCTTTGCAGAGAAAAATCAGAGGATTCACCTATTTTACAAGAAGCAGACTAATTGTGAGTTATAAATTACATTTATACTATGTGCATGATCTCAAATTAGGTAATTAAACAACTATTTGTGCTCATCAATTTTTTTAATCTAATAATATAATAGGTTTACATAAATATATTTATCATATTGCATAATGAAGAGCAATAATTCTAAAAAATTTTCAGTTTATATTTAATGTGTATAACATGTATTAGCTGAACACTATGCTTGATAGAGATTTGGACTACTTATCCACATTTTGTGATGTTTGTTGGATCCCCTATTTGAAAACCAGGCTACACCACTGCTGCTTTTAAGATTTATAGTTTACATACTCCAAAACTCATGATAACATGGCTTGTTAAGTTGTAAATGCTTCTTAAAATTATCCTTAATTAATATACTATTTTCTGAAACTAAGAATGTGAACTTACTGTTAATTTAAAAACTTTCCCAGAGCGAGGCACAATTTTGCTATGAATCAGATCTCCTTCAGGGGTCTCCTTTTCAAGCTTCCAATCAGATGAGTTGAGGATCATCCATGCTACTTCTAACATTTCTTGTGCCTCTCTTTTATACTTGGCTTCCTGAAGCAAAAACAGAAAAGCAAGAAATTGCATTCATCCACCACTTTACTAGAAATATTATAATGGTTATTCAAATGAAACTGAGTAATTTATATAATCAGAATAGGTTTAACTATCCCCTATGCTGTCCAGGTTTAAAGTCACCCTCAATGTTTAACAAGTATGCACCAGTTCTAGCAGTCAGTAATTTTATCTACACATACCACAAAGAATTTAAGAGGTCTGTCATGAGGTGAGAGAGTGATTGTATCAATAAGCAACAAGTTTTATTTACTCAAGCATACAGATGGCTCTGAGCTATTCAGATGTCTTAAAGGTAACAGTGACTATTTTTAAGTTCAATGGAGAAGTAGTGGATGAATGGATTTTGTAAGCAAATGGGCAGGTTAATCATCACAAATATTTTTTCATAAAAATCTTCTTATGCTTCATTTGAACAATCCATATATTAAGTGTATAAGATTAGACTAGTCACTCCAAACATTGTTTTATCTTCAGGACATCCCATTATATTTGATCAAATATACCTATTGAAAGGTCTATTTTTCTCTGGTTTATTATTTCAGCTTTGTTCTGATGATAAGATTCATCTTATGCAGAGCCTATTCCATTTCTAGAAGAATATCCATGGAATACACAGATATTCTTCTTTCTATATATTGTGTAGCTATATGGTATAACTCACTCATACTTCAAGAGTATTTGGGGATAATTTGTGTGTTGTGATGAGAAGCACTGTCCTGCTAGAAGCTACCAGCCACTATAAACTAGTTTCTTTATTTCTTTATTTCTTTTTTTTCTTTCTTTTCTTTTTTTTTTTTTTTGAATGATTTATTTACGGACGTTCTTTAACAGCTCAGGTCATCAGCATCCCCTTCAACTCAGGGCGTGAAACGACCGACAAATTTTGCTCAGAGGCCTCTCTTTCAGGACTCTAATGCTCCACTAACCATCAATTTATTCACAGCATGCTTCACAGGCCATTGCTCATATCATTGGCTGTGAGTCAACTTGTGGATTTGTAGAGGGTTGGGTGGACTTGGTATACCTCTCTTGGACAGTTTATGAATTTTTGAATTAATTTGTTTTCTTTTGGGATCTCATAGTTGATAGCCTTATCTTCTTTTATAATAATATTTTCCCATATTTCCAGTTCTAAATGTCTATCTATAAATTTCAGCAATTTGATTTCCATTTCCATATCATGTTTTGTCTCCAAAAGTGATGTTCAACAGTTGATTTTTCTCTCTGTTTGTATGTGATATTTCTCCATTATTCTTTGACCCTTTTTTGTTGTTGATTTGTTTTATTTATCAACACTCTTTAACATCTCAGGTTAGCAGCATC
Source organism: Metallyticus violacea (assembly GCA_030762175.1). Lineage (NCBI taxonomy): Eukaryota > Metazoa > Arthropoda > Insecta > Mantodea > Metallyticidae > Metallyticus > Metallyticus violacea. The sequence goes on from CM060832.1 coordinate 100,204,985, forward strand.
CCATTCAATTCAGAGTGAATGAACTGATAAATTTTGCTCAGAGACCTCCTCTTTCAGGCTTGAGGTTCTTTTTCATGCTATAATCTACAACACAGGACCTACAGCTTTACTGCCCTTAAGAAGGATACTTAGGATTTTTATACCAGAAAAACTCTATCTCTGGCTGGGATTGAACCCACAATCTTGGGTTTACAAGGCAAGTATGGTTACCACTAGACCACCAGGATTGACTCTTTGAGCCTAATAGGTTACAACATTGAAAGCAAGAATAGAAACAACTATTCACAGAAAATTCACATATTATCCTTGAGCCACCAAAAAACTCCAGAAAATATTCACAGAGTATGCTATTACCTTGTCCATATTGAACAAATTCAGCCTAGATAATCTGGACAGAATCCCTAAGGAGAAGAAACCAGGAATCTATAGAATGCAATAAAGTATATACTGGCAAAATGAAAAGAAGCATTAGAGGCATCAGAATACTGAAGAAACATCAAGTACAACAGATAAAAAAATTAGTGGTTGAACATTGCCTTTAGAGAGATAAACATGATATAGAAATGGAAATCAAATTGCTGAAATTTGTAGATAGACCTTTTGAACTGGGAATATGGGAAAACATTTTTATAAAAAATGAGAGCTATACCAACCATCAAAGAATCTGGCAGTCAACTCACAATTGATGACACAGGCAATGGCCTAAAAACATGTTGTGAATAATTTAATAATAATTAGAGCATATGAGTATTAAATCAACTTACCAGCTAATTAAGAACATATTTATTTTTTATTTTTATTATATATCTCAGTGTATGTGTAAAAACAATAACAATAGAGATTCAGAAATAAACAAAACACTGAAACAGCCGTGCAAATAGTGCTAATATAGAGGGTGCCAAAACAATTTAAACACACTTCAGGCAAAGAAAAAACTGTTAACATAACAAAACTGAATTCATACAAACAGAAAATGATGAGCACTAATCATCTTAGACTTTTACAGCTCCAACAGTTGCTCAAAATGCCCACCGTCAGCATCGATACACTTCTGAATACTTTGAACTACTGATTAAGCAACATTTGTGAAAGAATGATTGCAGCACATGCAGTTTCAATTTCTTCCAGAAGTGCTGGCAGTATAGCTGGTTTTCTATGGTAAGTAACATGCTTAGGAATTCCCCATAGGTAGAAGTCCAATGGAGTTAAATCCAGAGAACACGGTGGAAACTCAATTGGACCTTTTTGTTCTATCCAGTGCCTTGGAAGATTGTCATCAAGGTACACATGTACATCTCTGTGATAATGTGGTGGTGCACCATCCTGTTGCATACGAAACCATGAGTCTCAAATTTGTCTCAAATGCATGCAATTGCTACCCACATTGGTGGTCCTGTTATGCACACATGTCTCCATTGTCTTTGAACTTCAACAACACACTCGGTTTTCAAGTAACCATACTTGCCTTCTAAACCCAAGATCACGGCTTCAAACTCGGCCAGGATCGACAGATTTTTTCAGGCGTAAAAATCCTAAGTATGGCTTCCTTTGGAAGGGAAGTAAAGCTGTGGGTTCCATGTCATACATTTATGGCATGATAAAGAACCTCAAGCCTGAAAGAAGAGGCCTCTGAGAAAAATTTGTTGGCCGTTCCATGCCCTGAGTTGAATGGGATGCTGATGACCTGAGATGTCAAAGAGCCTCCATTAAAAAAAAAAAAGGGGGGGGGAAAGATATCCAATACCACTTTAAAATTGCTTTACGCTGTTCAAATGATAATCTTGGCTTCATTTGTTGTAGCAACACTAGTATAACATAATTTGAGTCACATCTGTTTACAGAACATCATATGATAATTTCGGCTTCATTTGTTCATTGTTGGTTTACCTATCATGTAACAATGCTATCATAATGTATGTGAGTCACATCTGTTTACAGAACATCATACTACACATTACTGTTGTTTTTCGATCCAACTTTGAAATATGTTAAATAGATATCTACTGAGAAAGTGTGTACACATTTTTTGGCACCCTCGGTATTTGAATGTGTTTTTCTCTTTAAGAATAATCCAGATGCCAGTAAACTTTTTCCTCTCTGAAAGGGAGAAAAAGAAAAGGGGGGGGGGGGAAGAGGACATTATTTATTAGCTTCGCTACCACAATTTTTATAACTTATAATATTTTAATATTTTTTTCCAAAAACTCTTGTGCAAGTTTACCTGAGATAAACTGGAGCTTGTTCTTCCTCTTGGCCCATATTTCCGAATATCACCCTCATCATCTGAACCTATAATAAATTAATGAAAACAATAATCTAAGGCAAAATTTTGAAATTTTAATCCCAGAAATATGCTATTTAAGATGAAAATTAGGGAACTGAAAATAAAAAAAAAATTCCTAAAATCTTGCAGTAAAATTATATTATGAGATACAACGGTATGTAAACAATATTTTGCATGTCTCCTATAATTCAATTGCAAACCCTTAGGTAATTTAAACAAACTTTTCTGCAAAAATAATTCTATTTTAATGACTAAAACCTGTGTATAAATTCTGCAAGCATGTAGAATTTCATGTATGCAAATCTAACAAATGAACTGAATTTCCCACTAGCAACTTCCAATGATTATTTACGTTTATTTCTTCATTTTATTTATACAAGTTTAATGCCAAATTAAAGGCCTTTAACCTCTTATCTTAAAGGCCCAAACATTTTCAGATTTTTATTTTATTTTATTTTACTAAATACTAACATTCTAAAAATATTCATGCAACCAAAAGATGCTCTGTAAATAAGTTTAAAATCTGATCCCTGCTTTATATAAGCAATTTTAATCCACAAAAAAAAGCATACCAAGTAACTTCTACCTTTGATAGCCTAGCATGCATGGATTGAAACCAACTAACACAATGATCAGATTAATTTCACGAGAAAGGAGGAAGACAGTTCTTGCTTATGTATATTTTTCTGCTTGGCTGTTGATTCTTTTCTTCTTTTACAGAATATAAAGAAGAGTTTGATACAAAGTTTAATGAAGAATCAGAAAGTAACATTACTTACAGTGGAACTGATTTCTTCAGATGATTAAAGTGATTCCAAATGCTTCTAACTGCTGCACACTAACCCATTAACTGCCAAACTATTTTATTGTTGCTAACATATTATTTTGGATTCCTTAAGGCATGTAGACACCAGAAACAGTTACGGAATATTTCTTTTATTTTCATTTTTGATGAACAAAAAATAAATTATCTCCATTGGGGATCGTGGCAAATGTCATTTGAAAACTTTCTTATGATTCTATTTTTGGTTCATTTATGTCAAACAATAGAGCAGTCAATATGCAAGCCTACGTTACACTATACTGTTTTCCAGCATTCTTCTTGGCAAACTGCACACTTCCTTTGTTTCCCCAAGGTCGTGCCTTCGATTCTGCGTCCAGTTCTGGAGATTGTAATTTCTATTGGAATACATGATGAAGTCAGCTTTAAGTATGAGAGACATCCAGCCTGTTTTGGATTTGAAAGAAATAATGATTGGACAAGATATGCTCTAGCCACCATCTTTCTAAACGGAAGTAATCGGCTTCTTTCATTAGCAAGGCAGTACCAAGCATAGGCATTAACCAATGCCACATCCACTGCATTGGTCAGCAATGGAAAACACAACTTCTTCCCTCAAATCCTATATGATATTTCTGAACCTTCCAATCCAGTTTGTCAATGCCTCCCATGTGCCTGTTGTATCACCAGTTTAGGTTGAGGTACTTGTATATCCTTTTTTATGCTTCTGCCTAATCGCTTGACAAGTGTTACTGGATATACTGTGTCATGATTGGTTAACAGTTAGACAGAGTTATTACATCCTTCTATGTAACTGCCAAGATCTCGGTCTTGCTGTCAAATCTATAATCATAACATCCTCTTTCTTTTTAACTCATAATTTTCTCACTTTCTATGGGACAGCTTTCATTCTATTCATGGATACTGTGCCCGTAATCCTGACTCCCATTTCTTTCAGTATTTTCATCAGGTGGAAACTATGAAAAATGTTGTCAATATATGTTCTGTGAAGTTCTGGAGCTTGTAGTATGGAAACCTTCTTCAGAATGACTGAAGTACCAAGACCCACCAATTGAACATCATCTGCAACCTTATCTTTTACCTTGTAGAAAAGTATCTTATAACAGTAACTAATTTGAGAACAATAAAAGCCCACTGTTTGAACCCAAACCTCATAGGTTTTCCGCGAATAAACTACTTGAAATAATGATGTCCATAGTATCATGCCATTTGCTCATCAATGCTCAGGCTCTCAGAGAAAACTCTGAATTTCAGGAAATTCTTATTCACCTGATTGATCATGGGACAAATCTTGAAACTTTTATCCTATCTTTCACTGGAATGCTGCTCAGGAATGCATTGCCATTCAAGTGAAGATGACACTTTATTTCCAGGTATCTGTAGTGATTCATACTTTTTGCACACATACTATATTGTAGCCCTCATCTTTGCACTAATAGTTTCCCCTGAGGAATTGCATGGTATCCAATGAACAGTAGTATTCCTAAGAATTTTTAACACATTCAATTGATAGCTAAAAACTGTGGTTGTTCTGAAAAGCATATCGAATGCTTTCTTTTACAATCATGTTTCGCCTGCTTCATCAGAGTTCCTCTAAGCATTCAACTGCAGTTTTTCCCTAAAAGTATTTTAGGCCAGTTTTATGTTTTTCAACTAGATGGGGCTCAGGATAAGCACTGCTGTAAGTTGCTTCTTCCTTTACCCATTTAGAAATGTGCCTAATGTTTTACCTCCTTTCTTACAGGACCTCGATTGACTTCTGAAGTCTCTATAAGTGTTTCATTATCCTGATGTTTCTGGTTAAAATGTAACTGCAAATTACATCAGAAGGAAGCATATAATCCAATTAATTTTCATATATATGCTCTCAGTCTGATATTTCATCAACAAAATCTGGGGGAAGTTCTACAATGTCAATGTTTTCATACTTTTCACCTTTATCATCAGAAGAAAAAATTAGGATAATTTAAAATTTCCTGAATTTTCCTATCACTTAAGTGCTTTGTTGCCATACATGTGGGATCTGCAAACATAAAAGAAAGAAGCTTCTTTCTAGATAGCATTTACCATGAGCCCCAAATGGGGATGAATGTTCAAGCAGCCCAAACAGAAAAGGCAGAACATTGTAAGAAAAACAAATAATCTTTATATACAATCTAAATGAATCAGGAATCAATGTCCTACTATGAAATTGAAAATTATGGTTAATAATATGTCTTACCACTTGTAAAATATAATGATTTGATGAAATACACAAAACCATGTATTTCGCCTAAATACTCATAAAGATTTTCATTAGATGGTCAACGTTCACTTTGTGCAAAAGCTTGAACAAGGCCTGCTCAAAAAAGTAAAGAAGGAAGCAATACTGCCAATATCAGGATGGCTTCAAATTTTAGGTGCCAATAGAAACCCCCAAATGAGGATCATGGCAATTCATGGATTAAGATTGTTTCTTCATTTCATCTGATGAATAAGACTATTATCAGGAGTAAATTTGAGAGATATGGGTCATATTAAATATTTGTGTAGTACAATAACCAGGGTGTTAGTTATATAGGATCCTGAAACAACAAGCACTCCAGGATCAATGAAATATTGTAAAATTGTAATTTTAAATGTGTGGAATTGAGATGGGTTGGTATGGCAGCCACGTTGATGCACCATTATGTGATGGTTTATTATGTCCAACCTTGGATGGAAAATTTTGAAGCAGTTTAGTAGATACTGACTAAGATTGTAACATTGGGCATCAATTTTGAAGCGGTTTGATTAATGGTAACTTCGGTGTTGTTGCCCATGATCCAATGACAACAATTTCTCAGGGTGAATTCTGCTGTTTCATTAATTCATACTCAACTGGACTGGGAGAGGAGTTCAAAAGTGTATATAAGCATGTCATGTGACATAATATAAATGAAACATAATGTAACACTATTAATAATGTAACTAAAATAACAATAACTAGAAAAACAGAAAAGGATAAAACACTAAGAAAATGTCACAGATTAGTAATCACTATATTTCAAACTGCTTGAGTTCTTCTATGGTAAGAAGACACTTGTTTGAATATTGGTTCAGAGTTCAGCAGATGCCTCATGGTCATATCTTGAAAGAATATTTGAATATTTTAAATTATAAAAATCCATATTAAGGGCTGGAAAAGTTGGGCAAGAACTGATGTAGAATGAAATGGGAGAAGTGTGGATAAATACAGATGAAGAAGTGGTTTTTGGAAGATGAGAACAAGATTCAAAGATATTTAGGCAAATTATGTATTCAGTCATAAGAGAGTTCTTTGATGTTATATCAAGAGTTAAAAGAGGATAGAAGGAGAGGGATTATAATGATAGATGTAACAAGAATGAGAAGGAAGGGTTAGCATAATTTAGATTAGAAATTTGGAAGCTAAAGTGAATTAGGAGAATTTTGGAGCAAATTTATGTCTCAAGTGCATTGAAAATGCCACACACATTTTATTTTAATGTTCAAAAACAATATAATGTTAGAACCAGTTAACCAAAGAAAAGCTGGTATAATTAAGATCTGAGATAGCAATAAGTTATTTTTTGAAAATTGGATGACTGACAGCCAATTTGAAAATATCATGGCACTAAGTGAAAAAGAAACATGGATAAATTTCAAAAGCATTGTTGCAAACTTTCTGAGAAATAACAGACATGAAAACTACAAACAGTAAATGTAGAACATTTTGGAAAACATCTGTAAGCTTGATTGCAAAATAAGTCTCAAATTATGTGCTCTATTCTCATACCTGGATCTGCTTCCAAACATCAGTGGAAAACATGATGAGATATTCTATAAAGACAATGCAGAAATGGAAAGAAAATACCAGAATTCAAGTATAATGGCAGATTACTGCTGGGTGCTTGGTCACAGGCTTGACAATTGATTTAGTTCTGATTTTGTTGTGTGTTAAGATTACAGGGATCAAATAAAAGGGAATTGGGTGAAAAAGTGGAGAGATATAGGTGTAATCAGGCCCCGGCTGGAGAGTTATTTTTTTCATGAATTCCAAGATGTTAAGATTGCGTGTCCATACAATTAATTTATACATCAAATTAGACATAGTGAGAGGCATTCTTAAAGTAGAATTCGTACTTAAATGGGCTGGTAACAGTATGCTTAAAAAGAGTGGTATAAAGCTGCAATGATTGGTTTGATCAAGAATGCATGGATTTGAGAAGATTAGTAAAGAGTGCCATAATTAAGTGGAGAGGAAATGCATGATGCAAGGATAGAGGAGAATGATGGAGTTAAGAGCACTGTATAAAAAGGTTATTAGAGTGTAAGAAAGAAGAATGGGATAGAAAAAAGGTCTCAGAAATATAGGTAAAAACTAAATCTAGGATTATGAGAAAGAATTTCTACAAAAATAAGTGTGGGGAAATCATTATAATTGTGCCAGAGCAATGGTGGAGTGTTTTAAATGCTTATTTGAAATCAGAGATTCAAATGAAGGATTGGAGAGAGATGAGAAAGGTTTGAAAGGGGAAGAAGAATAAGGCTGTAGGTGTAGATGGACTGTCAGTTGAATTTTTCCAGGTGTGGTGTCAGAAGTAAGATCAATTACAGTGTTTCACCAGATTATTGAATCTAATTAAGCGCAGCAAGGGGATACCAAGAGCTGGCATACAGCTATTATTCATCCCATTTTCAAGGAAAAGGGTTCTACTGATGATCTAGGTAGATATAGAAGCATTGACCTTTTCTCTAATTTTGGTAAGGTTTTCACTGGGATTCTAAAAGACAGAATTAATGACTGGGTATTTCTCAATTTCAATCAGGTTTTAGGAAAGGTAGGAGAATGGATGACAATGTATTTGCTATTATTTATTTAAACAGCATTGAGTATACAACTGTTAAAATATCGCTTGGTTCAACCCAGGTTCCATTTCAGGCAAATATTTTAACTCACTTCAGTGTAAAATTTTAATTAACACACTAATTTATACCATTCAAATAACTACATTTAACTACATTTGTGGAGACCAGTCTTCGGTTATTCAGAAGACTCAGCCCCCCCCCCACCTTCTTTTAAATGGAGAAACACTATAACACCCAAAATATTTTCCATAAATTAATAATCATCCCTGAATTGTCCATGAATCTGTTCTCATTTATAAACCTTTGCCCTTAACTAACTTACATTCATAGACATTTAAACTTCTGATCTACTACACATATAATCACAATACCACTACCAGCCAATTTCCAAAGGCAAACACAATCCAACTGACAGATCCTCTTTCCTTACTGACAATAACCATTTGTTCTTAACTCTGTACAGATATTCCACAAAATTCCTAAATTGTCTTTGGTTACCGAACATTTTCTTTGCTGCAATTTGCAATCCTCTATCACTAAAATGCACTTGTTTTCTGCTGCATAACTACAGTGCACCTCTTTTTGTGTTCACATGTGCTAACCTTGCTTTGATATCACATTAGTATAAGCATGATTTCTATTTGAAAAGTTATTAATAACCCAAATGTATTAATTTTTTAAATTAGCGAGTTGTGCTTATCTGCCAAAGACATCTGCTCTTCAACAAAATTTTATATGTGCGGTTAAACAGGCCATCAATGCTTAATGCTTTCCACAAGAGAGGCCTCTTGTTCATTCAAGCATTGCATTTCAGCTTCAATGGAGACCTTAAAAATATATAATTCCTTCTCCAGAAAACCAAAATGTCTGATTGGTGCTCTCATCTAAACAGTGCTGAAAAAACCCTGCACTATATTGATATCTTGCAGCTGTGAGTGAGCATGTATAAAAGAGCTGCATGCATGTTACAATGTACTTTTATCAAACAATTACACTACAACTCTTCAGATTACTTAAAACTCATTTTCCAGTACATGTTGTGCTTCAAATAAGAATACGCAAATATGGGAATAAATATGGCATGCAGCATAATGACTACTATTTCACGAAATGTGTACTATTATTGATTACTCAGCTAGATGAAAACATGCAACTACAGTTTAAAAGTGTTCAATTCAACTTACATCCTACCGTTCCTGAGAATGAATGAACAAAATGATAAAATGATATTAGAAGCAGTCATATGCACAATACAGCAAAATTAAAATGAGATAGATGAGCTCTTACTCTGAGGTGAGTCCATTGGTGAATAAAAGTTACCAACAGATTCTGTGACATCGTCATGATGAGGAATGCCCAATAGATAGTTTCTTAATAAAGGTGCTCTTTCAGACTCAGGATATGCTGCCAGTGCTGCAAATATAAAAATTATACCAGGTTTTCACGATTTTTGAATCCATTACAAAAATTAGGATTTACTTATGTAATTTTATCATACACAAGCAACACTGCAATAAAAAATTCAAGAAATAGGTATGAAGTGCAGCTAGAAAATAACCAGATTTATGTTCTAAAAATAATTATTCAACATTTTAAATGTTATCACATTCAAAATTCTCTTCTCCCTATCCTGACATCACTCCACGTGAATCTTCAATTACTGGAAGTTTTCTTCAGTTAGCTTCTTGTGTCCCATTGCTTCTGCCTTCACTGCATCTACAGGCTCAAAAAGGGTTCCTTTCAATGCAGATTTGATATTTGGATTTAAAAACAAAGTTACATGATACAAGATCTGGTGAGTATGCTGGATGCTCTAACATGGGGGATCTTGTGTTTTGCCAAGTTCTTTACAATCAGTGCTTTGTGTGCCAGTGCTTTGTCTTGCAAAGAATCCATGAGCTTTCTTTCACATTTTAGGTCTTTTTTTTCTACCCATTCTAGAAATGTTATTAAAACCTTCTTAGTAGACCTGGTTAACAGTTTGACCTTCAGGCACCCAGTTCACATGAATCAACCCTCAGATATCAAAAAAAGTAATCATTGTTGCTTTTAATTTTTTCTTGCTCATCTATGATTTCTTCTGTCTTGGGGAAGTGGAACTTTTTCAATGCATGAATTGCCACTTAATTTCTGGGCCACATTGAAAAAACCACAATTATCACAAGTTATCTCAGTTGATGAAAAGTTAGGATTTTCAATGTGTTCAAGGATGCTGGTACAAATATTCATTCGAGTTTGCTTCTTTTCAAGAGTGAAGATTCTCAACATCATTTTTTGCTCGTTTTTGTTCATGTTAAAATGTTGTCTGATCAGTTTCTTTATCAATGTTAGCTAACTCAGTTAATTGTTCAAATGTTCAGGCAATGATTTGATTGTACAATTTCACTGATTTTTTTTTGGCTGTTATCATCATTTTTGTATGCAAGGACCATCTTGAATGTCTGTCCTTCCCTCTTTAAATTTTTTGAACCATTCATAAACTTGAGTATGAGATAGACACTCATTAAAATAAACTTGAGTCAACATATCATACATTTTTGCAGCAGATTTTGCTAGAAATTTCATTCATCCACTTCCCAACTCTTGCACTTAACATTTTTCCAATGCAGGGCAGATGTATTGTTTGCTTCAAACAAAGGCTACCATAGAACTGCTCATCATATGAACTTAAATGTTTCCATCTAGAATAAAGAATAAATGTATGATGACCACAACTGGTATTGCTCTAAAAACACAGGGAACTGGCTAAAAAAAATCAGTCAGTTATTTTAAAGCCATATTTCATATGTTCAGCTGGAAAAAAAAAGTATTGTGATTTTACCTTAAATTCTAAAATATTCAGACTATATCACTGTCACTGTCAAGAGCACTTATGGACCTTCTATGGTTTTGTGTTTTTACATATATTTCAAGACAAAATTCACTTTTAACTTAGTGCTTTCAGCATCTTTTAAAAAGAGTTAATTAAGGAAACTATGCTTAATAACCTATAACATAAGAACAAAATAAAAATACATTTCCATTTGCCTCCAAAATAATATATAATCCTACAATTTATGAACAGGATAATGATCACTATTATCTTAGTCATCAATTTTTATTATATTTTTTACTCATATGTACCTGATCTAGCCTTTCAGTTTTTCAGAAATTGATATGTGAATATTCCTGGAATGAACTTTCAGTTTCCTTGCCATAAAGATAGGTCTGCAATTATACTTAAATTTCCTAGCAACATAGGTACTTTTCTATGGCAGATAAATTTCAATATGGTGAACTGGTATTTGAGAGAAAAACATTATGATTGGTTTAATACTTGTATATCATGGTATAAATGTTAACCTTAAACACACAAATTTTACATTTGTTTAAAATCTTTAAAATAATCTCTAGTATTTTCCACCGGTGTTATAATGTAAATTAGATTAAATTAAGTTAAGAGCATTGTGAAACTCTTATAATAATGGAAAAGAAATGTAATGTATTTTATTTGGATGAGAATATGAAAAGGGAGGAGCAAGCTGATGCATATCTTGAGATTCATACAGACCTGGCTGGAAAACTTGATCTGCTATTTTCCATACTGAATAAAATTTGAAGCATATGAGTAGGAGATGAAAAAAATAATATACATATAATTACTGTTAATTTGTTACATTGTTAACAGTGTTACTTTATTTTTATTTTTCTTTTATATTATATATATGCAATGACACCTTTCTTCTCAAAATACTGCAAATCAATTAGTGCTGTACTGTAGTAGCTAGAATTCTTTCTTATGAGTTCGTTAAGCAAGCTCAAAATGTAATTGCTAGCAATTTAGTCTTAATAAAAAGATACTACATATTATTGTGTTGCTTAATAGACATCTTCAGGGCAACAAACAGCTGGACCAATTAATTCAAGAAAAGACAAACTAGTTTATGTATAGGTCTGTCTCTAAGCCGAATGCTAATGCTTATATGACTAAATCATCGTTATAATCATCATCATCATTTATTATTGAAATGAGGTAGTTTTCAGACTTTTTGGCCATGGTTCTACTTACCCAGACATTTTGCTGCAACTGCTAAACCATCCAATTTCAAGAGCCCAGAAATTGTTCCTCATCTTGTTAACTCTGGCCTTTAAGCATCATCATCATTATCATTATTATTATTGTTATTATCATTATTATTATTAAACTAATATCGAGGTGTTGACTGTTGCTCTACAACATTTTTTATAAACAAAGAATCTAGTACAGTGGCTGAACTTTGCTGAAGGCAATGCTCCATAATTAATTAAAAAGTTGTAACTGCACTTTTCCATGTGTAATCAGGAATTAAATTTGGTCTTTTACCAAGACATTCCCATCTTTATTTTTTATTATTATAAAATAAAGCTAATGTTGATTAATACACTTAGTTATTAGCAGTCTAGCTCCAATACTTGGTTAACAAGGTTTGTTTTTCAACTGCAATGAACATTTGTATGTGTTGGAGTGATTATACAAGATAGAGAGCATAGCAATTTAATTGATATATTTAGTGAGGCAGTCAGTACCAGTCTGAATTTTGCAACTTCTCTTTTATGTAGGGTATTCAGAATTATTTTTCAGTTATGATACAGAATTTCTCATTTCTCGTTAGCTGCTGTAGCTTTCATTCTAGAATAATTTATTACTTCTATTGTTGTTCTTATATAGTGTTGAACTGATATATAAGGTAGAGGACTTGTTTCATGTTGTTGCTTAATTAAAGAACTTTTTTAATCAGAATGTCTGCTTGAAAATGAACACTGTACACCAGTATATAATGAAACTTGAGAAATGAACCTCGTACACCCATATGTAATAAGACTTGAGAAATGAACAGAGAAACTGCCTCTTTATATATCTTTTACAAAACTCCTAACTCAGTTGCTTACCGATGTCAAACAATATAAGTGCATGCCCCCGTGGAACTTCAAAAATTCAAAATATACATAAATGATTGGCTCACTTAAAGCCAAATGAGTCATAGGGCAGGAGAAATTGACACCCTTAGGTGATCTAAGTTCAAATTTCAGCTACCATCCACCGGCAGCTAAGTCTTTAAAAAGGACATAAAACTTGTTTCTCTCTTTTCCCCCTCTTGGTTACAACAGTGACTTAGTATTTCTGTAACTCTTTCCTTCTAGTTATTATAAACAGTTTATATCAGAAAATTTCTTATCCTAAAATAATACATTATAATATCTACTTAATATTTACACAATTGATTTAAAATATAATTAAATTTTTGCAAAGTATATATGTTATATTAATATTTTAATGGAGGCCAGTCACAAATACTGTTTCTAATATAGTTTGAATTTATTCTTAAAAGCTGTACCCTTAAATTGTTTAATATATCTAGGCAGTTTACAAAAATATAAAGAACCCCCTTAATTTATACTATAAAATGCTATGTGATAGGACAAATACCTTCTTATTAGATGGATATATACATGGTTCAGTTAACTAATTACAAAGAAATGTAGACAGATAGAGAGTAAAGAGTAAACATTTTATTAATACTAAAGACATATTTACCAATATTACATATTTAAATTTAAAAATGATCCTACAACATTTCTTTTCTAATGTGAATAAGTAAGTTATGTATGACTGGGCTGCACAGATATATAATTAAATTCCATAATTCAAATGGGAGAAAATTATATCAAGTATGCAACATATATAAGGAAAAATTTTAAAATGTAAACACCTTTACTTAATTTATTATGTAATTGATCTGTGTGTTCATGCCACATCATACAATTGCCAATAGCAATACCAAGAAATTTCTGAATTGTAACTTTTTCACGAGGTTTAGTTTGAAGTAAAACATTTATATCTGTGAGACCAATACCAATACCAAGAATTTTCTGATTTGTAGCTTTTTCAATAGATTTAGTTTGAAGTAAAACATTTATCTCTGTGAAACCTATTGAATTTAAAGTGAATGCATTCTCTTAGTTTTAGAAACATTACTGTTACATTTGTCACAATATAATTAAAAAAAAAAATGCCCCAAGATGGAACCTTACAGACACCATATTAAATCATCAAGGGCTATGAAGTAGATTTAACAGATTTCATCACACACTGTAGTACAGTGCTCTCTATTGCTTCGAAATGACTCAGTAAGATTATATACTAGGTTTCTTATGCCATACCATTCCAATCTATTAAAAAATATAGTCAAATTTAAAACTAACTGTTTTGGAACTAATAAGAATATTAAATCAACTTGCCAGCTAATTAAGAATACATAGTCAAATGCTTTAGAGAGGTTAAATAATATAATACTAACCTTTATACTGTTATTCAAGTTCGTGTAAACTTGATAAATAATTCTGCAAGGGCAGCACAAGATATATCCTTTCTTAACTTAAGCTGGTAATTATTTAATATGGGATTTTTAATAAAAAGGGAATCAAGTCTTTATACAATTATTTCTAAAGCATTATTCTAATAACTAAAGTTTATTATATTGAGCTTATCTCCCTTTATATAAACTCCATTTATGATATACAAATAAGTCAGTATTAGGTGACACTAAAACTTCACTAACTGAAGTGTCACCTAATAGTGACTCATTTGTATATGTAACAACTTCACTGTTCCTAACTTCTTTTAAGATTACAATTCCATTTATGATATAACAAATTATTATTGAGGAAATCACTCAAATTTCACTAATTTAGTTCCACTTACTTGGACATGTTTCAAAGGCGGTTGCCTTCATCATCAGCATGATCCCAATGTCCGCTTCCTCGCGTGGTATTCAGATGTCGCTCCGCAGATTTTATGAACTTTGTGATAAGGTTACTATTGTTTGGGAGATCAAATTTAACTAAATTTTCTTTGTTTTTATTTATGAATATATTTTCCCACACTGTCAATTCTATTGTTTTTTGAAGAGCTAGTAAGAGTTTTGGTCCCTTTTGGAATTCGTGGTTCTTTTGCCAGAAATGGTCTGCTATTGCTGATTTTTCCATGTGTTTATATTTTACATGTCTCATGTGCTCCTTAAACCATATGGAAATATTTCTTTTTGTTTTGCCTATATATTTCATATTGCAATCTTTGCAAGCAATTTCGTAAATGCCTGATTGTTTTTCTGGAGGAATTTTGTCTTTTGTGTTCGTTTTTAGGAGGTTTTTTAAACTACATTTGTTTACTGGAGCCAAAATGATGTTTGCCTCTTTAAACATTTTCTGGAATTTTTGGTGTGCCCATGGGTGGAATGTGAATTTCTTATATATATGATCCCCTTTGTAGCCTTTTAGTGTGGTGATATGATGCCTAACTTTAGACAGGATGGAAAGATGTGTGTCTCAAATGATTTACTTCTGAGGTTTTCAAAAGGTTTTAGTAAAAGGTATCTCCTTTTTTCAGTAAATAAGCTAAAATTTAACACCAACCATCAAATTATTAATAACATCTAATTGCTTTTCCCAAATAGCTGCAGAAATAAAAACACTAAATTTGGAATTTTAAGTTATGAGTTATTGACTTTGCAAGCTTTAGTTTTTTTTTTTGCGAGCTATGTTGACAAAAAATGTATTGAACATATTGCATATTTTATTATGATTATTTACTGCTTTTCCATGATACAGTAGGTCTAAATTTTCATCTTAAGCCCTTACCTTATGTTACAATTAACTGTTCCTCATATGGTTTTGCTTAGGTTACTGAATTTTTTAATTCTCTCTTCTGGATCACTCAGTTTTAGTCTACAGATCAATGTGAAGTAGTCACATTTAAATTTTTATGCTTCCATAGATAGTAGTTATATTTTATAAATTTTCAGATTGTACAGTTCATAATAATTTTTATTTGCAACAGATATTGTTTCAATAGGTTGATTAATTTTGCATTTAAAGTGATGTTTTCTTACACTTAGCGTCTACAAATATCAAAAGTATTAGGGTCAGCTATCATTTTAGGTATAGATAGTTATAGAGAAAGAGGGCAGCAAACATTAAAATGCTTAAATGTAAATTGGAACTTGCACAGTGAAGCCAATCATATTAATTGATATCATTGTATGATTCAGTTGAACTACACACTCTTAAAGCTTCACTTACTTTTCATAAATGTATGGAACCGGTTTTGAGAACATTTAGTTCCCATCTTCAGCCAGGCTAAAGTTCAACTGTCGGATCATTCGTTGAGCTGTGGGAATGTATATTCTGCTCTGGTGGCGGTGTGATAAACTTGTAGTTTATGTTTTCATCCCCAACAATATCGAAGTTCATTATGCTGTCTTTGTATTTTTAGATGTAGATTTTCTCCCAGGTTGCTAATTCCGTAGGTCCTTGTACTGATTTTAATAATTTTGCTTTATTTATTATGTCGTGATTTTGTGTCCAAAAATGATATGCTACTGCTGGTTTCTCTATTTGCTTGTACTTTATGTTCCTGAAATGTTTCTTTAACTTCGTGCCTATGTTTCTCTTTGTTTTTCCAATGTAGATTTTTTCACATTCTGCACAGTTTATTTTGTAAATACCTGATTTTTCTTCTTCTGGAATACTGTCATTAACATTATCTTCAGTAAATTTTTAACATTAAATCTATTAATTGGTGCCAACCTGATATTAAAATCTTTAAGAATATTCTGAAATTTTTTTGTGGCCCATGGATATGTGAATTTTTTAAAAATTAGTTTATCTTTTCTTGCTGAAAGTGTTGTGGTTTCTTTGATATGTTTTTGTCTCTTGAATTTCTGCACCTTTTTATGTACTAGTTCTTTTTTAAAACCATTTTTAACTGCTGTTTATTCTATTTGTTTGTATTCTTTAAAATATTCTTCTTTGCTAATTTGTAGGTTAACTAGCCGGTGTGTTAAACTGTTAATTACTGCATGTTTGTGCGCTGTGGGGTTAAAACTGTCAGCTTTGACGTGATTATCTGCATGTGTATTCTTTCTGTATATTCAAAATTTAAGTTTTTCTTGGCATTTCATTATTTTAATATCCAAGAATGGCAGCATGTTATCTGTTTCTATTTCGTATGTAAATGATATGTTTATATCTTGAATATTTAGAAATATTGAGGCATCGTCAATGAGTTTTTTGTTAACTATGGCAAATATATTGTCTACATATCTGTACCATACCTTAAATATGTATGGAAAAGCTGTGATGATGTGTGTTTCAAATCTACTCATGAAGAGATTAGCTAGAAATGGAGATAAGGGGCTGCCCATTGTAAGTCCTGCTTGCTGTTTATAAAATTTTCCTTTAAAAGTAAAAAAGGCATGGTTTATGCAAATTTCTGTCAGTTTGATGTATTCTTTTATGCGTGTATCATTAATTCCACTTGTTTTTAGCCATTCATGTAGATAAGTCAGGAGTTTTTCTTTTTGTATGCTCGGAAACAGAGATTCTACGTTGAAAGATATAAGAGTGTTAGAGGGGTGCAATTTTATGTCTTTAATTTTTTCTATTAACTGATATGAGTTATTTATGCTCCTGGTTTGAAATTTTGGTAATGTCTTGAATCTATTAGTTAACCATTTTTCTAAATAGTAAGAGGGAGTATTGATGTTGTTAATGATGGGGCACATACCATTTCCAGTCTTGTGAATTTTAGGTAAACCATATAACTTAGCTATTTTAGGGTTGCTCTGTTTTATTTTGAATATTGTTTCTTTTGGAGTGACTGTACATGTTTTCAGAACCTCATTGATGGAATTAACACACCCTTTCAATGGGTCTGACTGGATCTGAACATATTCTTTTTTATTTAATAAATTCTGCATTGTATTATTATAATCTTCTTTATCCAATATTACTACTCTGTTTTCTTTATCTGCTTTTTCATTTAAGGAATTTATTGTATTCTTATAAGTGTTGTGTACTGCTGAATTCTTTTTAACAATGCCTTTAAAAACTTTTTCTGATTTAATTCTATTTCTTTTTCTTTGTTCTTCAATCCTTCAATGGCCACTTCCAAATCTACCAAATAATCCTCTATTTTAGTGGAGTATTGTACACAAGTTTTTAAGCTTTTATTTAGAAATGCTAATTCTTCTTTTTTGAAATTTTCATTAGATAGTTTTTCTACATAATTCTGTTTAGGGTTTGGAGTTTTCTTCAGTTTATGATAAAGCTTACTAAATTTTCTTTTTTGATTGCTGACTTTTTGTTTACTTAAATCATACAATGATATCAATTAATTAAAATGCTTGTTAAATACATCATAGCACATTTCTAATTTTTTTTCCCAAGTTATTACATTTTCCCAGATTATCCTAAGTTTCTTAAAGAAGACTTTCAACCAGGTGCCTTATATTACTATTATGTATAGACAAAATCTTCTGATATTTGGGGCAGACTTAATGCTAGTGATTCCAATTATGCATGTAAACTGATCACAGTGAACTGGAAGATGTTTTCAAAATATATTGGTTTTGGTAATAGGTCCATTCCAGTTAGTTGTAATATGATGCTGAAAATGGTGGGATGGTGGATTTAGATGAACTGCAACTGAATGTAGAACCCAAATCACAAATTTTTAGGTCACAAATTAAAACAAAATAAATGGCAATTTACATGAACTAAAAATGGGTCAGAGGCAGAGAAATTACAGAGATCAACTGTCATAAAGCAAATGCTATTGCTTTCTTCAAACATCTAACAATCAATTCTTTGGCTACAGTTTTTGTTGAAGTAGTTAGTCTTAGAAATATCAGTAAGTTTCAGCAAACACCTAATCTATTCAACATAGAATATATGTTTACGGAATGTCGGAATCCAGAATATATGCTCAAAAAGTGCAGTGTAAATGTGCAAATCCAGTCAATTGCATGTCTGTAGAAAGCATGTGCGGTGCAACTGAACAGCAGAAATTCAGTATTATTGTATTAAATCTACTAAAATTTTTGCATTACAATGTTCAACTGTTTTGGTTTTCACAAGATATGATTTTTCATTAACATCATTCCAAAGAGCAACAAGAACATTCTTCATGTCTACTGTTTGATCAATGTAATTTTCTTCATGTGTTGATTTAATTATATCTGGATCTTCTTTGGCATGCTTTTTTTTATAATAGTGTTTAGCACCTTTTTTACTACTCAGGCACCACAGGCATTTTGGCATATTTGACTAGGTACTCTCTCAAATTCGTTTCAATGGGAATCAGAGTTAATTCATGTAGCTGTTGTTATGCACTGCTTAAATTGTTCATTTTAGGAGGCATCAAGATCAGAAATGAATCCTTGATCATTTGTTTCACATTTTCTTTAAAATCTGTCTTATATGCAACCAGAGTTAAGGAACTTTACAGAACTTGTACTACCTGGAGTTGAACTCTATGCATCACTCTTTTCACATCAATGTCCCTTTGTTCTGTGTTTCAAATTTTTCTCATCACATACACAATGAACTTTTTTTTTTTTAATTTTGAACTCTGAGTACAGAATATAAAAGTTTTCCTTTTTAAGCCATAATATGAACCGTAGAGAACTCCTGAGTCATTTTAACACACAAACAGATAGATACAAAGAGCACATTATTATACAAAGAGTATTCCACACATATTAACTGAGTTAATCAGGATATGCACTGACAATGAAATGATAAAGCCATCTAATTTTAATTAGTGCAATTTTATTGTTGATACACCTACAGAATCTCAGGTTGCCTATCTTTATTATGCTTATCAACCAAATGTCTGTTAGACTATGAATCAACTAGAATCACGCTAAAGATACCAATCACACATTTAAAATGATATTATAATTTAACTTATAGTAAACTAATACCTTGCAAATATTCAGCAGCTTGAATTTCTTGTGGTAGCACCCGAAAGTCAAGAAACCATGCTTCACCCCATGAAAGAACAAATGAAATCAGCACCAGCAGCACATGGAACACAGGCTGACTGACTGTCATCCACTGGAATATAAATTGCACAAAAACAGGAACAGGGGAAAAAAGTATTAAGTATATAACAAAAGCTCTACAACATTAATTATCTTCTGCACTTGTGACAATAAAGGGAATATTTTCAAGATATTTCTGTAAATTTATGCACAAAATCAGCACCCACATATGTATACTTCAGTAACTGATTAATTTGTCAGAACATGTTTCAAGAGCTTTCACTCTCATCTTCAGCTGGGGACTGACTAAAGTTTGCAGGTGACATTAATCTCTGATGGTTCCAATATACAGCAAATCAAGAAGTCAATTGATGGGATGTCAAAATTCATAACATGATGCTTATTCTTTAAAATGAAAATCTTTTCCCATATTGCTAATTCCCTGGGATTGGTGGTGGCTTCCACCATAATTGTATGTTCAAAAATGATCTGCAATTGCTGATTTATTCCATGTTTATATCTTACATCTAAAGTGTTCTTTTGCCATTGTCTCCAAATTTCCTCATTGTGATCAGATATGGGTGTGTGTGAGATGTATAATAACTAGAAAAGCAGAAAAGGATAAAATACTAAGAAAAGATCACAGATTAATCACTTGTCTTCTTGCCATAGAAGAACTCCAGCAGTTTGAAATATAGCTATTACTAATCTGTGACTTTTGCTTAGTGTTTTATCCTTTTCTGCTTTTCTAGTTATTGTTATTTTAGTCACATTATTAATAGGGTTATATTATTTTTCATTTATATTGTATGTGTATATATATAAATAAATAAATTAACAGTAATTGTAAAAGTAGAAAAAGATAAAACACTAAGAGAAAGTCACACCTGTAATCGCTATATATGCATCTAATTACAATCCAACAATTTATCTGATACATTCCTGTCTTTTTTTGTTGGATTGAATAATCCTTTCAAAAGGTTCCCAATGTTATATTTATTTTGTGCAGCCAATACAATATAAATTTGTTAAAAAATTTTGTGAATGCCCTGTTGTCAATGGATGGTATGTGAATTTTTTAAAACTTATGTACTTCTTTATCATGGACAGAGTGGTGATGTTTTTCACATCTAATAAGTCTTTTGAGATATCTGATTTGTTATCTAATATTTGAATTTATTTTTCTTTATATCAACATATAATTTTAAATATTGCAGCAAGATCTATGCCTTCATCGATTCCATAATATTAACTAACAATTAAAATTAGTATATTATTATGACTCTATTACAGTCATTTAATTCTAAATACTTCATCCAACTATTATCCTATATGAGTTATTT
Organism: Metallyticus violacea; assembly: GCA_030762175.1. Classification (NCBI taxonomy): domain Eukaryota; kingdom Metazoa; phylum Arthropoda; class Insecta; order Mantodea; family Metallyticidae; genus Metallyticus; species Metallyticus violacea. Next base: position 100,226,105 of record CM060832.1, read on the forward strand.
CCTTAGGACTATACACACACACACATTAATACCCTTTCAATTTATCAATCATTGACTATCTGACCATTCTTTATCATTTCTCCCTCACCTTCCCTAAACACATTGTAATATCCATAAATTATTATACTTCTAAGGTTACATTTCTATCTACATTTCTTCCATCATCCTCTTCACTTTTCTTATTCATTTCTCTCTAACTTTACCTAAACAGTTTCTGGTCATTTTTATACTTTTTTCTTCTTTTACCATTAATTTTAATTAAAATTCCCCCACTAAATTTTCCTATTTTTTATTTCAAACCTTTCCTTTCCATAACTTTATTTCATTACAATATAACAAAAAATGAAAATATAACAGTTTCTCCACACATTAAACAATTTTCTATTCCTTTATCATATCCTAATCCCTTTAAATTAATTTATAACAGCAGTTCTAGCCCAAGCAAACCCTTCTCTACCTGCCTTATCACATTGTTCTATATATTTTTATTCCCCTATAAAGTCTCAATGAACTCTTTTCACTTAAACTACTAATTATTTCTTGTTTTCAATATCTTCCAATCTTAGATTTATTTATTTCCAAAATCCTCTGTTTTGGTATTCCCTATTTATCCATACTTTTCCTTAACCTATCTGTTGTAAAATTTCCTGTACTTTGAAATACCATGATTTTAAATATTACACTTACATTTCTCCTAGATACTAAAACATTCTTTAATAATATCACTCTCTTCTAATGTGGTAATTATGAATAAATATTTCATAATTTTTGTGATTATTTTTTTCTTAGTGGAATATCTACCCAATTCTAGGTTGTTGGTAAACCTAAAAGCAATTTACAAAAACTTTGATTTATTTTATCTATGCATCCTCTACACCCCAAATTTCTGACCCATACAACATTTTAGCTTCTTCTGTAGTTGTGTGTATTCTTTCCAGCCAATTCCCTCTTATATCAGAAAATTTTCTTAAACATGCTATTATAACATTCATAGGTGCTTTTCCTTTTGCTATTGCTATTTTGTTCTGCTCATTCCTACTTCCATTATAAAGTAAGCTTGTCCCTAGATAATTAATTTTCCTTACTACCTCTATTTCTTTCCCATTTAGCTGTTTCTTTCATCATTTTTTCAACTTATAACCTCTTTTAAAAACCAAGATCTTTGATTTCTTTTCATTAATTTTCAATCCCCATTGTTTATAAAAAGTATTCACTATTTCAATTGCTCTTCTCAATCCTCTACTAGATATACATGTGATTATTAAATTATCAGCAAAAGGCAACCCTGGTATTTCCTTATAAGTTATTAATGTAGATGTAACTTATCTCTTTTAGTTTCTTCCAAAATGTCATTAATAGAGATTGAACAGCATTGGACTTAATTTACAACCTTGTCTTACCCGTTTACTCTGCATATAATTCGTTACCTCATCACTTGAAAATATGACGCAAAACAAATCCTCACTATATATCTTTTGTAGGAGTTTTATAACATCTTATTTACTCACCTTTCTTTTTAGTTTTAACCACATTGCTTCTCTATTTATAGTATTAAGTGCTCCCTCAAAGCCTATAAATACCATATAAACTCTTTCGCTTTTCTTGCTTAAATATTTATCTACAATTATCTTTATTATGAAAACATTATCCACAGCTACTAATGAATAGTTCAATTCATTGTTTAGGGGAGTATTGATTATGTACTGGTATTCCACTATATATTCTTCTTTGCTGAGGAGGATGTTTACTAATCTTGTTTATAATGGCACGTTGGTGGGATTTAGGGTTGAAGCTATTATTCTTTATGTATTATCTGTATGTATAGATTTGAAATTATGTTGTTTCTTCTGTAGATTTTAAGGACTAAAATGGATTTTTTGATTTAGTTTATTTATGGATGCTCTTTAGCATCTCAGGTCATTAGTATTCCATTCAAATCAGAACGTGAAACAGCCAACAAATTTTGCTCAGACGCCTCTTTTTTCAGACTTGAGGTTCTTTTACATGCCATAAATGTATGACACAGGACCTATGGCTTTACTTCCCTTTCGAAGGAAACCATACTTAGGATTTTTACACCTAAAAAATCCATCGGTCCTGGCCAGGACTGAACCAATGATCTTGGGTTTTGGGGGCAAGTATGGTTACCACTACACCACCAGGACCAACACCCAAAAAAGATAAACATACTTCCTCTTCAATTTCTATAGTGGACTTAATGCTTTGGTCTTGGAGATTTAATAATTTTAAGGCATCCTCTGTTTTTTTTATTGCAAATGTCTTCCACATTGTGAAAATACATTTTTCTTTTTTTTTTAATAGTGTTTATGCCCATTTTTATTACTAAGGCACCACAGGTGGCGGACATTGATGATACATGAAATGAAAGGATAAATTGGAAAAGGAGTATTTTTTTTAAGGAAGGAAGCATTCCAGGCCTAAATCTAGGGTACTACCCTGGCATTTGCCATTTATGAGATCTGAGGGAAACCTGGCAAAAACCTCAGTCAGGGAGGATGGTCTTGGTGGGAATTGAACCCCAGCTCTTTTACTCAAAGATCCACACCTTAACCACCTTGGTCACTCATGGCGGTGAAACTACATTTTAAGGATAAATAGAAATGTATTTGAAATTGAGGATTACGCCAATCTTAAAAAATTGTGCATGATAAAACTTCTTCACCTTTAATGGAAAAATTTACTAACAAACTCTGGCTTGGCTACCGGTAATATCCTCTCTCCAGTTCTGGCAAATTTATTCATGAGTACAATAGAAGCATACTTTATCCTTTTATCTTTAAAACCTGTTTTTGCTCTTTGGATGACATATTTTAAATAGTAACTGTATATTCAAAGCACCAGAGGTCACATCGTCACTTTACAGCATTCGTTGGTCCTCAGCTGAAGATTAGAGTGAAAGCTCTTGAAACATAATCTGATAAATTAATCTGAAAGTGAGTGAATGAATTTTTATTTCAGCAAACAACATTACAATTAAATTTACATAAACAAACACAATATCTAAGAATATAGTGATACAAAAACTAAGGTTCTCCCATACCTTAACCACCAGATTATATGATTGTATGGTAAAGAGATCCTAAAATAAATAAACATTTTCACAACTGTGTGTGCCCTCAAGCACCTTCCTTATACTTCTCCTCCACTTATACCTTACTTTTCCTCAGAATATGACATTTTAATTGATATCTTGTTGTAGTTTGTCCCATTTTTCATCCCAGATACTAACCCTTCACTACTTTCACATTCTATTAGACTATAGAGTGCACTATCCATTTTCCTGCACATAATACATCCTGCTTTAAAATTTTTTCTTAATTCTTTTAGAAATAGCGTCCCTGTACACATCCAATAGTATGTATCAAAATATATTTAAATTGATATGTGTGTGCATGTGAAAGAAAGGGAGAGGCTCTCGTGCAATTGTACAAATTAACTCCTAGAATAAATTGCAACTGAAGTATTTAAATGTCGCATCTCTTAGAGTGATTTTTGACACTTTTTGGGCATATATTTCATGGTCTTTGTTCTAGATATATCCTTAAAATATGGATAAAATTGTACTGGAAAAGAAGCATCTGAAAGATGAAGACAACAAATATTATAGCTAGAGAATTTTACATTTTTGTAACAGTTTATGCAACTTACATGGCAGAGCTTTGATCAAGTTTTTCATTAGCAATTTCAAATGTAACACTGGGATTATCCTTAAGACTCCTTTTAGCTGTTTGTGCCTTTCAATAAAGTGAGCTATTCTGCAAACCTAGTACATGTTAGTTTGCCAAGCAAAAGCTACAGAGTAGCGAGAAATGTGAAAAGTTTACATGACATATAAATGTATTGTTTCTTATCAGCATTTTGTATCATTTGGAATATGTATGTGTTTGGTCCCATTGTGCACCCTGGACAGTGACTTATTTTTTCAGAATGTCCTGAAATAACATTTATTTGAGATACAAGGGTAGGTCCATAAGTTTACGGCTTACCCATTTTTAGGTATGATAAAGACAAAAACTATATATCACTTTTCAATATAGTTACCTTTATTGTAATACACTTCTCACATCTTTAAGTTAACATTTCAATCCCCCCACCAAAAAATAGTCAGTGTCTGCAAACTGGATATAAACAGCATCTCTCATTTCTTCGTCACACTTACATTTCCTTCCTCAAAGGTTCTTCTTGAGCCGAGTTTTCAGAAGAGGTAATAGTCACTGGGAGCTAGATCTGGACTGTAGGGTGGATGGTCCATCTCCTTGAAGCCACATTTCTTCACAGCTTCCTTTGCAACAAGAGCTATGTGCACAGGCGCATTGTCGTGAAGAAGTTGCACACCACCACTCAGCTTTCCCCGCCTTTTCTCTTTGATGGAAGCACATAGTCTGTGCAGTAGGCCCCATTTACTATGGTTCCTCTCCTTGAAGTCAATGAAAAAAGTATTCCTTCACAGTCCCAGAAGATTGTGACCATGATCTTCTTGGTTGACTGAGTGACCTTTAGAGGCGGTGCTTTGCCAGGTTATCTCCATTCCATTGATTCTCTTTTGGACAAGGGATTATAAGTTTCATCTCCTGTACAATGGTTTGCAGAACTTCTCTCTCGTTGACATAGCAGATCTCTAAAAATGCCTGACAACAGATGACTTGTTGCTGCTTTTTAACTGAAGAAAGAAGTCTAGATACCCATTTTGCACTAACCTTATTCATGTTAAATGCTCATAAATAATTCGAAGGACTGTTGTTTTAGAAAGACCCAACCTTGCTGCTATTACTGTAACTTTGAGCTGCCGATCTTCCATAATTTCTCCTTCCACAAGAGTGACATTTTTAGGAGTGAGGACCTCCAAGGGCTGATCTGCATGCTCTTTGTCTTCAATGCTTTCTTGGTCCATTCGAAAAAGTTGGCCCTTTATTTTATGGTAGAATATGAGGGGGATGCTTCCCCATATACACCATCCAATTGCTATTTAATTTCATTTGGAGTAAGTCCTTCTTTTGTGAAGAACTTAATAACAGCTGGATATTCCATTTTGAACATGTCACAATCTTCTACCCATTGCCTTCTTTATGCAATTATATCTGAACAACTGCACACAGTGGAGTGGAAATTATAGCTGTAATTATTTACTTAACAGATAAGGTATGATATCAGGTAAGAATTTTGTGAACGTGATAATCCTTACAGTGAGGCCAGAAACTTATGGATCTACCCTTATATATTTACTTGCATTTTGTAAAAGTAATAAAGCAAAAAAAAAAATGTTCAAGCCATCTGAGTAAAGCATAAACAGATTAAACAGTTTTCTTTTTAAGTTTAAATATAGTGCTTAAGTTTTTGAAGAAGATAATGGCAGATAACTTTTATTTGCAGTAAATACTATCTAAAATGTTACAGCCTTATGGTATCTGGAAATATATTATAAAACTATTTTTTGATCTCACACTAACAAGTTTACATTTCCACTCAGTACATATCAATTAGGCAGCATAAACTTAAGGAAAGTTTATAAGAACACCTGGACTAAAAACTTACCTGGTATACGAAAACTTTGCCAATTAGGAATGCACATGAACCTGCAGTTGACAGCTGTAATGTGAAAATTGAATATAGATATAAAGTTTTAAAGTGCAAATCACAAATATGCCAAATTATTACTGTCACCTTAACTTTTATTAAATATTTGTTTTATCTCAGACTACTGCCTCAACAACTTAAAAGCAACTATATCTATATCTTAAAATTATTTCATCATTTTTGTATATTTTTACTGTGTGTTTGAAATAGATGGTCCCTAACCTCTAGTATTGATGTATTAATGTTATAGTGCTGACTATAAGAGATAATATTCAAAACTGAATGCACACTTAAAAAAAGCAAGACATCAGCAACTTGATCTCGGCAGGAACTGTTATATAAACAAAGAGATTAGGTATCCTACATTAATGTGTTAAGTTGTTAACACTAACTCCACTTACTTTTTTAAAACTTTGGACTAGTTTCGGGAGAGGTTCCTCCCATCATCGGCTATTGTTGACTGAATGCTGTTGTTCGAAACGGGGGATGGACGCCCATTCGCTCCTGTGGTGGTATCTTGTGGTTCTAGTAGAAACTTGCTGAGTTCATCCAGCGGCGGAAAATCAAAATTCATTAAGTTGTTCTTATTTTTTAAAATGAAAATTCTCTCCCATGTGGATAGTTCTATTGGGTTGTGAAGTTGTATCAGTAATTTAATTTCTGGTTTTATTTCATGATTTTTTTTCCAAAAATGAGCTGCTATTGCTGATTTGTCTATCAGTTTCAATCTAATGTTCCTAAAATGTTCTTTTCTTCGAATTTCTAAATTTCTTTTCGTTTTTCCAATGTAGCTGTGCTCACAATCTGCACATTTAATCTCATATATTCCTGATTTTTGCTCTGTAGGGATGGTATCTTTCATTGTGTAATGTACTAAATTTTTTTATATTATATTTGTTCTTTGGGGCTAACATAATTCCATGATCTTTGAATATCTTCTTAAATTTGCTGTGGTAAGTTGGATGGTACGTGAAACTTTTGAATTTATATCTGTCTTCAGTGTTCTTAAGTGTGGAAACTTCCTTAATCGATTTTTGTCTTTTAACTTTATTGATGATTTTTGGTACTGAGTCTGTGTTGAAACCGTTGGTTATAGCCGTCTTCATTATATTTTGGTGTTCCATTTTGTACTCGGTTTCAGTCAATGGGATGTTGATTAGTCTGTGTGCTAAACTGTGAAACACTGCATATTTATGTGGGATGGGGTTATAGCTATCATTTTTTATGTAATTTTCTGTGTGTGTTTGTTTCCTGTGAATTCCAAAGCTAAGACTGTTTGCATTTCTTATTACTTTTAAATCAAGGAATGGGAGACATCCATTTCTCTCCTCTTCTATGGTAAACTGTATAGATTTGTGTTGTAAGTTATGGGGTTTCAATGCATCTGTAGAATGTTTTTTTGGTATTATTGCAAATATGTCGTCCACATATCTATGCCATGTCTTGAAAATCCACGGGAACGCTTTGGTCATATGTATTTCGAAGGAACTCATGAAAAGATCTGCCAGAAACGGAGACAAAGGGTTTCCCATAGCTAGGCCAGAAACTTGTTGGTAATATTTTTTATTGAAACTGAAGAAGTTTTGTTGGATGCAAATATCTGTTAGTTTCAGCAAATCTTCTACTTCTTCTGATTTTAAGTTTATAGATGTTAACCATTTTTTTAAACTTTGCATCAAGTTTTCTATTGGAATACTCGGAAATAAGTCTTTCACATCGAATGACACCATTATATCCCCAGTTTTTATTTTGCTGTGTTTAAGTTTTTCAACTAGCTCACATAAATTTTTAATGTTTAAGCTCTGGAATTTTTTAAACGATTTGAAAATGTTGATCAGTTTTTTTGCTAGTTGGTATGTGGGTGAGTTTATGTTATTAATTATTGGTTAATAATTATGTTATTAATTAATATTAACCAATAATTAATAACATAAACTCACCCACATACCAACTAGCAAAAAAACTGATATCATCATTAAAGTTAAAAGACAAAAATTGATTAAGGAAGTTTCCACACTTAAGAACACTGAAGACAGATATAAATTCAAAAGTTTCACGTACCATCCAACTTACCACAACAAATTTAAGAAGATATTCAAAGATCATGGAATTATGTTAGCCCCAAAGAACAAATATAATATAAAAAAATTTAGTACATTACACAATGAAAGATACCATCCCTACAGAGCAAAAATCAGGAATATATGAGATTAAATGTGCAGATTGTGAGCACAGCTACATTGGAAAAACGAAAAGAAATTTAGAAATTCGAAGAAAAGAACATTTTAGGAACATTAGATTGAAACTGATAGACAAATCAGCAATAGCAGCTCATTTTTGAAAAAAAAAAAATCATGAAATAAAACCAGAAATTAAATTACTGAAACAACTTCACAACCCAATAGAACTATCCACATGGGAGAGAATTTTCATTTTAAAAAATAAGAACAACTTAATGAATTTTGATTTTCCGCCGCTGGATGAACTCAGCAAGTTTCTACTAGAACCACAAGATACCACCACAGGAGCGAACGGGCGTCCATCCCCCATTTCGAACAATGGCATTCAGTCAACAGCAGCCGATGATGGGAGGAACCTCTCCCAAAACTAGTCCAAAGTTTTAAAAAAGTAAGTGGAGTTAGTATTAACAACTGAACACATTAATGTACGATATATTACCACTCCATTGTCTACAGCTTTGTAAGTACAATTTTTACTTAAAGAGGTTAGGATTTATAACAGAAAATTATGGAAAAGGATGAAATTATGTAGTCATTTGAATAACAGGAAGCATTTCACAATGAATGATACTGGAAAAGAGGAAGCTGCTAAAGAAATTAGCAGACATCTTTAAAAGTATTTTGAGAAAAGAATGCAATGGAGAGATGCCAATTTCACCTCACAACCAAGGGAGACCAGAGAAGAGAGCTTAATTAAGAAAAGAAGATTCCCAGTTAACTGCATGGACTTCACATGAAGCTGCAGATACCATCAGGATAAGTAATCATCAGACTTCTACTACATATGCATGCAAGTCTTCTAGTAGTTCTACAAATGAAAAAGTTCTTATTTTAAAGGACCAAAATTTTCAGTACCTTAAAAACAAAATATGTGATTTAGATATAATGCTCAGTAATGAATTGCAAAATGCAGATGTTCTTTGTATTGAACACTGGCTGCAGGAAAACAAGAAAACATACAATAAGATACAACATTTTGAAATTTCAAGTTCATATTGCCAGAAATCCTATAAAAATGTATGTTTGACATGTACTTTTAAAACATTTAAAATATAAAGTGAACACACTAATATATACACTTCCTAAACCTAGAACAGTAATTTGAGCATGTTTGATTAATAGTAGTTTATAACAGATTGCCTGATGTTTGAAAACTTTGCATTTGACATAGTTTATCATCAGATCCTACTATTCAAGTTAGAAATGTATGGACTACGAGGTATTGTTAAAGAATGATTTCTCTTATACAATAATAGGAAACACTATGTTGTTTACCCCTATTTTTCTTATTGTTTATTGATGATCTCCAGCATATCTTTCCTCCTGCCACACTGTTTTATTTACAGATGATACTAACTTGCTCTTCACAAATGAAAATGTAACTCATCTAAATCATTATGTCAAGCTAACACTTAGCAAATTTAAAAACTGGCTTACAAGTAACAACTTATCCTTAAACATTCAAAAAACTTCAGTAACCAATATCACTTAAAACTACCTCTGATTTATTCAATGTGTCTTTATATAATGAAACATGACTAGCTATATGACTAATGTACCTAGTTTCTTAGACATAACAACTGACTGTAATTTAAGCTGGAATGAATATTTTAAGATATTATTAATAAAATTATCAGAAATGTGTTTTGCTTTTAGATATATAATACATTTTTTTAATATATACATTAAGGTCTTTATTTTGCATATGTACAATTGATCCTAAGATGGGATACCATTTTGGAGTATTTCCAATAATCTGTGCAAAATATTCTAAGATGCAAAAAAGAATTGTAAGAAGTATGCTTAATGTGCTCAACAGAGGATAAACTACCCAAGTAAGAATTTTTAGAAATTCTTGTTGCCAAATGACTGACTTATTTGCAAATTTATTAATTTTGTCCATTCATCAACTTGGAGACTTATGACAGTTAGTATTACAGATTAAATCCCTATAATAAATAAAATTTAAAAATAATTAGATGTTATAATTATAAACAATAAGATTCTAAGCTTATAAAAATTCCATTTTGTACATTTGTTATGCTTATGGTTGATTTAATCCAAAAGGTTCATTCCTGGAGACATGCCTACTTATGAAATTCAAAGTTACTATACTTAAATATGAGGGCTGTTCAATAAGCCCATGCAAGAGATGTAGCACTAGATTGTTTTCATTGTTGATTGTTGAGGAATGATGTACGTGGTTTTAAATAGTTACAAATCTGAGTCTGTGTTTCAGTCATTATCTTCCTTAATTTTGAAAACAAATGTTCAAAATGGAGAAACATGAGTTTCCTTTACTTATAAAACACGACTTTTTAAAAAGGGTAATGCCCCCGGAAACTACAGTGAAACTCAATAAACTTTACAGCAAATTTGAACTTTGACTTAGAATGGTGTATAAATGGTTTGATTTTAGTGTGGCTGAAAGAGCACAAGCAATGTGAATCATTTCGAATTTCTTGTTGATTAATGCCTACCAAAATTATTGAAAAAATCCACGACATGGTGCTGAGGGATCACAGAAGATGCGTGAGAGTGCTGAAGCTGTGGGAATTTCTGTAGATCAAGTGCATAATATTTTGTATGGGCATTTCCAATGCAAAAGCAATGGCACAGTTATTGTTGCATTTACTAACAATTAGCCAGAAAAGAGAATGAGCTATCACTTCTGCAGAATTTGGAGGTGTTTAAAAGGATGTAAGTTAATTTCAGAGACGGTATGTGACAATCAACAAAACATGGAGCCACTACTACAGCCAAAAATGAAGGATCAATTAAAACGATGAGATGCAATGGGAGAAAGTGCTTTGTAAAAGGCAAAAACAATTTCCTCAGTAGGAAAGGTGATGGCAACTGTGTTTTGGGATTGTCACAGCATAATTTTAATTGACTTTTTGAAAAAAAGGCAAAATTGTAACAGGTGTATAATATACCATGCTACTGGAGCAATTAAACAAAGCAATCAAGAAGAATTATCCTCATTTAGTGAAGAAAAGGGTCATGTTCCATTATGTACAATCTGCAACTGCCACCTCAAAATTATTTGACTTAAGGTATGACATTCTCTTTATCCCCCAAGTCTCCGAATTTTACTCCTAAGACTAATTTCTGTTTCCCAACATGAAGAAATGGCTATAAGGAAAGAAATTCAAAACAAATGAAGAGGTTGTCACTGAAACAAATGCCTATTTTGCAGAGCTGAAAAAATCACATTTTTTTAATATAACAAACAAATTAGAAAATCTCTGGAATAGTGTATAAATTCTGATTGGAGATTATGTTGAGAAATAAAATGCCATTTTTCTATAAAATTCATGCATGAGCTTGTCAAGCAGCTCTTGTACACCTCTGCTCAAAGTGAGGAAGCACGAGGCAGCTGAAAAATAATCCTGGAGATTACTCAAGGAAATTTAATATATAACTTATATCTAAGCAACAAAATGGCACCATGGCTGAGGCTTACATTGCTCGTCTCTCATGAAGATCCCCCTGGCCGTAAATTTGTGGCAGATGAAGCAGCATCTGTACAGACTTCCTCTGTGTCCCCTGGTTTACCCTGTCATTCATTCCACCATTACTCCATCATATCCTCATCCCCTCTTCACAATTCAGTGTAATGTAGTCTGCCAGTTACCAGTATGCAAATTATAAAATGAACTACATTTCTGCCTTCTGTTATGCCAGTGCAGAACTCCAATGTCTAGTTGACATGTGTGTTAGCTTAACACTCACTCATTCTAAGGAACCTGACATATGTAGATACAAGTGGCCCTAAAAGTAACTGGCATTATATTACTTGAATTTAAAAATGCTCTGGAATCTCTGCTGGAAATTATACCCAAGTCTATCGGTTCATAAACAAATAATGCCTGAGCTACAGCAGTGGATCGATATTTAGTGACACATAAGCAAGAGCACTTTCTTCTCTAGATTTGCCATAAATAGCAATAGGAAATAAAGGGTTTTATGTCAAAAAAATGGAGGTAGGTGCTCATACTATTATGTTGTAAAATTATTTAAAAAACTAAGTAAATTACATATGTACTGTAAGATGTAGGTACGTACAGCAATTATGCACCAATGATTAATATGCAGCAAGCCATAGAATAACAGCAAGACTGTGAATCTGCATGATGCCGCCATCTGTTTTCAGGAAAAATTAATTTTTAACACATCTGTGGTCATGAACTCTCTGCTGGTTAATATACATATTTGTTTTAATTCAAATTTGTTTACTCTAGAAAATAAACAAGACAACTGATCTTTACAATAATACAAAGTTAATAAAAAGAAAAGATCCTTTCAAACATTAATCTGAAAAACAATTTCATAAACATAAGTATGCTATAATTGATATCATTATATGATTAGCTTCACTGTATAAGTTCCAATTTACATTTTAATTAATAAGTATGCTACTTTGTGTATTGACTTAATATTAATGGTACTTTATGAGATAAAAAAACTGCATCTTAAGCAGAGAAGACTTGTGCTCATTAACTGGGGTATAATTACATAAATATATATGGTGTGTAGTCCAGTAAAGTTATACTCATCTCACATCTGCAGTCAACATTGCACATTGATTTTGTTTTTAAATTTCTATTAAATTGCTAGTAATGTGCTACAAAATATGTTATTTAGCATTTTTTTGTTTTTAGTAGGTATCTAACTTACTGTTCTGAGTGCCATAGGTCTTTGAAACCATGAATTAAATAAAAATGAAGGTATAATGAATCTGAGTCCATCCTAGAGAATTACTTGAGAAAAAAAAAACTGCATGCAAGCACACAGAACAGGAAAGAGAGCATCTTTTTTATTTATTTATTTATTTATTGATTGAAATGCTAAGACAAAATAAATACAAGAGGTCTTCACCTATGGCTGCTCTTAGGTGTAACTCCCAATGAATACAATAAGAGAGCACATATATGCATGCAAAACCTGAACCAGATAGCTTTTCACCACAACAGAGCAATACATACATATCAATGGTAAAGAAAGACTTAGTGCTTTGAGGGAGGGGGTTTGTTGGAAAGCTTACAGGAGATAATGTGAACTAATGGTAAATTTGAATAGTTTGGGATTTTCACAGTGAAATGCACTACCATATAACATAGTGTTATATAGTGGCAAATTGTTTGGATTCCAAGTCAAAATAAGCCAAGAATTGTGGATTTCTTCCTGTAGAGTTGGGTTATAATTCTTATTATATCACAATATTACCTAATGATGCTCTTAAAAACTTAAATGTAAATTTGTCATGTACTGCACATTTTGACTCAAATTCCTTATTAAAGTGAAAGATTTATTTTTCCATTTAGGCATTCCTATTATAAATGGAGCTAATGTAGAAGAAGAGGTTAACAAAACTGAAAATCTTCTGAGCTTTTCCATCAAATTAGCACTAGAACTGTTACACCAATAATAGTTTACTGAAAGGAAAAGAAAGCTGAAATGTCCTGTTAAGGGCTAAGGTCTCCTTTACAGGGGTATCTCATACTAAAGGGTACACAAGCGATGAACCAATCCACTTGAATTGAATTACACTCTGTGGTGATTATCCAATCTGAATCAAAGATGACTTCTTAAGTGTGCTGACCAATGATGATCGTTCATACACTTTTGCATTGACACTGCACACAGAGCATTTATTCTTGATTCAATGTCTTCTGCAGGTCTCTCCAGGATATGTCACCTACTGTGCAAAACCAATGTGCTCTAGTGGCTTTCTTGAAGAGTCTGCCTCTTTCCCTTTTGCAGGTACATGGATCCCACATGAGGGAATTATGAGCATTTAGAGTACAGCAGTCTTGCCACATGTCCCCACTATTTACAGATGAATTTCCTTGCATGTTGAGCTACATCTGGTAGTTCTAAAACCTTCATTAGATTTGATTGGGTACCTTGTTCCCAAGCGATATTCCCAGTATTTTTCATTCCATCTTTCATTGGCATATTCATATGTTATTTTGTTGTGGTTCAGTCAGGCTCTCCAGGTTTTTACAGCCGGACAGGGAAGATGCAGGTGTATACCATTTCAAATCTCAGTCTTCAACTCAGTGACCTGTCCAGCAAATAATCAATGACAGAAAGTCTTTAAAGTCTCTTCTTTTTATTTCTTTCTTCATATAGTTATCAAATGAAAGAAAATGTCCCAAGTATATGTATTCCTTCACATAACGTAGTAATGTTGAGCTAATACCTATGGGTATTGTTTGTCATGAAGTCCATTTTTGTCATGTTCATGAATAGATCAGTAGCCATACTGTGGTTACTGAGGTCTTGAGGCATTTTCTGGAGGTATTTTGCTATTCTTGCAAATAGCACTACATCATCTGCAAATCTTAGATAAGTGAGCCTGTATCCATTCAAAGTAATGTTTACCTTATGACTCCAATTAAATTTCCAGAATATGTCTTCCAGTTAACAGGTAAAAAGTTTGGGGTATATAGTCCTTGTCTCACACCCTTCCTAATTTAAAAGTTTCCTCCTGGAGTTCTGTAGCTACTTTAGCCAAAAACTAGTTATAGAGTTCCAACAGCCGTATGTATTTCTGTTCCACTCCTTGTTTTGTTAGTGCCTGGATTCCCTGATTTGAAAGCTTTGGTGTAGTCTACGAAGGTAGTTCGAATTCCTCCATCTTCTCTACCACCTGTTTCATTGATTGTAAGTGGTAATATGAATTATCCAGAATAAAAGCCTATTTTTCAGGTTAATTCTCATCTAATGTATTTGTTATCTGGTTGGTAAGTAATTTGGAAAACAGTTTGTACACAATGAACTTCAGGCTGATAGATATATAATTATTGAGCCTGTTTTGTTCAGAAGGAATATTTTACTTGTTTTCCATTGTGCTGGTAGCATTTCAGATTAGAGAGTTTTGTTAAAGGTGATAGTGATCGAGACCAAGTTTCAACAGTTAATTGTGAATGTGATCCTCTCCTGGTTTTTTTCCCCTCTTTAGTTCATTTATAACATATCTTACTTCACTAAGCACAAATGCTGGCACTTCATTTTCCCCTGTGTTTGATAATTGGAGATAAATGTTCCCCATTAACTTCAGAAGGAAACCGGTATAGTGTGTTTTGTAGAAGTGTATGGCTGCCTCAATAATATCCTTTCTGGAGGTTTCACAGTTTCCTGTTGGCCCTTGCTCATCAAGAATCCATTGTCTTCCATTGCTCAATTCTCTCCTTGCTTTGTTTGTTGACTTTGAGGAATCCAGAGTTTGTTGTACCACTTGTGCAGAGAATTCACAGAGATATTTACATATTTCTCTTTTTGTCAGTTTATCCATTTCTGCACTCTTATCTGCTTCTGTCACTATCATCTTTTGTGTGTTTAAGAATCTCCCTTTGTTCGATTAATGCTATTAAGGACAGTTTCAATTTATGGTTTTATTTGTTCCTTAACTTATCTCTGTAAGCATTGTTGCTTTCTTCAATTATCGCTCATTTTAGTGAGTCATACTATGCTTGGATGCCTTCTTCAATGGGAAAGTGGATCTTATTGCAATTAATTTTTCAGCATTGAAATGAATTTGTTTTCATCCAGTTCTTCCATGTTGTGCCTTAGCAGATTTTTAAAATATCTTCTTGTCTTTAACTCTAGCTTAACCTTTACCATACCACACTATGATCTGTATCAGAGTTATTCTCAAGTTGCAAAGAGAGATGGAAGTGCTACATGCAAGCTCATTATGGAAAGAGATGGGTATCAATGTCAATCATATTGAGTTAGAATCTGTGTTTTTAATGCAAGAAAAATAAATTGCCACAGAAAAGCAGTAAAGGGATGGATAATAACAAGCTACTGGGTTATTTTGTAATCCTGACAATGTTAGAAATTGGAGGAATCAAAACAAACCCCGAACCAACAATGGAACATAAACCATCACCAAGGAAATAAAAGAAATAAAGAATATGGAAAATAAAATCAACAAGCAAATTGAAAGCAGATTGGAAGAAATGAAATCAATAATAGCACACTTTGAAGGAAGAGATAATGGATGCAAGAAAAGATTATCACACTTGGAAGGTATAGAAAAGGGTAACAGGAAGATGAAAGATGAATTTAATAATTTTTGGAGTGGAAGAAATAAGAGAAAAATGAAAAGGGCAAGAAATTGAAGATATTTTGCAGGAGAAACTGAATCTAAATATTACAAGTTGGGAGATTATGATTAGTATAGAACTGGAAGGAAAGGCAAAGACCAAGACTGATAATGTTAAAACTGCCACAATGAGATTTAAATGGGAAATTCCAAGAAATAGCAAGATGTTAAAAGGCACAAAAACATTTATTGAACAGAATTTGGGAAAAAAGCAGTGAGAGATAAAATCTATAGTACTAAGGGGAATGAAGAAAGCAAGTGAAGAAGGAGAAAAATCATTTGTGTAAGGAAGGGACTTGTGGATTGATGGAGTGAAATTGAATTAGAGATAAGACAAGTTTTCAAACAAAGAAGGTAAGTCCGAAGCTACAGGGTAACTACCACGAGCGTTAGCTCAGCCAACACAGCCAACTCTACTAGAGCGCAAGCTCAGTCAAGGTAAAAAATGTTTAGATTTCTGTGAAGAAAATAATCTTATAGGAATCAGAGGGTCTGATTTAGATGGGGATTTTACATTTGCAAACAAGAATGGACAAAGTGTGGTAGACTATATGTTGTGTTCACATATTATTAATAATTTGGTTACAGATTTTAAAGTTATGAACATGGTACTAACAAGCTATCATTTCTCACCAAGATTAAAATTGGGAGAAGCAAGGGGACAGAAGAAGGAAGTATGTAGCTGCAACTGCAGATATACTAAGATATATAATTGGAGGGAAGAGAAATATGACTCATTTTGTAAAGAGTTAAATTTGGAAATAGGTAAAATTTTAAAAGAGTAAATAGAGCCTAATAAATACAAATAAAGTAGGACCGGCAGTTGATAAATTAGAATATAATGTGAAATGAGTGGCGGGTGATATGAAAAGTAGGGGTTTATGATGATAACATAAGGAAATGGTTTGATAAAGATTGTCAAATTGCAAAGAAAAAAGTTAAGAAATTGGAGACAGGGGAAAACGAATAAAGAGCAAATTTGTTAGTACTTAGGTGATGGTATAGGTGCCTCATTCAGGAAAAAAAGAGGGAAAAGGTTAAAAAAAAATTAGCCAAACGTTGAATGATGCAGCAAAAATCCAAGGTACAAGGAAGATATGATCAGTAGTTAAAAGTTTGCGCAGAAATGGGATAATGGAAAAAAAAATATAACTTCAAAAAGTTGGTATGCTCATTTTAACACGCAATTAGGGCAGGAGAATTTAATTAGAGCAGAAGTACATTTTCTTGGAAATCAGGAAATTATTGACGACTTAGATATGGAAATCATGGAGGAAGAATTCTATGATCAAATTAAGCGGTTGAAGGTAAAGAAAGCAAGTGGTATTGATGGTATTGCAGGAGAATTTTGGAAGGATTGAGCTAAAGAAGATAACAGGAGAAAAAAGTAGTTGTTTAATAAAATAATGGAAGTAAGGGAGATACCCGGTATGTGGAGAACAAGCATGATATATAAAGGAAAGGATGATATAAATAATCCAGTTAATTATAGGGATACAAGTCTTCTTTCCATTTTGAGCAAGATTTTTACTGGAAATCTAGAAAGTAAATTACAGAAAAGGGTAGAAAAGGAGAAGAAATTGTCAGAGTTTCAAACAGGTTTCAGAGCATGGAGAAGAACATTGGATAACGTAAATTTGAATAGTTTGGGATTTTCACAGTGAAATATAGCATCATGTAACAAATTATTTATAAGGAAGTCACTCAAATTTCACTAGTTTTATTCCACTTACTTTGAAACATATCCAAAGTAAGTAGAATAAAACTATTGAAATTTGAGTGACTTCCTCATAAATATTTGTTATGTGATTGGATAATGTGTTGGTAATAAGGGTTTACATGATATTTATAGACTTTCAGAAGGCATTTAATTACATCAATAAAACAGCACTGTGGTTAAAATTAAAAAGGAAAGGAGTAAGCAATAAGTTTATAAAACTATGACAAAAGATATATAGTGAGAATCTGTTTTGTATCAAGTATTCAGCTAATAAAGTAACAGATTATATGCAGAGTTAACAGGAGTAAGACAAGGCTGTAAATTAAGTCCAATACTATTCAATCTCTATATTGATGACATTCTGAACAAGACTCAAAGAAAAAAATTACATTTATCAGCAATAAATAATAAAGAAATACCAGGGTTGCTTTTGCAGATGATTTAGTAATTGCATCCATATCTAGTGGAGGATTGATAAGGGCAATTGAAATAGTGAATACTTTGTGTAACAAGCGGGGATTGAGAATTAATGAAAAGAAATCAGAGATCATAAATTGAGAAAGAATGAGAAATAGCAGTTAAATGGGAGAGAAATACAGGTGGTAAGGAAATTTAATTACCTAGGAACAAGATTAAGTACTAAGAGAAGTTGGAATGAACAGAAAAAAATGGCAATAGCAAAAGGTAAAGCAGCTGAGTGTATAAGAACATGTTTAAGAAAAATGCCAGATATAAGAGTAAATGGCTGGAAAGAATTTACAAAACCACAGTATAAGGAAAATGGTTACATAGAGCAGAAATGTTGGGTGTAGAGGATGCATGGAAAGATGTTGATAAAATAAACAGAAGTTTTCGTAAACGGATCTTAGGTTTACCAATAGTATCCCCAAATGGTGTAGTGCTGCTAGAATTACCAAAATAAATATTATTACAAGAATTATGAAAAATACGACAGAATTACCACATGAGAAGAGAGTGATAATATTCAAGAGTTTTTCAGTATCTAAGAAAAATGTAAATGGAAAGAATCATGGTATCTCAAAATGCAGGAAATGTCGCAACAGGTAGGTTTGGGAAACTTATGGATAAATAGGGCATATAAAAACAGAGGATTCTGAAAAGAAATAAACCTAAGATTGCAAGATATTGAAAGACAAGAAATATTTGGTAATATGAGAGAAAAGAGTTCATTGAGACTTTATAGGGAAATAAAAATAGTATAGGGTAAGGAAAAATATATAGAACAATGTGACAAGGCAAGTTGGGAAGAGTTTGCATGGACTACTACAACTGGAGTTATGAATTTAAAAGAGTTAGGATATGATAAAGATGTGGAAAAATGTCCAATATATGGAGAAACAAATACAAATTTTCATTCAATTAAATGTACTTACGAAGCTGTTGACAATGGAGTGGTATATATATAAATACAAATTTTATACAAATTTTCATTGTTTATTATACTGTAGGCAAACAAAGTTACGGAGAGAACAGGCTTGGAAACAAAAATGGAAGAATTTAGATGGGGAAATATTAATTAAAAAGAGTTTAACTGTAAAAGATGATAATATAAAAATGATAGGGAACTATTTGGGCAAAGAGACAAATGGATAATAATGATTAAGATGAAGAGAGAGGAAAACGTAACCTTAGAAGTACACTAGGTCAGATAAGTATGAACAAGGATAGGATAATACAGCAATATGATGGTCACCAATACACTAATAACCTGGAGTTTTGTGTATTGGAATCAAAATGTACATAAGCAACTATAGAAAGAAACTATCTAGAGGAGATAAGTAAGATTAGTATTATTTTCATTTATTTTTAGATCTCATTTTGTAATGGATTGCTAAAGTATGTATATTTGACTGTAGTATATTGTGTAGTCTGTTAGGATATGTTATCAAAAAATTTTCAAATGACCAGTATCAGCTTAACCTTTACTCAAAATGTAATCTAATTAATTTTTGTGAGTCCATTGGAGTGCCTCCAGATCCATTTTGCAGATACTGGTTATTTAAAGAAAAAAAAATGTTAAACACATGGCTGGAAAATTATAGGTATATCTGAAAGGATAATGGTTTTAACTCTAGAAGTGAACATTTTTCAGATAATCAGTAATTTGAACAAGAAAATTAACTAAAGATACTGAATCCTACATCTTTCTGTCCTTTGGTTTTGCCCATATAACAAAATGATATCTGTGTTTACATTCTATTATAGCTTTATCTGTTCTTTTAGCTTTGCACAATTCCACAATGTGATAATTGATTTCTTTTAAGGCATGTTGGAGTTCCTCTTTCTGCTCTTGGGTTTTCAGTGTTTTAAAATTTAGTACCCATGATGAATTCATGTCCTTTTCTGGGGTTTAAAATTGGTTTTCTAGTTGTGAAGTGGTTTGCTGTGTGACCAGTTGCAGAAGCAGAACATCCCAGTATACCCATTGTTTGTTAATCATTATCCTCTGGTACTCTACTTTTACTGTGTTCCCCTTTTCTCATTTCTCTTTTGTGCATCTTCTTAAGATGCCTTGAATAACTCTTTCTTCCTATGTTAGGCCATTATCAATGAAACATTCTTGACCCACTATTTCCTGAAGCATTTAAGTTCTACTCTCACTAAACCTTTTCTGGTTCTATCTTTACCTTTGAACGTTGCTCTTTTGAGTTCATCTTTGCAATCTATATACTGTAGGATCACTATGACTTTCTCCTCTAGTTCTCGGACCTGGCATTTTTTTTATTTCTGAACTTTTCACCATAATTTTATTTCTTCTTTCTGCTCATTTCCTGCATTCCTTAAATATTTCAAGCAATTTTAGGCCTACAGTGCCTTTACTTCCTCTATGGTCTTGTTGTCAAAGCTGTTTATTTTATTTGCTAATACGTAACATTTATTATCCATATTCTTATCTAGGATTTTTTATTTCTTGTTTTAAAATAGTTTACTAGAATTAAAAAATATAATATTATAGGATTTATATGCCACCATTTACAGATATGAATAAGACACACATACATATGGGACCATAATCACACCTTTCCATATACTAGGGTAGTCCATATGTTTCCAGCCTCGCCGATAAGGATTATCGCCTTCACAAAAGCCTCTCTGGTGTCATACCTTATCTCTTAAGTAAATAATTACAGCTGTAACTTCCACTCTGCTATGTTCAGTTGTTCAGGTATAGCTGATAAAGAAGGCTACGAGTAGAAGATTGTGACATGTTCAAAATGGAGTATCCAGCTGTTATTAAGTTCTTCACAAAAGAAGGACTTACTCCAAATGTAATTAAATAGCGATTGGACGGTGTATATGGGAAAGTATCCCCCTCACATTCTACCATAAAATAAAGGGCCAACTTTTTCAAATGGATCGAAGACAAAGAGCCTGCAGATCAGCCCTTGGAGGTCCTCACTTCTAAAAATTGTCACTCTTGTGGAAGGAGAAATTATGGAAGATTGGCAGCTCAAAGTTACAGAAATAGCAGCAAGGTTGGGACTTTCTAAAACAACAGTCCTTCGAATTATTCATGAACATTTAAACATGAATAAGGTTAGTGCAAGATGGGTGCCTAGACTTCTTTCCTCAGTCCAAAAGCAGCAACAAGTCATCTGTTATCAGGCATTTTAAGAGCTCTTCTGTGGCAACAAGAGAGAAGTTCTGCAAACCATTGTACAGGAGATGAAACTATGATTCTCTACTATAATCCCTTGTCCAAAAGAGAATGATTGGAGTGGAGACAACCTGGCAAAGCACCGCCTCTAAAGGTCACTCAGTCAACCAAGAAGATCATGGTCACAATCTTCTGGAACTGTGAAGGAATACTTTTTTCATTGGCTTCAAGGAGAGAAACCCATAGTAAATGGGGAGTACTATACTGGCCTCCTGCACAGACTATGTTCTTCCATCAAAGAGAAAAGGCGAGGAAAGCTGAGTGGTGGTGTGCAACTTCTTCACAACAACATGCCTGTGCAAACAGCTCTTGTTGCAAAGGAAGCTGTGAAGAAATGTGGTTTCCAGGAGATCAACCATCCACCCTACAGCCCAGATCTAGCTCCTAGGGACTATTTCCTCTTCTCAAATCACAAGAAGTACCTTTGAGGAAGGAAATTTAAGTGTAACAAAGAAGTGGATACTGTTTTGCCCATTTTGCAGACAACACTACTGACTATTTTTAGGAGAGAATTGAAATATTATAATTCAAAGATGTGAGAAGTGTATTGCAATTAAGGGTAACTATATTGAAAAGTGAAATAAAGTTTTTGTCTTTATCATACCTAGAAAATGGCTAGGGCTGGGAATTTATGGACCTATCCTCGTACATACACATATAAATGATGTACAAAAACAGACTGCCATGAGTGGCCAAGGTCGTTATGGCAGAGACTCGTGAGTGGGAGTTCTGGGGTTTGAATCTCACCAGGATTGTTCTCCAAGACTGAGGTTTTCCATTAATCATAAATTGCTGGTGAAGTACCCTAAACTTAGGGCTGAAACATTTCCTTTCTTTAAAAAAAAAAAAAAAAAAAAAATATATATATATATATATATATTATTTCATCTCATGTATCATCAGTGTCCACCGCTTGTGGTGCCTCAGTAGTAAAAATGGGCATTAAACACCATTCATAAAAAAAGTACAAGAACAGCTTTATTACACAAAGTAAACAAAAAAACCTGAGCAATATTTCATATTTTACTTCATAAATATACTTACCACAATATCAAAAATGGATGTATGAATACTATAGTGGACAACTTGTTTAGTTAATGCTGTAAATACTTCTTCACCTGTAAGCTGAAAAAAATTATAAGAAACTTATAATTATACAGTATCTATAAAAAGATTAATAAAAAATTATTTGCATTCAACTGTGCATGGCTGGTTATGTATCAGTATAAAATATCTAGGTAAAAAAAGAATAATTATTTCAATTACAATTAGATAAAACTACATCCTGAAGCTATCATAAGTAGATATTCCCTTAATTTAACAAACAAATGTCTCTTTTTTTTTATACATCTTATTGCAATATTTAATTCTTTCATAGATAGGATTACATAAAATGAATATTCAGGACTGCTCTTAACAATCCACCAGGATGCCTCATGTGCTTCTATTAAGAAGCAGACATTTCCTGTTCTTCCTGAAAAATGAAATATAGTAAGAAATGAAACAGTTAACAGTTAAGAATTACCTCAACTCATGTATACACTTCTTACACTAACTCACATTTTTTCACAAGAATGTGTATACATGAGTTGAGGTAGATTACCACTCCATTGTCCACAGCTTCGTAAGTACAAGTTAAGAATTATTTATCTACTTGTTATTTCTACTATTTTGAAGATCTATAGTAAATGGAAATGCTCATTGATAAATACATAAAATTGTACTTAACACAGTCAACATATTTTATTATATGCATAACCATTTTTAGGAGTCAAGGAATACAAAATTGATACATTAAAGCACAAATGTGGGAATATGTTGAACCTATTCCCACTTAAAATATAATTGGAATAGAGAGTTACTATTTAAATAACAGCACATTATATCCATTTACCAAAACTCTGCTTGTGATTCATTGTAATGGAACTAAGAGTTTGATAATAATTAAAGCAAAAATAATGACTAATGAATTTCTAGAGGACTTGCATTTACAAGGCGTTCAAATTCGTTTTAACATTTTTCACTATTAAAATACAATTGATCTTAAGTAGATAAAATTGCACATACCATTATACATATCAGCCACATGAGTGAAGTAAATAAAAGATCAAAGGTTACAAAGAGGCAGAAAAACCGCCTGACAACTGACATACGTCCACCCTTTCGAATACCAGTCACCAGGTCCTCTGTTGGTATCTGGCCTGGTATGGAGCTCATACTGCTATCTATGAAATCAAACATTTAAATCATTATTACTTACATGGAAGCTCTTTCTAGAAATTAACTGCAATATTTTTCTCTCTTCCTCCATCCCCTCCTCTATATGTTACCAATATGTAGATTTTTAGAATACAACAATAGCACATGTAGGTCGAGGTAACTCATCAGGCACCTATAATGCATTTTTACTGCACTTCATTAAACTTGTTAGTTAAAGACAAAGCACAAACTAGACAATTGGGAAAGAATCTGCCAAATTTCTATGGGTTCCTATGGGTTCAAAGCAATTTAAAATAGAATACCCACATAAATCACATAAACAAAAAAACTCAATACAGCATGCTATATGATAAGAGTACTAGCAGGATGTAAAAGGGCTGAGACTATTAGAATGGCTTACTTTGCACATGTTCACTTCTTGTTGAAGTATGGCATATTATTTTGGGGAGAATCAAGTGCAAGTAAGGTATGCCTCATAATGCAAAAGAAAATAATTTGAGCCATGAGTAAACCAAATTTCAAAAACTTAGGCATTCTTCCTCTTCCTTGTATTTAATATTTGAAATAATAGCGTTTATTTGTAAAACCATCAATAATACAGATTCACCCTTCATTAAGAATGAAGCAGTTCATCAATACAATACAAGACAAAACTCAAACCTGCATGTATATAGGTATAATACTTTCTTATACCATAGAAGCATTTGCACTCTGGCATAAAGATATACAATAACCTTCCAAAATAGTTAAAGAAAATACAAGATAAAAGTTTCAAACTAGCCCTAAAGGCACATCTAATTAACCACTGCTTCTACTCCTTTCAAGGTTTTCTTGTAAATAATGATAAATAACTATTTCATAACTGCACTATGTCCTAGTAGTGTGAAAATGACAATGTATTTCATCTATGTACTTTACCTTAATATTATTCTATGCACCTAATTGTATTATATTTTTTATTTAACATTATTATTTTGAAGTAGTAGCTTTCTTCAATATCATCAGTGAAAAAATGTTATTAGTGTAACACTGTAGTAGTCATTTGCATTTCATTACCCTCTGCTGCCTGAGTCCTGAGGTTAAAAATGCTCGGTACTGCAATGAAAAACCAGCAGTCCAACGTCTTAAGCATTCAGAATATGTATCTCCTGGATATGAACATACCTCAGAGGCCACCACTGCTTGCTTCCGAAGTTGATTTCTACCAACATTGCCTGTCACTGCTTTGACAATGGCTATGGTCCTCAAAGAATGAGGGTGTCATCAACAGTATTGTACCACTTCCACTCTGCTTGAACTCAAAAATGAAGGTGATTGTATATGGCAGCAAAACTATTGTTTGATTGCCTAGTAGAGTTTCTTTCAAAAGTTTATAATAGTATTTATAGCAAGACTAGGTATCATGTTTAGACACACTGCCAATGAACAAGTACCAGTAAAGGAACTGGAGAGCTATAACAGGAATTACATCGCATACATTTAGTACTCTATTTAATGTTTACTACAAACAAAGAATTTGTTACCCGATTCATACATCAGTAAGACAAGATTCTATTCCTTGTTGAAACAAATTTCCTCAACCTCTCGTCCTATTATGAAAAATGTTAGATGCCATTTCACGCTGATGCATTTTTAGATACATTTGTGCCCTAATTAATTTAGTTCATTACACAATAGTAAGAAATGAAATAAAGCCTAATGACAAAGTGTGAACTGAAAATCTAAGATTAGATTCCTTACTGTGATTCCAACATATGACTTATGTGAAAGTCAGTTTTCAAATTTCCAAATAAATTATGTTTTATTTATTTGTGGAGAGCTGCAGATTATGCACCTGATAAAGCATTATACAACTCACATCTGCACAAACCGATATTTCCTAAAAATGGTAAGACATCATTAGAGAAGTACCGCCACGGGTGGCCGAGGTCTTTAAGGCACGGACTGTGAGCGGGAGGTCTGCGGTTCGAATCCCGCCAGGACCATCCTCCCTGACTGGGGTTTTTTCCAGGTTTTCCTCAGTCTTCATAACTGGCAAATGCCAGGGAGGTACCTAAATTTAGGCTGGAACCCTTCCTTCCTTAAAAAAAAAAATATCCTTTCCCAATTTATCATTTCATCTCATGTATCATCAGTGTCCATCGCCTGTGGTGCCTCAGTAGTGAAAACGGGCGTTAAACACTACTCAAAAAAAAAATCATTAGAGAAACTCTAATATGGTCTTAGAGTTGAACAAGAGCAAAAAACCAATAGCTATATAGTGTATTAGCAGCTTTGTCTAAGGCCAAGTAAAATTCATCATGGGATGAAGACAAATAAAGTAACAGATATAACTTGTGCAAGAATTTTAGGATTGGTGCAATGGAAGTAAACAATTTTCCAGAAGCTGATTGTTTTTGTGTAACCTGCATGCCACGAAGGGTTTATCACGTTGAGGAGCTGATAAAATATCACTGATTAAAAAGGTTGACTTCATACTAATAATGGCCTTGATTCAGAATGGTATACACAAAGGGTTTAATATACAAAAGATACAACATCAATTCAATGACTATGTTAGATAAGAGCACTTACAGATCTGAGAACAGCTTATGCAGTGCTAGGAAACTGAAGATGGTGCCATTTGCTCAATAGACAGGCAATGAAGAGAAACTTATCCACTGGAAACAAAGAAAGCAAGTAAAAGATAATGCTATTCTAAATACTTGCACACAGAAAATCCTTTATTCAGTGCTCTTCATCCAGAAAATTAACATTACTGACATTGCTTAAGAATAGAAAGGATTCATTTTAGAGGAAATATGGCACAATTGCAACTTAATGAAAACTACATGCAAATCATTTGAGGTCAGAAATTTGTATAAAATGTCATAAAATAGAATTCTAATACCACATGGCCTTTCTAGTCCTTGTGCTATATATGCAATCTGCCACGGGTGGCCGAGGTTAAGATGTGGACTCGTGAGTGGGAGGTCTGGCATTCAAATCCCATCAGGACCGCCTTTCCTACTGAGGTTTATTCCAGGTTTTCCTCAGTCCTCATAAATGGCATATGCCAGGGAGGTACCCTAAACTTAGGCCTAGAACATTTCCTCCCTTAAAAAAAAAAAAAAAATCCTTTCCCAATATATCATTTCATCTCATGTATCATCAGTGTCCATCGTCTTTGGCATCTCTGTAGCAAAATGAGGCATTAAACACCATTCATTCATTCATTCATTCATTCATTCTATATATGCAATGGTTACAATTATAGAAAATATGCTTTGTGAATTTCTTTCTCATCTACCATATTTGTCAACTTCATATTAAGTTATTATCACATTTTCAGCATTTTGAAAAAAATATTAATAGCAAACATTTTTATAATGATGATAAGTTTAAAAGTTGAATGTTTTTACCTAGTATGCAATCTTGATAAATTGTTTCAAGAGGAACAGACATTATCAGAGCATTGCAGATCCTGCATTGGTAACAAAAGGGACAATATTTAAAGAAGGTATATCTGTCTCACATTTATATATTTATTTATATTTTTCCTTCTTACTTTGTTAATTGCATCCCCATAATTTAATGGTAACCTCCCCCCCCCCCTCAAAGTCCCCCTATTTGCTAAGGATTTCAAGAGATCAGAGTTCCCAAAATTTCCAGATTTATCTGCTGGACTTATTGTGCCTTTAGTGCCAAAGCTTTAATCCAGTTTAAAGTTCCTTTAAGTCAATTTCTTAAAAAATGTGGCCAAAGTAAAAATATCTCTAGTTATCTGCAAGCAAAACAGGAAGGATATGCTGATGCACAATATTATAAATGTGGCATCATAATTCTAGAAAACTGGGAAAATCAAAAGTTGGAGTGGTCCCAGGCTGCTTTGCAGAGGGAGTTTGGCTTGCACAGTAGCAATCACCAACATAAAACACCAAAATTTTGGAGTCTCACTTTGTTCTATTTTTCATTCTTTTGTTAAAGTTTACAAAAGTATTATCAATATACATGCTTTTAAATGGATGTTCATCTATGAGTACAGACTACAGGGGACTATAAGTACACTGTTTCATGGCTGAATAGGATATACATTATACATGTATGTTAAATGGAACCTATGGAAAAATTTAAACATAGATCAATTGGGTCATACCTAATGTTATCCAAAGATCACTTGCATTACTTACATTATTATGTGGCTACAATTGCAAACAACAGTTATCTTATATAGTTTTAATTTTAAAGTTTGGTGGCATTTCAAGCTGAGGTTAGCAAAAAATTTGTTTCTTGTGTAAACTTTTGCAGATGTTTCTTTGGATTTCATTTTAACATTTTTCCAAATTTGACATGTTTCTCCTTGATAAGCATACAGAGGTTTACAGATCCCATTTCCCTAAACTTATTTTCAAAATTATGAACAGTTCATCTGTGAGATGCAGAAATATCAGGGAATTTTCTTATAAATCACCATCTCACTTTTCTTCAAAACTTTTTCACATAAATCATATATGAAAATGATCTATTAACTAGATGGCGGTTAGTGGTATGGTGAAGCGCAGAAAAGCACAACATTTATATCATTTCGGTTAAATTATACCCGAAACGGGAATGAAATGCAGTAGCAGGACAGTAAATGACAGTGGAAGCGGTGCAAGCAAAGGGAATACGTTACTAAATTTCGTGTCAGAGAAATGTCAATATTAACTCCAAAGCAATTTGCCGGATGGAATTTCCTCAACACGTGGAAATGAAGTCATTGTATCACTACAAACTGTGATGAATATTCTGAAGAGGGAATTAAAATTTTCTTTGGAAGAGATCAAAGCCCTAAAGCATGAAAACAACGACCTGAAACTTCAAATGAAGGAAATAATATTGACAGATTGTCGCCGGAGAACAGTGACTGGGTGCTAGTTAATAGCGCAAATCGAGAAAATCAAACGCAGGACTTGCGATGCATTATGCCATTCCGCAACTGAACAGATTTGATATACTGCGACAAATACCGAAGGAGCAGCAAGAAACCACAAACATCGAAAAAGTGATTTCAAGATACGATACATGTGGCGATGACCTAATCTCCAAGAATTTCGCAAAAAGGTCGTACGCAGCGACGCATACGTTCTAATGATTGGGGACTCTATAATTAAGAATGTAAAAGTAAAGGGTGCTTCGATTAAAGTGTATAAATGCCGAACAATTGTGCTGAAAGGTGAACAGTTTACGTTCGAAGAATACACGCAGAAAGTGAAAAAGTGCTGAAAGGTGAAAAAGGTAGTATTGCACGTGAAAGCAACAACCTAAACAAATGTTAAATTCCGGACAATGTGATCAGTGAAATATATAATTTAATAAGGGTGACAAAAACAGTTTCCACAGACCGTTGTAGTGGTAAACAGCATTATCAAAAGACGCGATGACCTAGTGAGTTCCTTAAATGCTGTGAACGAAAACATACATTGGGCTTATAGTGCATTAAAAGCAATATTAATCGACATGGGTAAGAAACTGGATCACACATTTACAGGAAGGGATGGCTTATATCCAAACTTCTAAAGGTGCTATCTCCTAGGTAAAGCAATTGAAAAAAGTATTAAATTGATGAGTCAATGAAATTTATTCCCCAGAAAGATGGTGATAAGTAAACTACAAAAACAAGAAAGGTAACAAAAGACATACCTAATTTCATAGCTCACTGTAATTCTTTCCACAAGAGAGGAAAGTGAGGAAGCAAAAATGCCTCATTAGTAAGTTCACATACTTCGAACTACTCCATTATAATGCCCAATCCTTATCCAAACAGGATGAATGAATTCAAAATTATATTATCAAATGAACTATAGTATAAAAGTTATCTTCTTCACAGAACAGCAATTACTTTCCAATTTATTATAAAATATTAACAACCCAAACTGTAAACTCACAGGAAGTTTCTGCAGAACATACATAAGTGTGGAGAAAGTAGTATCAATGTAAAAAACCATTTAAAATACAAAACCCTACAGCAATTACAATCTTTCTCTAATGAAAAGGACATTGAAATCACAGTTATTGAATTAGAATCTTCCAAGTAAATAATAATTTGTATATATAGTTCCCCAGCTGGCAACATCATCACTTTTCTAGATAGGCTCAACAAAATTAAAGTATTTTTAAAAAAAATATAATAATTTCCAGTGACATAAGCATTGACATCAACAGTGACTTAAAGCCCAAAAGAGATCTTATCAATCTGATGTCTTCATACAACATAAAACACACAGTAAGCTTCTGCACTTGTGTCTCAAAGTTCCACAATTACTAACCAATTTTACTAACGGATTCCTTAGTATCAAAATGGGATCCAGTGGTCACAATGCTCAGATATTAACACTTTCATAATACAAACACACAAACCAGAAACTAAAATCACCAAAACAATAAGAGTCTTTGATGATAGTTACATAAAATTTTTTCTAAATGTATTAAAAAAATGAAGCCTGAGAAGAAGTGTATTCTACCAGTGATTTAAAAATGACATTTGATAGCTTAGTTTTAATTTAACATAGTTTTCCCACTGCAAAGAACTGCTGAATTTCTTTCCAAAATAAAAGGCTTGTTGGATAACAAAAGGTATAAGGATTTCCTGTGCCAAAAAATGGACAATGTATACAATCTTAAAAACAGAAGCTACGCTCTCATCATTCTAAACCTACTTTCACAAATATAAATTAATAATAAACAAGGCCATAAAGCAAGTTAAAAAAATGTGCAATTACAGATATATACAATCAACCCCAAATAAAATCAAAGCAATTTCAAATATTGTTAAAAACAAGAAAACCTCAAATGATTATATAACTAGCTTAGGGTTAACAATAAAAGGGATCATAAACTAGTTGCAAACACATTTAATAATAAAAATATGCCAGCAGATAATGTTATAACAAATGCTGACTTAAATAATCACTATTCACAGAACCAGGCTAACACCACTAAGTTTCTATACCCAACTAACTGCAGAGAGATCCAAACCATACTAACCAATATTAAAAATAGACACTCTTCAGGAATAGATAACACCCCAGACTTATTATTAAAAAAAAATGTGCTTCAGTCTTAGTACATCCTCTGACATATCTGCAATTGTTCACTGGAGCAAGCAACCTTTCCTCAATCTCCTAAAATATTAAAAGTTTAAACCTTGTTTAAGAAAGGTGAAAAAACAGCCTTGAACAATTACAAACCAGTCTCTCTGCTATCTGGAATCAGCAAAGTAATCCAAAAGTTCTTCTATAATAGATTATTAAAATTTATAGAATGTAAAAACTTATCATGACAACCAACATGGCTTCAGAAAAATGAAATCAACAGAAACTGCTTTCATTTAAGAACTTTCGAAAAATAAGACATTTTTAAAAATTCTGTTGGAACTCACACAGTGAAGCTTGTTAATTACAAATAATCTGTCATCTAACACATTCTTATGCTTCACTTACTTTTAAATACGGTAGGACTGGTTTCGAAGAGACATCCTCTTTATCTTCAACCAACTAGCTTCACTGTGCGAGTTCCAACAGAATTTTTAAAAATGTCTTATTTTTCGAAAGTTATTAAATGAATTACGAAGGTATTCAAACCACATAAGAACAGACTAGGAGAAACTGACTCATTTACTGAATAAGAAAATGGAAGATTTATACATGAAAGATTTTAACCACAAATTTTATAACTTAAAGAAGGATATTAAATACTACACAAAACTTAAAGGAAAAAGTAGACTGATAACTGCAGACATACATTTTTTAAATTTTAAAATAGTTGTCAACTTGGTTGAAGATGGAGAGGATGTCTCTTCGAAATCAGTCCCACTGCATTTAAAAGTAAGTGAAGCATAAGAGTGTGTTAAATGACAGATTAATTATAATTTACAGAAACGCTTTGTTCCACATTGTTAATTCTAAAGCCTTTAACATACTGACCCATGCATTACTCTTCACAAAACTAAAAAACTCAGGAATAAGAAAGTATGCCCTAAACTGGATCAAACCATACCTAAATCAGAGCACAAATAATAGAAATAAAGCATATGAAAATACTGTTATTCGAAAATGGGAGTATCATTGTTGAATACCACAGGAGTCAATATTAGGACCAATTCTCTTTCTCTTATTTGTAAATGACCTAACATTTAAAATATCTCAAATAACAATAATTCAGTGTGCTGATGATACAACCATTTTGGCAGAGAGTTCAGGGAAACTCAAAAAATTCTGCTAGATATGCTAGGTATTGCATGGATGACATATTTGCAATAATTCCGAAAAAACATACAACAGATGCACTAAAACTTCTGAATTTGTAGAACAAATCTATAAATTTCACCATAGAGGAAGAAAGAAGTGGATATCTCCCCTTCCTAGATGTAAAAATCATAAGAAATGGAAACTATCTTACATTTGGAATTCATAGAAAGGATACTCACACAGAAAATTACATAAAAAATGACAGTTTTAACCCCATTCCACATAAATATGCAGTGTTTTATAGTTTAGCACACAGATTAGTTAACATTCCACTTACAGAAACAGAGTACAAATTGGAATACCAACAAATCATAAAGATAGCAGAAACTAATGGATACAACAAAGACACAGTAATAAAAATCATCAATAAAACCAAAAAACAATAACAGATGTTTCCACACTTAAAAGTGCAAAAGAAAGGTACAAATTCAAAAGTTCACATACCACCCAATTTACCACAATAAGTTCAAAAAGATATTCAAAGAACAAGGAATTATGTTAGCCCCAAAGAACAATTTTAATATAAAGAACTTATTAGGTTGCAGAGTAAAGGACTACATGCCAACAGAACAAAAGTCAGGTATTTATGAAATAAAATGTGCAGAGTACGATAAAAAATACATTGGAAAAACGAAGAGGAATTTGGGAATCCGGAAAAAAGAACACTTCAGAAATATTCGCTTAAAACAAATTGATAAATCAGCAATAGCAGCGCACTTGTGGAATAAAAATCATGAAATTAAACCAGAGATAAAACTACTTAAACAACTTCATAACGCAATAGAACTTTCCACTTGGGAAAACATTTTCATTACAAAAAATAAGGATAATTTGATGAATCTCGATTTCCCTCCAATGGATGAACTCAGCAAATTCCTAATAGAACCAACAGATGCCACCAGAAGAACATCAAGAGACCCAACTGCCACATATAACAACAGTTTATCTACAGGCTGAAGATGGGAGGGATCACTCCCGAAACATATGTCCAGATTTTTGTGTAAGTGAATGGAGTTAGTGTGAAAAAAACTGTATTATATTGTTTATATAAGTACTGATGGCTTTTCTGCTTCGTCACCACTTCTACAGTGTAGATGAATACTTAAAATGGGACCAAAGGGAATGAGGGTATGAGTGTGTATGTTTATGTCTATAGAGTCATGTATGTATCTGTAAATAGCTTCAGTTCATTTTTGCAATTGCCATGTCCTACATCATATACATTCATTGGTTACATTTGTGTAACCAATGATTTACAGAATCAATAAAGTATCTATCTGTCTCCGTCCATCTATTTATCTGATTTTTTGCCATTATACTAGTAACAGGACTAACACACAAATGAAGCAAAAACATCTGTTTCATTACTTATCACCTTAAGAATGCATATTTGCCAGAAAGACAATATTCCAACTGCTTTAGGTAGGGATATTGAAGGTCAGATGAACTGGTTAGCAGCACACGCTTCTCCACTGGTTCTGTCCATTCTTTAGCAGATGAATGTCCATTCAAAAGTACTGCATAAAAAATGTATTTAAATATCCAAACCTTATACAAAATTTTAGAAGCAAATTTATTCTTTTGATATCAAGAAAAACTGCAATGTGTGAATATGAAGGAAAAGAAATATATTTCTCCCTCCTTTTACTTTTAAATATTAAGTAAAGGAATGCACATTCTCAGCTTATATAATTACAGCTTTCCATGACTGTATACAAATTATAAATACAGAACATGCATAAAGAATCCCCAAAGATTAGGCCATGGGGCCTGTTCAGACTTCAAGAAAGTTAAATTGGCCTTGTCATCTTAAAAATGGTCTTTCTCTATTAATCTATATTCAGCTAATGTTCTAAGAAATTTAATTTCTGGACATCCTATTCTTCTGTCCTTTCTGTTTACTGTTCAGTTTTCACTTCTGTAACAGAAAAGAAAACTAGTACTGTCATTGTTTTGTATAGTTTTAACTGGGTATCTCCCTTTTTTTATTTTTCAATACTCTTCTGATTGTTCCACAAATTGCTTGAAATTTATTAAGTTTTGTGTCTACATCTTTTCTATATCCCTATGAAATCTTGCAGCCTAAATAACTGAAACTGGTAAGCATTATTTTACATCTTTTATGCCTTATCCCCTGGAATGTTTTATACTTTTTGGTAATGAATTACATAACATCATTCCTATGAGGAAAGTATAGCACAGTATATGTATTGCAGTGATAAGTGCTTATATTAAAGAAAATACATTTTTATTACTCTCTTAATACAACAGAGGAAAGAAAAATATCTTTATATTGCACAATATATGGATAAACAATAAGCATCATCAGGTAATTAAAATATTCATAAAATAGCGGGTTTTCTCCTAGTTCTTCCTCAGAAAATAAACAAAAATGTTGTATGAGCTGATCCTTGGAACTTAGAAGAAGCGACTTTCAAGATATTGCTGCAAGAAATATGAAGTTTACTACTGTTTAGAGCATGCAGAACAAATTTGCAAGAAGTGTGCCAAGAACGTGCAGTGAATCTTTTCAGTGATTTAGACCAACATTTATTTCATTACAGACTACAGACATTTGTAACTAATTATAATAACATTATATTTCCAGGGTTTTCTGAAAGTTGTGATTGTTTGACATTATATATGAAAACATGGCTGACAACAACAAAGAATATAAAAACAATGAGGTGCAATGTATTTCACAGATATTTTTGCTTGATAGCAGGCAGCTGATCAATAATGAGCAAGGAAAGGTTACAATAGATATTTTAGAGTGGAGCCATTTCACATTAACAGTTACATTGCTTCGAACCTGGTGTTAATTATAATGGAGTATGGAAGGAATGCAAATTCATAAAGTCAAGGTGACTATGAGAAATTTAAATAGCAGTAAGTTTACATGTATTAAGAATATGGAAATGTAAATCGTTTACTTTGATTTTAACAGGTATATTTGTTTGTGAAAATTGCATGAAATTGGTTCTAAGAAATAAATTCATTCAAATGTATGTGTATTTGAGCATATTATATAATGTAGTTTGTTGAGATATATTTGTATAATTAATTTCAATTGCAATAGAATAGTTGAACCCAAGTCTTCCAGATATTCCAGTAGGAAACTACTGATGAGTCAAAGACAAGGGTTCATTAGTCAGTTAAATAAGCAAAACTAAATGACAATGTATTGAAAATGTACATATTTTTAATTGATATAAATTATGAAGTTATGAAACTAGTTATAAATGTGGGGGGTGGGTATAAGTGTAAATTTAATTGCAATGCTATTTCCTGAAATAAAATTCATTCAATTCATTGCTTCCACAGACAGTTAAAAGAAACAACGATAAATAATAATATTAAATTCTGCAATATGCCGTCCTGCCACCCAGATGCCTATACCAGGACGTATATTACAGTTTCTATAGTTTATTATATTTTTTCTTCTCTCTTACATTTTTTAAACATATTTATAGAGACTATATCTATAACTAACTAAACAAAAATAATTAACAAAAACACAAATGAACAAAACCCCAAATTAAAACATTAAAACAATTCTCTAACTGGAAGTCAATTAACAAAACTTAACTGGTAGCCAGCTATAATTTAACTAATAAAACTTAATATCAAAACTACAAACTGAGGCTAAACTACTAAAAGTAAAACTAAAACTACCATCTGTCAGAAACCAACTGTTACAGTGCTGGTAACTAGCACCCCTAAGTTAATATTTTACTTAATCTATCTATTCCCTTTAATAATTTTATTGATTTATAGATATTTATATTTTATAACTATTCTACTACACTTTATTTATATCACTTTCACCTTGTTCACTTTTATTTATTCATTTGAATTTCATTGCCACTTTCTATCCAAAACTACATCTCACTTATTTTCACTTCACTCCTGAGTGTTTAAATTATGACCGAAAATAATTTAAGCCTTCAAATTAAACTATTCAATAACCATGCTATTTACTCACCTTACATCACACGCTTACACTTTCACCATTTTATAAACCTTTGTTTCTTCCTTTATAGTTTCCATACTTTGTCCTCTTCTCTTTCCCTCTGCAATCCATCATCTGATCCCTTCTGCTCCTACTTGGATCTTCACATACCAATCCCTCCTGAATCCTCCCTTTGCCATCTCCTTTCTTCCTTTTCAGTCATGAGTCTGTCCTTGTTTAAATTATAGTCCAATGGGTGTTATTGTTAAAATTGTTAATTTTATATGCTTTCTTGTTATTGAGTTGTTGATTATGTGGTCATGTCATGATATTGTTTATAATTTCTAGTATTTATAGTTGTCATTATGTCTGTTACATCTCCATCTTCTTTGCTGTTACCTTCATACTTCTTGTTGTTGATGTCATATTGTTATTTACTGTTACTGTTATTTATTGTTGTTTTTATTCTTGTTGTGTGTAAGGTTATTGTGGTCAATAATGTCTGTTACTTCCCATTCTTCTTTCTTCTTTGCCACCGTCACATAACTTACATCTTCCAGCTCTTTAAATCTTCCTCTATAAATTCTTCTTTTCCATTCTTCACTGCTGTCACATAGATTTCATTTTCAAGTTCTTTAAATCTTCTTCTCTAAATTCTTCTTTCTTCGCTACCTACTCATAACTTTCACCTTCCAGCTCATTAAATCTTTTTCTGTGGAATCTTTTTCTTTATTCTTCACAGCCTTTACATAAATTACTTCTTACAGTTCTTAACTCTTCTTCTATAATTAATGCTTTCATCATCCTTCACCCTGTTTAAGTTTAAGGCCGTGTGTAGTCTATTCCTGTTATTATTGTGTGTGATGTATTTGTGTATGTAATATTTCTGACCTTCTTACCTCCTCTACTTAGGCTACATCAGTCTCAATCTTCTCCTGTGTACTTTCACTTTGCAACCAGTTTGCTCATTTTATCAGCAAGTTGATGTAGTTGATTATATAAGGTTCTCTCTCTTAGGATGTGTGAATTAACTCTGGATTCTCTTATGTGATTTGAAAAGTGTAGACATTCAAATAAGACGTGCTCTGGTGTATCTTCTTTATTACAAAGATCACATATATCATTTTGTGTTTTGTTTATTTTTTTCCAATATATTTTGTATGTACCATATTCAGTTAAGTAATGTATAATTCCTTTCATTGGTTGAATGTGTTTAGTTCTCAATCTTTCCAAAATATGTTAAATAACTGATAGGTTCTTCTACCTACCTCTACAGTGTCCTATTTCCATTGCTACTGTTGTTTTAATGTATTTTTTATTTCCTGTACACCATTACATTGCCTGCCAATTATTTCAGCCACTTTGTCTAGATTTCTTTTCTGAAACCAAAAAGTTTTACCCCTCAATTTAATTGTAAGATCAATTGGCCATATTC
Source organism: Metallyticus violacea (assembly GCA_030762175.1). NCBI lineage: Eukaryota > Metazoa > Arthropoda > Insecta > Mantodea > Metallyticidae > Metallyticus > Metallyticus violacea. Next base: position 100,263,332 of record CM060832.1, read on the forward strand.
CTTTCAATACTATAGAGCTAGGGTGGGTGAGATTCTGAGCGCTCCCATGAATCTTAATAAGATCTTTCATTGTGACATCTATGAACAGTTTTAATTGCAACAACCTTCATACTTGTTGCCCATACTCCTGCCCCATAAGTTATAGAGGTAAAATGCTTGTGTGATACAATGTAATAGTATTGAATGGGATTTTAAAATCTGTTTGCATTATCCTTGCCAATTTCATCATAATATTTTCAGATTTTTTTCTACCAAATTATGCATGTTTTCTAAAATTTAATTTCTCATCTAAATATATACCTAAAATGTTAAAGAAACAGTACACGTGTCACAAACAAGCATGATTATTGCAATACTGTGTCCTAGGATTGTTTCAATACTCATTGTAATGTTCTGTAATTTGCTGAATATCTGTTCCCTATTACTGTTTTATAATTAATGATCATGGAAGATGAAGAGTACCTGACTCGTTTCTCTTTGTATCACAATTTATATTTTGTAATGTATTAGAATATATCTGTCATTGTCCAAGGGACATAATGCATATCTAATACTTCAATATTAAATTATTCCGTAATAGGGTATTGGAGACCATGGATTCCTCATATCAAAATGCCCAGCAAACATTCATCAATGACCTCTGAAAGTTTTTGATACAATTTGCTTCCACCCTATATATGCAGTTGTAAAGGAATCCTACACACTTACCCAAGAACTACTGTTATATAATTTTATGATATTATTTTTCTGATTAGTCAAGTAACAGACAGCTTTTAACAAAAGAGGAAAAAAAAAAAATTCTGAATCTTCAGCTGTAGTAAATGGCAGATAACTCAAACTAATTATTACTAAGAACATTTTCTATTCATAAGCTATTAGCAATTTTCTGTGCCAGGTGTACTCACTCAATTGTGGATTTGATAATGGCACTGTAATGCAGTGATGACTTGAAGAACTGGCAGTAAGCAATGCTTCTGCTGCAGCTCGAAGATCATGCTCTGGGACGCTCATAATTTTAGCACACCTGCAAAAATATAATTAAAATCATTATACTCAATGTTACAAACATCACTTCAATGCTGATACACAGGAAATAATGGAACAGAAAAGAAAGGCTATTTTTAATATGAAACAGGCCTAGATGGCATACTTTGATAATGATGGTGATAGTTATCAAGACAGTACTGTGACAGGTTTTTATTAAGATTCATATCTTTTAATTAATGAAAAATATTTTAGAATGGAAGATTTCTATGTTTACCATTTACATCAAATGGAAATTTTTTTCAAGCTATCTTTTCTAGTAAAGAAAATAGATTCACTAACACCTGCAATACAATTTAAGGTTAAAGAATGAATGCTGAAGCATTTGGAAAATTCTCACAATAGCCTGATATGAGTGATGAAGTATTATTGTAAGCAAATTAAGAACTAAATGTACAAAAGTTGCTCCATAAGCCATGACAACTATTTTATGGATTTCTTCCAAAAATATGCCATATAGGAGACCAATATATATTTGTAAGGCTTTACTATAGTTTTATAAATGCTGCCACAGGATAACAGATTTGTTAATGTGTCCTAGATAACCCCAAAAATATTTAATGTGCTGCTGTCATTATTCAAAGATGGAAGTTAGTAAACTGAAGCAGCAGTCTTGTGTCAATAATAGCATTCCTACGTGGAAAACATGTACAGGAGTATCATGCAGAACTATGTAAACCATTCAGTGAAAAGTGAATTCAAATGTGGATGCTTATCAACAGCAGATCTGCCTTATAGTGGATGTAGTGCATTTGTTCATGTAGATATGTCAGTAATGGTTATCAACTAGAGCTTAATTAAAGACAGATGCTGGACTATAGAGCTATTGTGCATACTGAATTCTTGTTGGAATCTATTACAATTGTAAGGAAATAGATATGGTATCAACTATTTTGGTCCTGGCCACTTTTCCTGCAGAATACCAATATAAATAGATATTAACATTCCATATAATACTTATACATAACAACTACTAAGTAATACAAATACCTTTATAATGTAATTTCTATTATAACCAATTTTGTTGCTTAAACTGCTGTCAAGCATTGTTCATCATCCACTGACAATGTCAACTGCAGCTGTTGGTGAAAGCTATGGTAGCACATTAAAGCTTGTAGGACGGCAAAACAGCCCAGAAGATTTTAACTGTTTTAATTATAACCCGGTGGTGAAAGTCTAAGAAATATATTTTATTTATTTTAGGTAAGAACACAGTAAGCAAACAGCAGATTCCTATGTTCAAGCATACATTCAGTACCTCACTGACTTATTTACATTACAAATACTCGCTTATCTATTAAAACCTGGATAAGAGAAATTCATAAATATTTAACTTTGTGCCAATTATCACTTGGGACCATCATCATCATCACTATTGTTGTTGTTGTTCCAAAGCTCTTCAAAAAATTAAGAAAATCGTGCTAGGTCATTTAACAAAGGCCTTTGCAACAAATTCAGTACCCAATACCCGAAATTTGAAGCTGTCAGATTGACCAACATCACTTTGGTAAAGTTTTATTAAAACAAAGCACTACAGGCTTACTTTTAAAAGATGCTGTGCTGAGAGAGGGCAGTTCGCTTAACCTAATGTTTTAAAAACTGTATGGATGTAATTTAATCTGAGATATACAGGGGGTCAGTATTAGAATTAATATCAAAACCAGAAGTTGAATGTACAAAATTTCTAGGGGTCATCAATGACGGAAATCATAATTGGCACACACACACACAAATGAAATATGTAAAATATTAAACAGAGGAATTTGTGTGATTAGACAAATGCAACAAATTATAGATGTGAAGTCTGCAAAACAAATGTATATGCATTATTCAGCTCCCATTTAAATTATGGTATAATAATGTGGGGAATAGCAGCAAAAGGGAAATGAAAAATATACTTAAAATACAAAAGAATGAAATTAGAATAATTAAAAAATTATAAATATCCCACTCATGCAGAAATAGCTTTAGGAAATTAAAAATCTTAAACATTTCCATTATATACCTAAATGTATATGTATCAAATTCTTACCAACAACATAGGAAGTAAAAGTGAATGCAAGCATACATAAGCATGACACTAGAAATAGTATTCAAACCACTCTAAATGGTTCATTGTACAACAGAGCTATTAAAAAATTGAGCAATATTTTACAATCTACTGCCAAATGATTTTTTAAAAAAAATTTGAGATAACTTAAAACTTTGAGAAATTATTTAATAAAGCAAGCATTTTATTCAGCCAATAAATACAATTAGCTGAGATCTACGCTCTCAAAATGTTAAATAATTCATGTGTATCATATATGTAAAATAAATAATTTAATTATAATTTTAAGTATTATCATTAAGTTTCAAGCAGCATAAGCGGAATGTCTGTTCAGACTGTATTAAAACAAACCTGTTGATATTTTGACTTGAATTTTTTCCATTTAAAATGGTTTTTGTCAAACTTTGTTTTATAAAAAAATTGAAATGAAATTAACTTCAACGAACGCACATAACAGCGGCAAGAATATCTGCTAATAAAGCCACAAAATGGAAAGGACACTAAATTACATACTTCTATTTACATGTCATGTTTACACAAGGTGCAGATAAGGCCTCGCGTAATGAACTAATGTAATGTACCAATAACATATTTACTGTTAAATATATGATCAATGTCATATTACTCACTTTTCACATTTTTCAAATTATAATATAGATTCTGTTGACTGTCAGGATGTCAAAATCATTTTGTGCTAATAATATTATCTACATGTTAAGTAGCTGATTTATATTGCAAACACGGAAAACGAAAATGACGCTACAACATTTTATTAGAGGCATAATTTTATACTTAAATCGCAATTTGAAAGGACAGATTTTTCAAAGTAATAAACGTTTCGCATAACATGAATTTGCCAGTCGTAACACAGTGAACAAAAACGTGAACTTGCTATGCTCCACAAAGGGGTTGAACAGCCTGATTACGACAGTATTTTGTTTTATACTCATGTAGTGGTACTACTGCTAGATGGATTGAAGAAGGCAAGAAATGGGTAATAGATAACACAATTTTTGTGGAAAATGTGTGGAACATATGAAGTTTTTGTTATGAATATACGTTAAACGGAAATATTAGGACTGCATATCAGTTAAACACTGCATGTCAAGAAGTGACAAACCAATAAATATAAAAGGGAAATACTAACTTGACATTCAATTTAATTGGAGCAGATTTTATTGAATTAATAAGGATAATAGGAATCAAGATAGTACTATGACGTCAAACGTTATCGGAGTTTATTGTTAGCACAATACAAGTAAATCCTAAAGATAGGCAGTGTGTGTTAGGCATTCAAAATGTCCGGAACACGTCAATTACCTCAAGCAAAGTACGAGTTGCTCATTGACAACAAGAAGTAAGTGGTATACCTGCACCTAACACTTATGATTCTGACATACATTGTTTTGTATATTAACAGGCAATGCAGGGTGTATATATTTTCCATTGCTTTGGTTTAGATCTAAGTCTTAAAAGTGTCTGGAAGTAACCAAAAGACCCAAATACAGTAGATGTGTTTAAGGCACGTTTGTTACTTACCTGTTTGCTCAAAAAGGGTAAAACAAAAATAATAAAATAAATAAATCAAGGATCAACGAAGAGGTCACCATAAGGCATGTTTAATTTCTTCCATTCTCAGTTTAAAGCGCTTACCGGGGCAACTCTCACCCCTCACACTGCCATATGGCGCACTAACTCCCAGCATTTCACGCTTTTAAAACTGGGTACTACAAATAAAATAAATAAATTCAATGCCATTCACTCTTCTTTCAGGAGCTGAAAGTGTTGGCTATTGTATACAACAATTAATCTGCATTTTTAAAAAAGTACCATTTACAATCTTCAGTTATTTTCTGCACTAATAGTGCAGAAGAACTAACAAATATTTTTTTAAGGCATCTGTAGTATGAGGATTGAAACTAACAAATATTTTTTAAGGCATCCGTAGTATGAGGATTGATAGTAGTTTAGTTCCTGGAGAATTCAGTGAGTTCACAAGTTAGCCACAGAGACTTACAAACATTTGTCATTTACATTTACAGTTACCACAGTAGGATACATTCTAATAAAAATATAATGTATAACTTCATAAGCAGTTACAATAATAATGAAAAAGCAACACCTAGAACAACTCAGCCAAAACAAAACCAGAGAAGTAGAAACAGACAAATCACTAAATTCACACACATTTTACTATGTGTTTGTTTACATATGCATTGATATAAAATTATTGCAGTGTTTTTAACAAAGTATAATGTTTAAAATTAAAATGTATTAGTTGAATTTTAGCCTGGCTAATGATGAGAATGAAATGTTCTAGAAACTGGCTCTATATATTATGACAAGTAAGTGAGGCATTAAGAGTGTGTAGTTCAGCTAAATCATACAATGATATCAATTATAAGTATAATATATTGGCACTCTATATTCCTTTACAGAAAATAGGCCTTTTTAAATAGGTATTTTCCAAGAGCAGATTTAAAGCATTTATACTCTATTTTTCAAAATTTCCCAGATATAAAAAATTATAGACGTTGGATCTTGGAAATAAGGTGATAAAACTGCTACTAATAAGTCTTCTGCCAAATATATAATTCCATCATGGATGAATTAATAATAAGAGCATTATCCTGTTGGATACATACTATCAAATGTTCCTCATATGTTAGTCCATCACACAGCGACAAACACGTATGGCCAAGTTGTTAAAGCACAGAATGGGATATCTAGGATTCAGGACCATCCTCCTTGACTAAAGTTTTTTCTAAATTTTCCTGAGCCCTCAAATGGCAAATGCCAGAGAGATACCCTAAATTTAGGCCTGAAACTCTTCCTTTCTTTAAAAAAAATTCTTTTCCAATATATCATTTCATCTCTTGTATCATGTCAATCGCATGTATGTCTCAGTAATAAAAAATGGGTGCTGAACACTACAAAAAAAATCACACAGCAATTCTAAAATGTTAGTTGTGTACCCTTCATTGTTAATTATGTTAGAAAAATGGCTCAGTAATTCTTTTCTCCCTACACTAATTTTTCTGTCATATAACAGAACCTCATCCTTGATTTGTGGCCTCTCTGATACCCAGAATCTGTTATTTCGTGAAGCACATGACCATCAACACTCTGAAAAGTATGGATAGGCTGTGAACCAAAATGCATTAAGATTAATATATTATGCATATTTTCATTCCATCTTAAAATATGGAAGTGTTTTTGGGCTATTTCTATGCATGTTAAGAAGTTATGCATTTTGCAAAAAATTTGATGAAGAGTCCTTTGTAGTGTTGATTCTTGACAATCATTATTTAAGAAGCTCAATATTTGTATCTTACTGGAGAGTACATATCTTATCTCGTCAACTTTATCAATTATTTGATAACTTGGAACCTATGTGCACATAATTACAATATTCTGCAGTGCAGGTATAAGAACAATCTTCAGCTTCCTTGAAATTGCTATGTAATTCGCAAAAGCATAAACTTGTAAAAAAAAATACAAGAAAATTTTAAATTCTTGCTCCCATAAAGAATGTTATAGATATATAAAATATAGAGATATTAATGATGCTAACCTCAATATAATGGTGGAGACTCTTCGACAAGAATCATGGAATAGTGTTTACAGTGCAAATGATGTTAATAGTAAATTCAACAATTTTTTTCATATTTTTAAATTGCATTTTGAAGCATATTTCCCACTAAAAATAAAAAAAAGAAGTTATAATATGAGGAGGGAATGGTTAACCCAAGGAATTAAAAAATCTTGTCAACATAAAAGACAATGGTATAATGAGCAAAAGCTCAGTAAAGACCCTAAATTAAAAATACATTTTAGAAAGTATAGTGAAATACTTAGGAAAGTCATAAAAGCAGCGAAAGGCCTCCATTACAAAACACTTATCAATCAGTCAAAAAACAAAATAAAAACTACTTGGAATATAATAAAACAAGAAACGGGCAAAAATCTGCAACAGGACGATGCAATAATCTTAAATATTAACAATCAAGAGATACAATGCCCTACAGACGTAGCAAATGAGTTTAATGATTACTTTCTTAATGTAACAAAAAAATTAAATTTATATTCTGGTGATAAAAGAGATGCTTTAAAAATTTTACAATCATCAACTCCCCCTCATAATAATGAATTCAAACCAGGTATCACTACCCCACTAGAAATCAGTAATATCATTAGGAAAATAAAATCAAATAACTCTTCTGGCTATGATGAGATCAACAGCAAAGTCATAAAGGCCTGTGCAAAGGAAATAAGTACCCCCCTTAGTCACTTGTGTAATGAATCTTTAGCATTGGGTGTATTTCCTGATAGGCTAAAATACTCAATAGTGAGGCCTCTGTACAAAAAGGGAGAAAAGATAAATGTCTCTAATTATAGACCTATAGCTATTTCACCTACATTTTCTAAGGTGTTTGAGAAAGTAATGTACAATAGGCTTTACCATTACCTTGAAAGTAATAATATTCTAGTTAGTGATCAGTTTGGCTTTAGAAAAGGAATTTCAACAGAAAATGCAATCTATAAACTCACTAATGAAATTTTAACTGCATTTAATGAAAGAGCACATGTAGGAGGAATATTTTGTGACTTAGCTAAGGCTTTTGACTGTGTCAATCATGAAATTCTGATAGATAAATTAGCTTTCTATGGAATAAAAAACCAATATTTAAAATGGTTTATATCCTACCTTGACAAAAGGAAACAAAAAGTAGTGATGAATTGTCCCTTCAAAAATAAAAACAATGCATCGAAGTGGGGAATGATTAACCATGGAGTACCTCAAGGATCTGTTCTGGGTCCTGTTCTTTTTCTAATATATATAAATGACCTCCCCTTATCTATCCAAGATGTAGGAAATGCTGTTCTATTTGCAGATGACACAAGCATATTGATAAATGGAAAGAGCCTTAATGATTGTACCATTAAACTAAATCTGGTTCTCAGTTCAATGTGTGTATGGTTCAAAGCAAACAAATTGTCTCTAAATCTAGATAAAACAAATGTTATGAAATTCATTACTCACAGATCTCCAGATCCACAATTACAGATAGGGCATTATAACAGTGTACTTTCACAAACCAAATATATTAAATTCCTTGGTTTAATAATTGATAACCATCTGAATTGGAAAGATCACATTGATCTTATTACACCTAAACTAAGCAGTGCATGCTATGCAATATGTGCATTAGTAATGTTGGAGTCAATTAAGACTTTAAAACTAGTTTATTATGCTTATTTCAACTCAATAATGAAGTACGGTCTAATATTTTGGGGAAATTCAGTTAAAAGTGAACGTGTCTTCTTGTTACAGAAAAAAGTCATACGAATAATTGCTGGTACACACAGTAGACATTCATGCAGAAACCGCTTTAGGAAATTTGAAATTTTAACTCTTCCTTGCGAATATATTTTGTCCCTCATGAACTTTTATATAAGAAATAAACAAAAATTTGTTCAAAATCAAAATATACATGACAAGAATACTAGACAAAAAGCAAATCTACATCGCCCAATTTCAGCACTTTCATGCCATCAAAAAGGTGTTTATTATGAGTGCATTTTAGTATACAATGCTCTTCCCTCTAGTCTAAAAGCCTTAATAAACAATGACAATTCCTTTAAATCTGCTCTTAGAAAATACCTATGTAAAAAGGCCTATTATTCTGTAAAGGAATATATGAGTGACAATAGTATACTGCACAACATATCAATGTATATGTAAATATGTATTAATAAAAGTTGTATGATTTATTTGTCTCTTTTTGGTGTTGGTTGAGTTGTTCTAAGTGTTCTTTTTTATTTTATTGTAATTATTTATGTAGATGTAAACAAATTTTTGTAAATACAGATTGAAAACTACTGTGGTATTTGTATATGACAAGTTCAATGTTCGTAGGTCTCTGTGGCTGCTTCACGAACTCACTGAATGCTCCGAGAACTAAAAAAAAAAAAAAAAAAAAAAAAAACGTAATATGGATGAGTTTTATTGCATCACAGTATAACTAATAAACTTATCATACTATACCCCATCACAAAACTTATTTGGTTACACTTACTCACTAAATCTCTCATTTTTTGTGGGACTGGGCAGTTAGGAAATAAAATGTGTAAATTTTTGCTTTCTTCTACCAAATGATTTCTCACACTTTATGTATGCCTTTAAAATGTATACAAGCTGACACAGTGAATATCTCAGCTTTTAACAATACAATACACCACTGCACTGACCTGAATGCCATGTGCCTAACTGCCTTTTGTCAATAACTGATACTATTTGGTGAGTAGTCCCACTGCATTTAACTTATAGTATACATAGCCACTTTCACTGTATATTGGTGCAGAAGTGGGGGATTCTAATTCAGATTGACTTTCCTTATTTTGTGATGCAGTGATACTGAAACAACTGGTGGCCAATGAAACTGAAACAATTGAAACTGGCTATATGGTGGAATAATATGAAAAATACTGAGTAATGGTACACGATATTGAATTTCAGTAAAATATGTTGTAGCATCACAAAGTGTTAAAAGATTTAAATAGAAGATTTAAATAGCATATATCGAGCTTCCAGAATATGTTCTTACTGCTCGCATGGTGTTTTCCATCTCAGCCAAGGTCAGCTCCCTTCCCCATTTACATCCACCTGCTGTCCTTGAAGCAGTCACTACATCATTCGCAAAAACTTTAAAGCAATAAATTTTTGTGTGTAAATGTTATAAATACAAATCAACTAATTGCATTTGTGAGAAATTTATTCAGAAGTTCCCTGAGCAATTGCCTATTTCCAGAACTGCAATTCACAATCTTATGAATATATTTGATATTGGTGGTTCAGTGAAAAATCAGAAACACACTAAGATGTATCATTTAACAGAAACAAATGATATGAAATTAATGCAAAATTTCAACTTCACCAACAAAGTCACTACTGAAATTAGCACAACAAATTGTGGTTTCAGTGTCTTCTGCACATACAGCAACAAAATTGCTAACTATTAAATCTTACAAGTGTACATGTGTTTATTGTCTATGACAAAGTATCCTGTAGCATGTTTGCATTATCGTGAGTGGTTTCTATCATCAGTGACTGAAGGGTTAATTGACCGACAGTTTGTGTACCACCAAAATGATCATGTCAAAGCACAGGCTCCAGCTGCCAAAATGCAAAAATCCCCATATGGACAGTATGAACATATTCTGGAAGCCCTGTATATGTGCATGTTTGAGTAAAAATAAACAATACTTGCTAAATTTCATGAAATAAATAAGAAATGGCATCCATGATAGGCATGACGAACCTCAGCTTCATAGGAGGGTGCAGAGTATGAATCTAAGGCTTGAATGTGCATTAATGACACCCACAAACCCTAACATTTGTATGAATAGATGTAAATCCCTTAAGTAGAGATAAATTTACTGCACATGGCTTTCACTTGAATGCTAGAGGCAAAAGGCAGCTTTCATTACTTATTGCTGACAGAATCAAGGGTGATTCCTATACAAGGTATGGTACAAGGTTCTGTTTTTTAGGATAAAGACGCCTGCTCCAGGCCAGAAATTGATTAAGCCAAACTTAATAGCAGTTAATGTTAACTCAAATGACAATAGTATTAATGATAATGATTGCATAGAAAAAGAAATAAAATTGAAAAGTATTCAGCAAGCAAAAAACAACTTTTATATATTTCTTCAAATTATTTAAAAGTAAAACAGTGGAATTACTAAACAGCTTAATTTGTGACAATATAAAACCACACATTATCTGCCTATCAGAACATCATTTGAAACAACAGAAATTACCACAATTGTCATTACATGGTCATTGTTTAGGAGCAGAAGCTTTATGGGGTGGAAAAAAAAAAATAATCATGGAGGAGTTTGCATTTGTCAGGCTGGATGTACCATTTAAAACATTACATATGTCAAAATTTAATTTTGAACAGGACATTGAATTATGCACAATCCAATTGGATAGCAAAAATACAAATGTAATTATAATTGCTATATATTGCTCACCATTAGGAAACTTTGAAACTTTCTTGATAAACCTTGAAGATACCTTAACCCTTTTATTTAAGCCTAAGCACGAACTAATTACATGGGGGACATAACTATTGATTACTTAATGCCAAGTGTCAGAATGAATTGATTTTAAACTCCCTTCTCACTGCATATAATATGGTACATACAATTAACTTTCCAACCAGGATTGATAAAAACTCGAGTACAGCAATAGATAATATCATTGTAAATTCAGATAAATTGTCATCATATTCTGTGTCTCCATTGATCAATGGTCTCTCTGACCATGATACTCAAGTAATAGTTAAGAAGGACTCAACAATAAAACTCAAAGAATGTTATAGATATATAAAATATAGAGATATTATTGATGCTAACCTCAGTAAAATGGTGCAGGCACTTCAACAAGAATCATGGACTAGTGTCTACAGTGCAAATGATGTTAACAGTAATTTCAAAAATTTCTTACACATTTTTAAATTGCATTTTGAAGCATAATTTCCACAAAAAATTAAAAAAGAAGCTATATTAGAGGAAATGGTTAACTCAAGAAATTAAAAAATCTCTTCTCATAAAAGACATAATCAGCTAAAGCTCCAGTAAACATCATAAATTAAAAATATATTTTAAGATACTTTGAAAGTCATAAAAACAGCAAAAGGTCTCTATTATCAAAAACTTATCTTTTGGTCAAAAACAAAATAAATACTACTTGGAATATAATAAAACAGGGAACCAGTAAAAATTTGCAACAAGAAGATGCAATAATCAAAAGCCTTAACAATCAATAGATACAACATCCTGCATGCATTTAAAATTACTATCTTAATGTAACAAAAAAATAAATTAAATTTATACTTTGATGATAAAAGATATGCATTAAGGAGTTTACAGTCATTTCCCAGTCAAAATAATGAATTCAAATCAAATAGCACTACTGAATAGAAATTAATAATATCATTAGAAAACTAAAATCAAAAAATTCAGCAAAGTCGTAAAGGTCTATGCAAAGGAAATTAGTACTCCCCTTAGCCACTTGATTAATGTCTTTAATATTGTGTATTTCCTGAAAGGCTAAAATATTCTGTAGTGAAGCCTCTGTTCAAAAAGGGAGAAAAGATAAACGTCTCTAATTATAGACCTAGTATTTCACCTACATTTTCTAAGCTGTTTGAGAAAGTAATGTACAATAGGCTTTACCATTAGCTAGAAAGTAACAACATTCTAGTTAATGATCAGTTTAGCTTTAGAATGGGAATTTCGTCAGAAATGCAATCTTTATACTCACTAATGAAATTTAACCGCATTTAATGAAAGAGTACATGTAGGAGGAATATTTTATGATTTAGCAAAGGCTTTCCAATGTGTTAATCATGGAATTCTGATAGATAAATCAGCTTTCTATGGAATAAAAAACCAATATTTAAAATGGTTTATATCCTACATTGACAAAAGAAAAGAAAAAGTAGTAGTAAATTGTCCCTTTAAAAATAAAAACAATGCATCATTGTGGAAAAGGATTAACCATGGAGTCCTCAAGGATCTGTTCTGGGCCCTCTTCTTTCTGCAGTATATAAATGATCTCACCTTATTTATCCAAGATGTAGGAAATACTGTTCTATTTGCAGTTTAAAAAATCATATTGATAAATGAAAATAGGCTTAATGATTGTGCCATTAAACTAAATCTAGTTGAGTTCTGTCTATATTCAAAATAAACAAATTGTTTCTAAATCTAGATAAAACAAATGTTACGAAAGTCATCACTTACAAATCTCCAAATTCACTATTACAGATAGAATATTATAACAGTGTACTTCTACAAATCAAAAATATTAAATTCCTTGGTTTAGTAATTGATAACCATCTGAATTGGAAAGATCACATCAATCTTATCATACCTAAACGTAGCAGTGCATGCTATGCAATACATGCCTTAGTAATGCTGGAGCTAAAACTTTAAAACTAAATAATTATGCTTATTTCAACTCAGTAATGAAATATGATCTTATATTTTGGGGAAACCTGCTTAAAAGTGAGCATGTCTTCCTATTACAGAAAAAAGCCACACCAATAATGACTAATACATATAGAAGACATTCATGCAGAAGCATCTTCAGACAATTTGACATTTTAACTCTTTCATGTGAATATATATTTTTCCTCATGAACTTTTATATAAGAAATAAAGACAAATTTGTACAAAATATATCTACATGAAAGAAATACTGGACAAAAAGCAAATCTACATATACCTTTTTTTTTTAATTTTTTTTATTGATTTATTTATGGATGCTCTTTTAACATCTCAGGTCATCAGCGTCCCATTCAACTAAGGGCATGAAACGGCTGACAAATTTTGCTCAGAGGCCTCTCAGACTTTAGGTTCTTTTTCGTGCCATAAATGTACGACACGGGACCCATGGCGTTACTTCCCTTCCGAAGGAAGCCATACTTAGGATTTTTACACCCCGAAAAAAATCCATTGGTCCTGGCCAGGTTCGAACCCGCGATCTACATATACCATTTCAACACTTTCTGTCCATCAAAAAGGAGTTTATTACAAATGCATTTTAGTACAAAATGCTCTTCCCACTAGCCTAAAAGCCTTAATAAACAATGGTAAATCTGGTCGTAGAAAATACATATCTAAAAGGCCTATTATTTTGTAAAGGAATATACGAATGACAATATATTATACTTAGTTAAAAACACTGCAATAAATTTATATCAGTGCAAATGTAAACATGTATATAGTAATATTTGCATGATGAGTGATTTGTCTGTTTCTGCTTCTCTGGTTTTGGTTGTTTTGACTGAGTTGTTCTAGGTGTTGCTTTTTAATTTTTATAACCACTTATGCAGATGTACATGATAGTTTTTGTAAATGTAGAATGTGGTAATTGTAATGACAATGAATACTATAATAATGTAAAGCACTCAATTGGCATAGATAGTTTTATCATTTGCAGTTATTCTAACCTAAACTGCATCAGAAATATTGTTCTTCCAGCACAGGCCATGGCAATGCTACATTGCCAGCAATCATGAGTTAATTATTTTCTCTGTTATGTTGAAAGCTTTAAACATGTCTCAGGCAATGTTTTGTGAGAAAATAGCCATATTGCTAGCAAAATCAAGTAGAACAAGAAGTAACAATTTTAAAATATAGCATAGTTTCACATACAATGCACATAAATACTAGTTGTTCCACAATATAAGAAATGCAATTTCTACACTGACAGCATATAAATATAATCATATCTGCCAGAAGGGATTCCTGCTGTCCTGGTACCATTAATATTCACACAGGTTGAATACCATAGTTTCACTATGTATGGGCACCATCTGGATTCAACATTCATGTAAAATTCATAAAATGGAGTAAATGATTTCTGTCAGGTGACCAAAGTGATTGTGGTTGTGGTTGTGGTTGTGGTTGTCTTCTCCTCCTGCAGTTTGTGTAGATAAGTAGGCGTCACTATTTCTAATGAGGGTAAAAAATATGTGGGCATTGAATTTGTCTGGATATAGTTCCAGTCTTATCTCTCAAATGTCCTAGCTGATCATATCCAATATCTATATGCTCTACACAAACCAACTTTGTTCATATTTGCGGCCACCAATTTGACATATGTTGACCTCAATTTTATGGCTGCACTGTCTAATCATTCCATTATGATTTCTTTGAAAACTGAACATACAGTCATTCCCGATGTGTGCCAGATAAAGCATTTATCCCTTTATTACAACAAATACCAAAGTTTAACTGTAGAATTAAGGCTCTGCCAAAAATATTTCCATAAATCTCTTCTTGATTAGAAGAAATATTTCCAAAAATCTCTTACTGATTAGAAGAAATTATAGCAGAACAATCAAATTATCACTTACAAATATTTATTAAGTAATAACTTAACCTAAATGTGTAAAAAACTAAAGCACTTATGTTTCACTACCACAATAATAGGCATGAGAATCTAGACATAAATATTATAATTAATGGAGAAACAATTAGGACTAATCATATAAATTTCTTGGGAATCATTGTTGATGATCATTTAACTTTCTAACACCATGTAGACTATATTTGTAACAAAATGAGCACATGTACTTATTTATTAAGGAAATTATGACAATATTTCAATTCAGATAGTCTAAAGTTAGTATGTTTCTATCTGTATTTTTGGTATTCAATTCAAGTTTGGGTGGTGTAAATATGAACTAATCCTTCAAAAAATTTGTTTGAAATGTATATACAGAGTAAGTCCAAATCTACTGACAAACTTTCACAAGTTGTTCAGGATTTTTTTCTGACTGTTTTGATATAAGAAACCCATGGTCTCCAGTGGCTAATTACCAGGTAATTTCATTGCTTTCATTTTGTAACAAGTCAACCACCTTTGCATCTACTTACTCAGAATATGATTGTTTCGAAACAAAACATAACATTTGACTACTATAGAGCATGTTTACATTACGGTTCACTACCAATTAATTGATTATTCATCACCTCCTGACAATTGTAATTATTTATTTTTAAGGATAGATGGCCAAGCATTACAAAAAATGACATGCAAAAAACCAATTTTATTGTTACACTGTTTAAAGTAAATGTTCAAAATGTTGATCCCCATGAAAGTAGCAAACTTCATAGCAAAGCCTTATGGACTGTCACACTTGCACTAGCATCCCAGGATATTGGTGTACATCATCATCATCATCATCACCACCACCACCACCACCACCACCACCACCACCACCACCACCACCGCCACCACCACCACCGCCACCGCCGCCGCCGCCGCCACGTGCTACAATCCAACAAGCCCATACTAGTTTTGGCAGGAGTGTTGTACACCAGGCTCTTTATGTGATCCCAGAAGGAAAAATCATGGTATCAAATCTGGTAATTGAGCTGGCCATGGAACAGGACATGACTAATCCATCTGTACCCAAATGTTCATTGAGGTACTCCCTAACATTAACTGCAAAATGTGCTGGCGTCCCATCATGTTGAAACCATGTATGCCTATGAATTATCAGTGGCACATTCAGAAAATGTGGGAGGACATGTTGAAGGAACATTTTGTAGATAACTACATTCAGTCTGTCGGATAGTACATAAGGCCCAATCACAGAATCATTAACAATACCAGCCCATATATTCACAGAGAATGCTTGTTGGTAGGTTCAATTCACCACAGCATGTGAATTTTCATACTCCCAGGTATGGCTATTCTGACTGTTGAACATGCCTTTTCTGTGTACAATTTCATAGTAGAAAAATGTTGGCTGTCTGCACTTCAGTCTAAGAACTAATTAGTAAACTGTACTCAATGTGGAAAGTCTGCTGGTTGCAATGCCTGGACCCTCTGTGAATGATACGGGTGCAATTGCTGATCATGTAAGACCCTCAAAACAGTTGCTTGGCTTACATTCACCTTTAGTTCAATATGACAGCTACTGCTTTCAGGGTTGTCAGACATTGCATTTAAAACATCCTTAAGATTGAATGTTCTGGCATTCCTCTCATGACCAGTATTTCGCATACAACAGCAAAAAACCCAGTTTCTCGCCTTTGCCTGTATAATCAGCTGCAAATGTGGTGTGATGAAATTGCCATCGCTTTGGAAACAGCTCTACATAGCATTGTTATGCTGTTCTTCCATTGCATTGAGTAGGAATTCAAGCCTGGTGGTAGACTGCATTGAAAACACACACTACTATGCTGTACTATAGCAGTTAAAACATCCCTGAACAGCTTGTGAAAGTTTGTTGGTTGAGTTTGGATTCATCATGTATATTATAAGGTAGACAAGAGAGTATCATGTAGAAATATTTTTAAGAAATCTAAAATGTTAACTATAAGTTCATTATAAGTGTATAAGGCAATTCTATTCGTCATTAACAGTGAACAAGACAAGATCCTAAAAAGGACTGCAACTCAAACTCAGAACAATTATTATCTAAATGTAAACAAAAAAGCTACTGAAAGAGATCCAATAGTTATTAGTAAAATTTTGCATGAACTACGACTAACAAATAAAAGTCAAAGAGGGAAAATGTTTCAAACAGAATTGAAGAAATTCTTGGTAGATAAATGGATGTATGAGATAAATAAATTGTAAATATGTATATAAAATATAGTTGAATGTAATTGTTTAAATTATAAATCAAAGTACCCTATTATGTGAGATAAATTTGCCTCTTGTATTAAAATTTTTGGTTTAGCAATGTATTTTATTATTAATGTATTTTTCTGATAATGGCTGGAACTCAAGTGTAGAATCTATGGTCTGCCATAAAATTATCATTATTGTTGTTGTTTTTAACTGAATACACTCCATTCCAGATATGTGGCAGATTAATGTCTTTTTCTCTCTCTTTACAAATAGTTTCGTTTTGATTTGTTTGAACAGTCTTTATAGTTGTAGCATATATCTCTCATTCATTAACTGCATGACTGTTATGTAGGTGACAAAGGAAGTTTGTAGTGGAATGTGAAACTTGCAAGGTTGGCAGTATTACAGAGGCTGTGCTAAACAATTTGCATTACAATCAATCTGAACTATATATCCAGCACTTTACAAGAAAGCTAAGAATCTGTAATTATCATATGAACTAAATCTTTATTTATCTATTTGCAGAGTGGCATTCAGCTGGAATCGAGCACTTGCAGCAGTTGGGGTAATAATCATTATGATATTTATCACCTCTTCCAGCATTTATTTGGCATGGCAAAGTATGAGTTATGTGGATTATGGTAATGTTGATGGATTCAAACACAATTTCCAAAAAAATTCAAGAAATATTTCAGGTGAGATTTTTATTTCTTCTCATTGGGTATAAAATGTTCATTTTTTTGCAAGTAGATTATTATCTGAAATAATATTTTCATCTTTTTATTAATTGACATTTAACCTTGAGATATACCTGCATTTAACACACAAATTTTGAGTGCCAAAATGTTTCCATAAGAGCAATGTAATTTCATATTCAAATGAACATATTTTGCACCATCATGAAACATGCATTTAGCATAAAAAAATGTCAAATGTATGCATTCAATATTAGCAGGGTGTAACTGTTACAGTTAACATGTTCTCATATAGCACATTGCAGACTGGCATTGATACACTGCTCAAATCAATGCCACTTTTGTTTTCACATATGCACTGTGAAGGTTTTGTTTGCACTTAAGCATTCATAGCATCATTTAGTATTAGTGGTACATCATAGTTGTAGCATGAATTACCAGCTTGAATTTAGTTTCCTCATGAATGTATCACTTAAGCTAGAGCTGGCTCTATGTTTGGTAATGGTAAATTCTTTGTTATCAGGAATTTTGAAAAATGCAATAAAAATTCTTTACCTGGAAGCACAGTGCACTTCTGAAGCAAAAAAGGTAAAATATGTTAAAAAATCATCCTAAGAAGAAATGGAATTGATGCTAATAGAGTGACTCAATGGATCTCGTGCTGAAAGCTTACCAGTAACCAGCTCATCCAGCAGACTCTGCAGTTTGAAAGCACAAGTAAACTCATGTATCTTGAAAAGCAAATATCGTAAAGTTTTTGTATTTTGGCACTTTCATTTATTGAGTGGAAGGAAATTCTTAATTGAACATTCTGCAAACAGTGCATATGCTCACAGGAGCTTGGCACAGTAATCAGAAAACAATCTCAAATTGCTATCATAAGATTGGGTTTAATAGAGTGAATATTGATGAAGACTATGAACAAGGTTCATTTATTTACTGGAATGCAAAAAACTGAATAATAATTACAATAACAAAATTAAACTTTGTTGGAATGCTGTAAGACAAATGAAACAGATCATATATCAACCATTAGAAACCAACCAACCATATTGACAAAGACTGTGAAGAAGCAGAAGGAGTAGACTTATGCGATTGGATGATATCTAGTAATAAACTTATCACTTTTGTTGAATTTGTTGCTTGTAAAGACAATATGATTACTATAGGCATTTTGAAATGTTCCAGGGATCTGCAAACACCAAATAGAGCATAATGGTGATGGTAGATGAACAAATTAAACAACTTCATGGAAGCTGTTGCCAGTGTAGACATTGTTCAGAAGTTTATCACATTATTTAAAGTGGGTAACTCTGTTAGAGTTAAGAGAGGAAAAAGTTGATCTTAAAATGCTATAAAGAAAACTACCACTTGATAACTAGTCACAGACATTTTACCCCTAAAATGAAAATATGAAATATTTAATACTTTTGAGGTGCTAAATATGAAAATGATTGTAAAACCCATCATTTGGCTCTAGATTAGCAGATACATATACCCCTCATATTAGTATACCCAGTCCACATTGAATACTTAGATATCATTTATCAACTCTTTATTTCAATCTCATGTTGATGACAAATTTGTGATTCTACCAATTTACAACACTCCATGACTCACTTTACCTTCATGAAGTAATGTATTGCATCATAACATTGATAAAAGCAATGCAATAGTTTAGTACTGAGCAATCTCTTGTATTGTCAGTAAGTCCTTTATGTATTTCCATCTACTTCTTTGTTCTTAAAAGTGGTATTGCAGTGGAAATCTAGCAGTGATGTCTCGTAACTGTCTTAATAATCAAAAAAAATATTCATTACATTTGCAGTAGGCAGAAGGCTATAACTACAATTGTGAAAAAGCATATCAGCTTTATTTTGGATGCAAGATTGGGGACCAGAGAAAGCAAGCACATTGCTTGCAGTAGTATGTTAGAAAATCTTGCAAAGTGGTTGAAAGGTGGTAACGTGTCAGTGCCATTTTCTGTTCTGATGGTGTGGAGGAAGCCAAGTAATCATTTAAGTGACTCTTACTTCTGTGTGGTACCACCTGTTTTTGGAGGCATTATGAGGAAAACAAAATGAATAATAAGTGTACCTAAATATATAGTCTACCTTTAGACCAGCCATACAGCAAAGAACTTGCAGTTTACAAATCCCTGAAAGAATTTAACATCATTTTAGAAAATGAGGACGAATCTGTTCTGATCCATATGCCTACCAGGGTGAATGATCTAATCACAAGGTAACACAAAAACTTAATGGTATTGTTTGTGATCTGAACCTATCAAAGGAGAAAGCACAGCTACTGGCATGAAGGTTTCAACGTTGGCAATATAGTGGAACCTCGATCTATTGTTCCCGGCACCATCCTTTTCCCAGATGTATCGTGGATGAATTTGTTTATCATGAAGGCATATGTTAGTTAATGACCTTTCTCAAAGAAAGTGACAAAACGTTTTAACTTTGTTGACTTGTTTTATTTACTGATGCTCTTTAATTTCTCACCTTATTAGTGTTCCATTGAATTCAGAGTGTGAAACAAGCAATAAATTTTGCTTAGAGATCTTTGTTTTCAGATTTGAGATTCTTTTACATACCATAAATCTAGACATGAGACCCTTGCTTTACTTCACTTCCAAAGGAAACATATTTAGATTTTTACGCCCAAAAAAATGTAACACCCTGGCCAGGATTGAACCTGCAATCTTGAGTCTACAAGGTAAGTATAATTACCACTAGATCACCAGGACCGACAGCAAAGTATAAAATATGTACACAGTAACATGTAAAATTGATGTAAAATATAGTGTTTGCTTATATACTGAATTTTTTTTTTATTTTTGAACATGATTTATGCACATCCTGTATCTGTCATTTTCCCACATCCATATTTTTTTTAACGTGGTCCCTCCAAGAAAGAAGCATTTTATCTGGTGGTTACAAGCTTTCTCGGAAATCACATCCTTTAAAATGCATTCAGGATCGACCACAGTGCCATTCAAGAAATAATTTATCCTAAAAATTATAACTGAGGAAAGGCATAACTTTAACTTTCTCTGGATTAGTCATCAATCCTGCCTTCCTCTTAATCTTCACTGAAAATATTTCAAATGGGAGAGATGTTCAAACTTCTCCGAGTAAATGTACAAATCATATAATATAAAATAATTAAATTGAGTATCCCAAAATATTTTGTCAAATAATATCGTTAAAACTTGTGCACTGACCTCTAAGCCAAACTACAAAAAATTCATACAAACTATAGACTGTTGCAAAGACAGTGTACCTTTTAGAATATTAATTATATGAAATTTTATAATATGTATTGTTTAAATTTAAGCCTGTAAAGTACCTCACCCATGTGAACAATTGAAAACAATGATGAACCAATGGAACCAAATAAATTACTGTCTTAGAATTCAAGACTCTATAGTCCTCCCCAGTTGCACATCACAATTGGGTTTAGGAATCAGAAATATGAAGATTGAATAATCGATTGTACAGCCTGATAATGCCTTTTCTGAATAATTTCCTCAGTTTCCTCCCCCTCCCCCTTTTCCTACATCATTGCCATGTGCTGGGGTGCCAAACATGGAGGCAAACCACACAAGTTGGTTATCACGTAAAATATTTTATAATCCAAAACATTAGTATGAGCCATCATAGTAGTAAAGGACATTCAAATATTTCGTACAAATGGGAACAGCTTTATCTTGTGATAAATGAGAGAAATTGTCAATAGAAGCTGTTTCAAGAACAATTTGTGTTTACAAAGAAATAAGATGTTAGATGCGAATGCAAAGTATTGATAAATCAGTAGGCATACCTAATAAAATCAGCTCCCAGAATAGCCTTTTTTTTTTTTTTAAGTAGTGTTTAACGCCCATTTTTTACTACTGAGGCACCACAGGCGGTGGACACTGATGATACATGAGATGAAATGATAAATTGGGAAAGGATATTTTTTTTTAAGGAAGGAAGCGTTCCAGGCCTAAGTTTAGGTACTTCCCCGGCATTTGCCAGTTATGAAGACTGAGGAAAACCAGGAAAAACCCCAGTCAGGGAGGACTGTCCTGGCGAGATTCGAACCGCAGACCTCCCGCTCACGAGTCCGTGCCTTAACGACCTCGGCCACCCGTGGCGGTTATCCAGAATAACCTGACATGCTAAATTTGATATAACATGAAATTTACATTACCATAAATATCCTGCCAATTTGACAGGGCCTTTTACTTTAATAGGTTGAAAATAACACTAGTGCATTTTACACAAACGATTGCACTTTCGCGTTAAATTTATCAAATGGAAATAAATTAAAGAGAATTTACTACCACTATACACTAATGCCTAGAACAGCAACTTGTCGACTAAAACAGACACGAATGACAATCTAGCTCCACTTTAAACTTTTGTATTGTCTAACATAACTGTGGAGGCATTCCGAACTCTTTGCAACTGAAGTCAGGAAGGAGAGAAGGAAGAAAAAGACAATTGGGATTGCTCTTACCCACTTGCCCAGTAGCGCACCTGCATGATAGCTCAGACGGTTATAGCTTCAGGCTATAGTTGTGAAGAAGTTTCGAATTTCCTCAGGCTACGTGCTTCTTTTTTTATGCCGTAGCAAAAGGAGATTTGCCACTTAACAATGATT
The DNA here is from genome assembly GCA_030762175.1 of Metallyticus violacea. NCBI lineage: Eukaryota > Metazoa > Arthropoda > Insecta > Mantodea > Metallyticidae > Metallyticus > Metallyticus violacea. Next base: position 100,285,941 of record CM060832.1, read on the forward strand.
TACTCGGTAACACTCAGTATCACGCACAGAATGTGCTATAAATTGATGTTTATGAATATTTTTATGCTGCAATCATAGGAGATTTGTCACCATTACAGTGATTTAATATCAATTTATATTTACGAAAAGGCAAGTGTAGGCCGCCAGATTGTGGTGGCAAGCCCCAACAAACCACTTGGTCTGCCGATTTTTGGGTTTAGCCCAGGTTAGTGTTAGGGCTAGTGTGTATATATGAATTAATTGTGAATTCCATTAAGAACACATTTGCAACTGTTATAATATTTTACCCGCTAAAAATCCCCTACCAATTTATATTTAAAAGTTATGGAAGAAAACACATACGTGTTGTCAAATACAAAAATAATGCATGCAGCATTTACACTGTTACCAGTGGCCATTTAAACAGTAGTTTTACTGTGCCACCTGTTGCATGAGTTGCACCTAGCAGCAAGAGCAAGAGTTGCGCTAGTGATTTCTATCCAGCTAGTGTGGGCAAGTGATAATTACTAGCTCCCTTAAGTGATAGTTTCTTATAATATTGAGTCTGGACATGGCTTACAGTTTTACAATACCAGCATACTGGCCAAGCTGCATATTTTCCATACTCAAAGCCATACTTTCCCTTTTAGGCATCTGAATAACGTTAGGTTAATAGCCTGTATATTTACTAATTCCAGCTACTCAAGAGTAAAGAGGAGATAATCTCAAAAATAAATTTCTGATATCCAGGAAATTGACATTTAGACTAATGTTTTTAATTATTTCTGCCTCTGTATAAGAAACATCCTTACTAGTCAGTCCTGATAGTCTAGTGTTAACCATATTTGCCTTGTAGACCCAAGCATATACAAGGTTGATGGATTTTTTCAGGTGTAAAAGGCGTAAATATGGCCTCCTTTGGAAGAAGTAAAGCAAGGCCATGAGTTCTGCGTCACAGGTTTACGGCAATGTAAAAGAACCTCAAGCCTGAAAGAAAAGGCCTCTGAGCAAAATTTATTGGTTTCAGCCACAAATTGAATGGGGTGCTGATGTTCTGAGATGTTAAACAGCATCTGTAAATAAACTAAATCACTTGTTGTGTCCGAAAGTGTTTACTCACCAAGTAATTATATACTTGGGGTGGAATATCTCTGAATTACATCGGACTAAGAACTTCTATCATATTATCAGTAAAATGGATTGAACTGCATGTAGATAAATGTAAGGATATGTCAAACATAAAACAAATGCACCAGAAATAGTAAAAACAATAGTTGTTTCTTTCATCTTACTAGTATTATAAAGAATTGGCAATTTTTTCTCTGTAGTACTAGTAAACATAACCTTTAATTCATCTTGATCCTATGGCATGAATTTGGCAAACCCCCTCGGTAAAGGTTATAAAATTGACACCATTTTCCATGCAAGTCTGTCAGATGATCACTATCCACATTTTGTCCTGCAAATAGCACATCTCCTGCAACATTCATGAGCGTGGACATCATGATCTTAGTCGCCAAAAAACTTGTAATTATTATATAATTACATATGTAATTAACTAGAATATTAAAGTCTCCCAAAAGCTTATGCACATGGCTATGTTTCTCTTTACCTAGGATTTCATATGATTGCTCTGCCCTGTTTACCAATAAAGCATTCTACGAGAGTAGGTCCATAAGTTTCCATCGTCGCCAATAAGGATTATCACCTTCACAAAACCCTTATCTGGTATCATACCTTCTTTGTTAAGTAAATAATTACAGCTTTACAGCTGTAGCGACATGTTAAGTGGAGTATCCAGCTGTTATTAAGTTCTTCACAAAGGAAGGACTTGCTCCAAATGAAATTAAACAGTAATTGGATGGTGTATATGGGGAAGTATCCCTGTCATATTCTACTGCAAAAACTTTTTCCAATGGGTCAAGAAAGCATTGAAGATGAAGAGCGTGCAGGTTGCCCCTTGAAGGTGCTCACTCCTGAAAACGTCGTTCTTGTGGAAGGAGAAATTATGGAAGAACGGCAGCTCAAAGTTACAGAAACACTAGCAAGGTTGGGCATTTTTAATACAACAGTCCTTCGAATTATTATGAATGTTTAAACATGGCAAATCATGCAGTATTAAAACTTGGTAAAGGAACAAAATTCAGACAGATTTGACAAACACTATGGGGAACTCTGCACCCTCTTTTTCATCTGTTTCCAAGTGGACCACAGAATTTTCCTCTGAATATTGCAACGACTACTTTTAATAAGATGGGAGGAGCCTTTCAGGAACTGAAGAGACTAAGGAAGAGAGAGTTTGAAAAAGTTCAGATTAGTTTTTCAAAAAGATTATGGTTTTCAGCAATTAATTGAAGCTAACCACACATCTAATGACCATTTCCTCTTCAGTAGTCCATACTTAAAACTCTGTTCAGTAATCCTGTGATATTGAGAATACTTTCTCCAGTTTTCTAACAGGAGGCATAGCTTAACAGAGGCAAATTTACTAAAAATTATGGTGGCACAGCACTTTTATAAACTTGGCCAACCAACAATGAAAATCAAAAGAATTTGCAAATAAGTTTTAAGTTGCTTTGATTTCTTAAATTGAAAACATTTTATAAAACATATTATTTGGTTATGATGATTAAACAAGTGCCATTATCATCATTCCCTGACTGCCTCTATGGTTTTGTGGGCAGCATGTTCACCTAAAAATCCAGAGGTCTTGGTTTTGAATCCTTTAAGGTTAGTTTGCCTGGTAAGGCTTTTTCCAAAAATTTTCCTTACCCCAAAAAAGGTAACTGCTGGATAACTTTAAGCATTGTGGGCTCTAGTCTCATTTACACATTCATTCATTGTCTTTATTGGCATAAAACATCTAATAAATAAAAAATAAAACAATTGTTATTCTATCACACAGAGTATGAAACCTTACAGACTTGATCATTTTAGCAAATAAGATAAAGGCGATAAGGTGTATGATTGTTTACATTACGTCATGAATGTTATTAAACTGAATTTTGTTATTGTTTGCAGGTGTAAATCAAAGAAGAGTTACATTATATAGCTCAGCTCTAAAGCAGAACTTGAAAAATAATAATTCACATATTGGTGCTACAGTGCACCAAAACAATGTTGGAGTGTTGTCAGCAAAGGGAGCTGAAGTAGAGGCCTATAAATTGGTGTGTTATTATGCTTTGCCAAGTAATGGAAGTGATGGAGATTTATTTCCTGAAGCAATAAATCCATCTCTCTGTACACATATTAATATAGCATTTGCTTATATTGCAAATGGCTCATTACAACCAGCCAGCATAATAGAACTGGAACTTTATAAGCGGGTTACAGCTTTAAAGTCTTCTAATCCATCTCTGAAAGTTATTATTAGTGTTGGAGGAGGCTCAGATCCAGGTGGTTTTCCTACCATGGCCTCAACACATGAATCACGAAAAAGGTGAGTTTGCATAAAAATATGTTCATTAAAAATTAAGGTAAGCATTTAATAAAGTCTCATTCTAGATCAGATTTATGCAACCATTCCACAATATGTAACTAATTTTCTAACAGAATCCAATTTCAGGCAGCAATGTACTATAGGCTCTCCTTCCTTAATATAAGTATAAAATCTTATGTGGCTTCCTCCTCTTAATGCCTGCAAATGTATTTTAGTTAGGAAATGAGCTAAGGAAGGCACCCTAAATGTGGGTGGGAAAGGTAGCTTCATTTACAGGAGAAAAATTGTACAAAAAATGCATTTATTGCAACCAATGCTCACTAAAAGTTCATTCAATAATGCTTATAGCGTTTATAATGAAGAAAATTTAATGACAAAACACAATAAGCAAAGTGACATAATTTTGGGCGTAAAAATCCTAAGTATGGGGCTTCCTTCGGAAGGGAAGTAAAGCTGTGGGTCCCGTGTCGTACATTTGCGGCACGAAAAAGAACCTCAAGCCCGAAAGAGAGGCCTCTGAGCAAAATTTGTTGGTCGTTTCACGCCGTGAGTTGAATGGGACGCTGATGACCTGAGATGTTAAAGAGCGTCCATAAATAAATCAATAAAAAAAAAACAAAAAAGTGACATAAAACATTAATATTACCATATGCTTACCTTTAATTTGCACATAAAAGAAATGTAAAAGCCCAGCAAATAAACAAAGTAATATCAAACATTAATATTACTATGTGATTGCCTGCAATTTGCAATTTAAAAAAATTAATAACAAAGCACAATAAACAAAGTAAAGCAAAACGTTTTTATTACCATATGCTTGCCTTCAATTTACTATTTTAAATAATCTGATAGCTAAGCACAATGAGCGAAGTAATTTAAAACATTAATATTACCACATGCTTAATTTACACTTTAAAGAAATTAATGTCCAAGTATAATATGTAAAATTAAAACCTGAAAATTCTACATAATATAATAAAGAAAACCCCTAAAGATAAAGAATTACAATAAATAAAGTATTATACATACAATGCCATGATCAGTGAGTGAGGCATGGGAAATAAGTAATGAACCTACATATTTTGAATAGCTGGCTGAAAGATGGCTTTACCCCAAGAAATAGCTACTCTTTCTCAAATCTGAAGTCTGAGGCATGTCGTAAAATGCCCAAAGTAAGGATATAACATCATCACTGGTAGAAGGTTTTATGTTTAGGGATAGTTTAACCCATGCAGAAACTCCCAGTTTCACAGTCCAGATCTCTTGCACCAGTTAAGAAATGAGGTAGAAGAAATTGCAGAGGGATTTCCTATGGTAGAATTTTTATTGCTGTGAGATTTCAATGTGAGAAATGGGAGTTTGGTGGTGGTGGTGGTGGCGGCGGCGGCTGTGGCTGTGGCTGTGGTTTTATTGCAGACCATAGACTGTATACTTGAATTTCAGTCATTATCAGAAAAATTCTTTAGATCTTCATATGCTTTTCCTTTCAGTTTTTGTTAGATATTTTGTTGTTCAGTTATTAATCTTTATATGAGTTTCAATTTAAAAGTTCAAAAGTGAGTTTTAATTTTATCGATGACTTGTTATTAAAGTTATATTTTCCTAAATTTCTGTCATACTGAAAGATATACAACAAATGAGCAATAAGCTTCCCATGCTGAAGCAAAAAATGAAATTATAAAATACAAGCATTGATACTGGATAAATTATAAAATACCAGTAATAAGACGGATGAAAGTACCTTGAAATTTGCTAATGCAACTTGTTAACTTAAACTTAACCTTGGGGCTAAATTTTACGCAAAGATACTTGCAATAATTATTTGATTAGGTTAGGTGTTCACTTAATAAGAATAATAATTTATTGATCATTGAACATGTAAAACCTTTGATTAAAAAAAATTAGTCATCCCCAGATTCTATGTATCAATTGAACTTCAGGGATGCTCATAATTGTTGTATTCACATGCAAGCAGAAAGTGCACACTGAGAGCCATGGGTGGTCAATAAGGCATGAACTTGTGAGCGGGTCTGGGGTTTGAATCCCACCAGGACCATCTCCCCTGATTGAGGTTTTTTCCATGTTTTCTTCATGGCAAATGCCGGGGAGGTACCCTAAACTTAGGCCTGGAATGCTTCCTTCCTTTAAATAAAAAAATATCCTTTCCCAATTTACCATTTCATTTCATGTATCATCAATGACCACCGCCTGTGGTGCCTCAGTACTAAAAACGAGCATTAAACATTAATAAAAAAAAGTGCACACTACAAAGGATGCTTTGCCTGTAATGCAATGGTCACAACCATAAGCATCTGGAAAGAGAATGTTAGGAAAGAGTAGCAGTGGCCAAGTGGTTTAGAAGGCATTGCAGAATGAGACAAGCTATATTGGGCCATCAGTGAAAAAAGACAAATTTTTTTGAGCATCTGTGATTTTTTTGAAAAAATTACTATAGATATTAAAACAATATACAAGAGTGTTTCGAAATGTAACAGCAAACTGTATTTTTTCAAATACATGTTTCAATTAGAGATATGAATAATATCATTTTGCAACTTAATTGCTCTCCTTTTTGATACATTTCTCATACCATGCAACTTTTTTATTCCACCAGAAAAAATGTTTTTTGTTGTCTTCACCAACAAAGCACCACCTCTTTGATCTAATCATAACTTCAAAATCTTCCCCTCATTGTTCCTTCAGGAATCCAAACAGGATTCCTGAAGGGAGTAGGTTCTGTAAGATCTGAAATCTTCATCTCCAAATGGCATCAAGAGTTACAGCAATGGCGTAGGAGCATGCGTTAGGTGAAGGATAAGTGTACCTCTAGACAAAAGTCTTAAGACAGCTCCATATTGCTGGCTTCAGCTTGTTCTCCAGCATTGTGCTGGATTGGGCAATATTCACTGTTTCACCCCTTTCCTGATAGTGTTCCAAAATGATCCCATTCATATACCAGGAAAAGTAAAATGAACCTTTCCAGCTGAGGGTTGAGGCTTAAACTTTTCTTGATTGGAGAAGACAAGTGTCTACATTCTGAAGACTGCCTTTTGCTTTCTGGCTCATAATGATGCATCTAGGTTTCATCCCCTCTTACAATACATGCCAGGAAGTCATCTCCTTCCTGGTTATATTGAGCCAAAAAGAATATGCAAGTCTGCACACACATGTATCTTGTGTTCATTAATGAGCACAAAGTGTGCAGTACTCAGAACCTCTGTAATAACTCCATGAACGGAACCATTATTGATACTCAATTCCTTGGCTAAGGAATACTCCAGCTCTCTTCTTGAATCATGATGTTAGTGCATCCATATTCTCATTAGTAACAGCCAGAGCATTCATTGCTCATCAATGATTGATGTATCTTCACTTTTAAATGCATCTTTTCACTTGCACGCTGTTCTCCCCCCCCCCCTTTTTGAATCACCAAGAGCTATGGACACTGATGATTCATGAGATGAAATGATATATAGAAAAGAATTTTTTAATGAAGGACATTCCACACCTAAGTGTAGGGACCTCTGCAGCATTTGCCATTTAGGAGGACTGAGGAAAGCCTGAAAAAACCCTAAATCAGGGAGGGTGGTCCTGGTGGGATTCAAACCCCAGACCTCCAACTCACGAGTCCGCCCCTTAACGACCTCGGCCACCCATGGCAGTCACACTCTTCTCTCACTAATACAACTATCTCTTATATCTTTTCAACATCCTTATATGAAATTCTCAAGGTTTTATACCCTCTGATTATAAATAACTGTTCATTCTTCTATGATATACACACACACTGTAAGCACTGCTAATGTTTCAACTGTCCTTCCATTCAGCACATCATGCCATCTGTTAGCAAATATCAGTACCTTCTTAAAGAATCTCTCTTCCCTTGGCAGTAGTTTGGAATCCTTGAATCATTTGGTGTAATTCAGTGAATTTGCTGTTACTTTTTGAAACACCCTCTTAATATCCTGTACCAAGCATGACAGGAATACAACATTCATGTAGGCACACATTATGAATTCTCTTGCTAAACTGGAATAAAAGAAGATAGCACAAGAGGGATGGAGACTAATTACTACAAAGCAAATTATTTTGAGATGTGGTACAAACTTCAAGAATTTAGTCATGGAAGATTCACACTCTATAATGTTGTTAGTTTATTTATTTGATTATGCACTTAAGTATAGTACAAAATGACTTAGGTAAGAGTACCATGCAACTCCATTTAAGCAAGTGGGTGTAACTTAATGCTTGTTTGGGAATATTGTGCAATAACAAAATAAGCTATTATAACTGCAATATAATTTAAGTAGATCTTAAAATCACAATTTTGTCTATATCTGCAGGTTCGTAAGGGATATTTTAGCACTTCTTCAGAAGTGTTCATTAGATGGAGTAGATCTTGACTGGGAATTTCCAGCTTGGCAAAGTAATGGAGAAGAACGTAAAGATTTTACATTGCTTCTTAGAGAGTTAAGAGAAGAGTTTGATCTTCATCACAAAAAACCTCTTCTGACTGTTGCAGTGGCAGCCCCTCAGCCAATCATAGACCAATCATATGACATAAAAGAAATGGCCAAGTAAGTTCAGAGTATTAAATTATTGTTTTTAAGTCTTGCATGTAAATGTATTTTTCATTAGTAAACTTATGAAAGGTAAATTTTTAAATATTATTCTGATTTTACATATATGATGTTATTTGCTGGTCATTTAAAATTGTGGGGCAAAAATCTTTCTTATTCCACTTTGTTAAATGTTTTACTGTGAATAGACTGTGATAACATTTGTTATCAACACATCATTTTAGAGTCAAAATGGAGAGAGCCTAAAACCTCTAAAACCATGAAAAAGAAGAATAAGAATAGATTTTTTAACAACAAGCCTATGACAGTCAGCAAAGTGAACAACTGATTAAGCAGGCTTGCTACTGCCTCCATGGTATGGCAAACGAATGGGGACTCACTCATAGGGGAAATCTCTCACCTTGGGGAAAGGCATCACTGATCACCAGGTATAAAGTTGGCTGAATTTCAGTAGATGTTGTTTGTTTAAGATAGTATTCACATCCTTACACAACAAGCAATATGCCCTTGATTAATTCCATCATGATAGTAATTCTGACTGGCAATCATGCCCAACAATCAATAATAATTGGGAAACTCCAATTTGTCTTGGTCTAAATAAAATATGTTTAAAATTCTTTAGATCTTCATATGCTTTTCCTTTCAGTTTTTGTTAGATATTTGTTGTTCAGTTATTAATCTTTATATGGGTTTCAATTTAAAAGTTCAAAAGTGAGTTTTAATTTTATCGATGACTTGTTACTAAAGTTATATTTTCCTAAATCTCTGCCATACTGAAAGATATATTACAAATGAGCAATAAACTTCCTATGGTGAAGCAAAAAATGAAATTATAAAATACAAGCATTGATACTGAATAAATTAGAAAAATACATTTTATTCGAACAAGATATTGTATATGACTGCTGATTGGTGTGAAAGGCAAATTCAATTAACAACACAAGGAAAACATCCCAAATCTTGATACATAGTGGGTGTTTTTTTTTTTATCTTCTTCCTCCCCCTTCAGAGCCTTATATGGGGTTTCAAAAGTATTTATTGATATAATCATAAATATTTCAAACACATGTGTAATTAAGAGAGCAATTTTTTTTATTGTTTTATTTTAAAGCACAATAAGCCCTACACACAATCTTAGTTCCAATTCTTGTCATATATGAGTTTTGACATTCTGAAAGAAGAAAATATAAATTTTAAGTTCATTAAAGTTTCACCAGAGCGGAACATTGCTTCTGATACTACGTAACAACAACCTTTCAAACCAGTCGTCCATGGCCAAAGATGAAGATAACATATCTTTGAAACTGGTTCCGGATATTTTTAAGGTTAATGAGGCATGAAGAGTGTTAGACGACTGATTTAATTTCTATTTTTTGTTTCAAATTTCCAATATTCTCGACATAAATACTGAAAATATTTTGCTTTATGTCGTCCCAGAGATAAATGTCAAAGCTATGCTTTCCATCCAACTCTTTATATCCAGTAATTTTAAACTATCACATCCAGAAACTTACAGAGCATTGTGTAGAGGAACACCACCCCATTGAAAAATTATGACTGCATCTCCAATGTGTGGCATTGCATGCAATTTCAATGTATCCCAAGATAGTTGCATGATGCCACAGTTGGTTCTGCAAAGAAAAAGAGATTATCACTAACTATGAGGACAACACTTGTTCATTTTCCAATTGTCACATTTATACTCACTGTAGGTATGTGGTTCTTCATTAGTTCATATCTAAAAAAAAAATCGGTGAACAGAGCAGATACATGAAATCTGGCCTCACCATTTGAACACTTGTAGGCCAAAGGGTTGCAGATTCAAACCTGGCCAAGGTCAATGGATTTTTTTTAGGTACAAAATCCTAATTATGGCTTCCTTCAGAAGGAAGTAAAGCCATTGGTCCCTAATTTACAGCACATAAAAGAACCTAAAGCCTGAAAAAAAGACCTGTGAGCAAAATTTATAGCTTGTTTCCACATCTTGATTTAAATGGGACACTAATGACTAGAAATGTTAAAGAATGACCTTAAATAAAAAAAAAATAAATAAAACATTGAACATAATTTTCTGTAATTTTTTTTTCATTCCCTCAATCATCTGCACATTAAAATAAAATCTTTTGGACATATCATTTGCGCAGATTGCCTGTAACAACTGCAGTATGTAACCATAAAATAAATATTTCTTCAAAGTATGTGAGCTCTGGTCTTTTTAACAATCTCAGTACCGATACCATATGGTACATTTTCCCAGAAACTAGGTAATTTTTGTGATTTTGAGAAGATTCTTCCTTTATACATAAACAATGAATTTTGACATATAGCACATCATGTGAAAGCTGCATTCTTTTCCATTCATATATTAATGTATTACATTTAAATATCTTAAATGGTGTAAAAGTGATGCTATATTTTTATTACATTCTAAATTGAAATAAGAAAAAGTGCTTCAAATATATTAGTTGCCGAGGATAAAATGCTGGAAGCTAAGATAGGATGAGTAAAACTCAAAAACTAAATTACAAAAAGTTTCTAGATGTGTTAAATTTTAAAACAATTTTCTAAATACAATGCAAAATCACAGTTTACATCCAGAACATGTCTCTAAGAGAAGCCTTTTCAGTATGTTACTGGGTTCATGACAGGCAAATATGGCATACCTTACAGCACACTTTTTTATTGTGGAAGGTATATGCTGAAGTCAGAGTTGGTGATCTAGAGGTAGTGCACTATCTGGGCATAAAAATCAATAGTGCAAGTCTTCTAGGAGGGATCCCATGCATCCCATGTTGTAGATTTATGGCACATTAAAAAGCTGTATACCTGGAAAAAGGGATCCTTGGACAAAATTATCAGCTGTTTCATGTCCAAGTATTACCTTGTTCCCTGCCAGATGTCAATGAAAGTGATGGCCTAACCATCTGTCCTTCTGACATAAGTAAGTGGTAAGCATAATGAAATACATTCAGGAAATACAGACAACCCTAATGCTTGATGCCAATAACAGAAAGAAAAAAGTGTGTTTGTGCCATAGACCCTATTGCAGCACATATGTTTGGCATGGAATGTTCTACAAGCTCTGATGCAAGACACATGATGAAATCAATGAAGTTGTAAAGCAAAATGCATTACACATAGCCATTTGCAGCAAATGGAAGTATAACCTGATAACTTGCAACACTATTTCACAGTTCTGTGTTATAATACATTATACTACCATCACTGGTGACTCAGATCAATGCCAGCTTTATGCTGTAATCTAAGACCTGAAATGATTTGAGAACTTTGTTGTCAGTTTTAGTTATGTGTGGTCCAAAATTAGTTTGATGTCTTGTTGATGATTTGTAGACACACATCTCTTTTCCTTCCATTTCATTGCCAGGACATAGTTCTTGGTCTGAAATGTCATTTCACTTTTTTCAATTTGGTGTGAGATTTTCTAGCTTTATTTACAGTTCAAACAGCACCTTAAAAATATCGGTAGTTTGTGATATTTTTACAAGTTCTTTGTTGGGTTAAATAAACTGGGTAAATCTTGCCCATAATATATTTTCTCTCTCAATTCAGGTCTTTTTTTTTTCCCCAACACAGAAGTCTAGCATATCCTCAGTGATATTAGTTAATGATGAATTATAAATGATTATCTGTCTTATTACTTTTGACTTGTTACCTTACAAATCAAAATCACTATTTTTAACAGTTGTATGAAATTAAAATTACGTATTTATTCACCAGATCCAGCTCAAATTATTCTCTTTATTCATATCTTTATAGCATGCTACCTCCAAAATGTGGAAACTATAAATGTTGATTGAAATTCATTGTTACCTAAAGAATTAATAAAAAGTAGTATAGTATTGTATTAGAGCAATAAAAATGCTAACATATGTATTAGGTCATCTAGTTATCTGATGTAATGAGACAACAGGATACTGCATTGGCCATAAGCCATCACTCAAGGCCAGCTTGGATTACAGGAGTTGGTGCAAGTGGGATTTACTAAACTGCTACTGCTTAAGCCTCACTTCACTTAGGGTGGTTTGAACAGTGAAAGAAATAACGCATGTCTGCTAAGAATACTAACTGGCATATAATAGACCTAATTATTCTATTCCACAATTAATGTTTATTTATGATTGTGTGTTAGTACCAAGAAGAATATTTGAGGAGAAACTCGGAGGTGATCAGGTTCCAAGTCATAATGCAATTCATAAAATATTCATATCCATACACATTAGGCAAACTAAAGGATAACATTCATCAAGAGATCAATTTAATATCTCATAAAGAATTAAGATGGATAAATGGTAATTTCTGAAATAGATTTCAGAAATGTGTGGAAATGAAGGCATGCAGTTCTAGCATCTCCTTGCATAACATGACTGAGTACATTGTACTACCCTGCTCTAGTGACTTATTGGCCAATGTGATACTAGCTGTTGCATTGGTAATCAGTTAATTAGATGACCTTATATATAAATAAAAACCTGAAATATAATTAAATATAAAAAAAATATGAAAAATGCATAAATACTTGCACAACTCAATAACTCAGACCCTAGTCTGCAACAATGTATTAAAACATTGCAAGTACATAACACGTGATGTAATACATGTTATAACACAATATTGTTATGCGTATGATCACAGGCACCTGTTGCATTTAAGAATTTAGTATCATGTAAGCAAACTAAGATTACCATACCTTGTGACCTTTGAGGATAGTCATATAAAATTGAGTTCAAGACCTACAAGCTGTAACATAATCTCATAGTGGATCTTTAATAAATCTCAACAAATTGCAAGATAGTAGAGATTTTTGACATCCATTTTATGTGTAAAGTATCTGCCAATAAATTTGAATAAGAGCTAATTCTTTTGCCATGTTGCAAAATAATCTATTTTGTAAAAGTGTAAAATAATGCACAGTATGACCAAGTGGGTTCAGACATATAAGTATGCGTAAAAATTGCATGTTTTACAAAGTTATGGCAATAAGTACTTTATTGTATGGAAGTGAAAATTAGGTTCTCACAATAAATAAAATAAACAGAAATCAGGCATCTGAAAAGAGATTCTTATATTCTATGGTTGGACTTAAGAGATGTGACAGAATAAAAAAAATACTTCATGCAGGAGCATAAACTAAGCGAATTCCTCACCTTGTTGAATAACTTTTAATAAAAATGAATATAAAATATACAAATTACAGCTAATAAATCAATTAAATAAAATAAACTACAGCATTATTATATGGTATTAGGAGAACAAAATTGGTATTCTTCAACCCATAAGTATCACAAAAGGAAAACAACATTTTTAGAATTATTATAATTGTAACTAAACCACAAGAATTAATGATATACTATTAAATAAATGGGATACATGACCACTGCAGGGCAAAGCTATACTGTGTGAATATTTTTAAATGTAATCATGTTTATGAACTTACCTCATGATATCTGCATTCATTAAAATAGAGAAAAATAACAAAGTTTTGAGTTACATTGTGTATTTAAAAAGATGATGTTCATACGTTTGAATAAAACAAAAAACATATTACTATTTAAAAAAAAATTGATGTACTTAGCAAATATACAATCAACGATAAACAATCTAAAGTTTCATCAGTTTTAATTACCTTTGAAATTTAATTGAAATGTTATTGTGTAAAAATCATAATGCAATATTTTCTGAAGGTATTTACAAAGTTCTCTTGCCTATGAATATAATTCTCAAACACATATTAGATTAATATTTCACATTTGCAATCTTCATGACAATGTTTTTGTTAAATATATAACATATGCAACATTATAAATACAAAATTATAACAAGCTTCACTGTGTGAGTTCCAACAGAATTTTTTAAAAATGTCTTATTTTTCGAAAGTTCTTAAATGAATTATAAATACAGTGTATATGCTGAATTAATTTCTCATTTTATTTTAAAACAATATAGAGGAAATTAAACTCATGAGCACTTTTTAAATTTCAGTCTTCAAGTATAATCTTAATCTTAATAGTTCAAATTCCCTTTCAGAAACTATATTTTTCTTATTTATTACAATGGTATATATCCAATTTTGTTGTGAAGAAACAAATGTTGGTATTGCTAAAGTAATTTTTAAATTTTGGGTTTCAAGTATAGCCCCTTTCCTAATGGCCAAATTTTCATGATGTTCAGGAACTATTTTTCTTATTTTATTTACATAGTATATACAGATTTTGTTGCGATAAAGAAAATGGTGCCAAATAGAGTAAATTTTAAATTTTGGGTTTCAGATAAACCCCTACTCCTAATTATCTGATTTCCTGATTTCAGAAACTATTTTTTTTATTCTATTTAAATGGACTATGCAGAGTTTCATTACCAAAAAATGTATTAATGTCACTAGAGCAATTTGTAAATTTTGCGATAGAGGCAAACTTTCCCTCCTAATAGTCCGATTTCACTGATTTTCAGGTATTATTTTTTCTTATTTAATTTAAATGGTATATACGAATTTTGGTTGCAAAACAAATATTAATGTTGCTAGAGCGATTTTTAAATTTTGAGTAAACCTCACTCCATGCTAATAGTCCAATTTTACTGATTTTGAGAAACTATTTTTCAAGTTTTGTTTCAATGGCCTATATCGAGTTTACTTTTAAAAAAATTAAATTGCGGCCATTAGAGCAAATTTTAAATTTTGGTTTAACCTCTGCTCCTTTTTAGGTAACCTTTCACTCCCAATAATCTGATAATTTTCAAAAACTGTTTTTCTTATTTGATTTAAATGGTGTTTGTTGAGTTTTGTTGTGACAAAACAACTACTAGTGCGGATGAGTGATTTTTAAATTTTGGGTTTCAGGTAGCCTTCCTCTTAATGATTTCCCAAATTTTCAGAAACTATTTTTCTTATTCTATTTAAATAGTATGTTGCAAAAAATGTATTAATGTCACTACAGCAATTTTAAAATTTTTGGTTTCAGGTAACCCCTCCCCCTTCTAATATTCTGATGTCTTTGATTTTTGGAAACCATTTTTCATGTTTTATTTCAATGGGCATATACCAAGTTTCCTTTAACAACATTTAAAATTGCAGCCACTAGAGCAATTTTTAAATTTCGCTTTAATCCCCACTTTTTTCCCAGGTATACCCCCCCCCCACTCCTAATGCATCGATTGACATGATTTTAGAGACATACTTTTATTCATTTATTGTAAACAAATCTACCTAGTTTTGTTGAGAAAAAGCAAAAATTCGGCTGCTAAAGTGATTTTCCAATTTTTTTTTTCTTTCTTCTTCCCATTAACCTCCACCCCCAATGGTCCAATTTTGTTGATTAACAAACTCGGCGAATCGTTTGTAAATGATGGCTTTGTGCTGAGTTTCATTGAGAAAAAACAAAAATTGTAACCACTAGAGAGAGAATGGACACAGTGCATGGTGTTTTTTTTTTTATTTGCCAATTAGGTAACAATGCTGATTTGGATAGATTAGTAAAAAATGTTTGGTACAACTGCAATAGTTTACATTCTTTTGAATTTCACTAAAAAGAATAAGCAGATTTTTCGTGGTGCTGACTGCAATAGCTTGGAATTTGCTAAAATATAATGAATGTAGAACAAGATTTCATGTTCAGAGTTAAGTAAAGAATAGATGGTTATAGGATAAATTGGAAGGAGCATATAAATGATATGGATAAAAATAGACTTTTTTGCTACATATCCACCTCCAAACCAATAAGAAAAAGAAGTGTCGGCTGACCAGTAAAGAGACAGCCAATCAAGGAGTCACAATATGCAAAATGACCTAATGCTTGAACAACAAAGAAAAAGTAATTTCATTCAGAAGAGCGCAGTAGAGCATGTTGTAAATCAAAAGCAAGTATGACAACACCAATTTTTAGTATCATTTCAGTAATGAGCAAGGAAAAAATTATGTACATGTTAACAGATATTGCAGTATAGTACATAAAACTGCTAACTTTTAAGAAATGTGCCATGTTTTATCTTTTGTATGTCTGTCTAGAAGTACATGAATTCATGAAGTTATATTCTGCATCAGAGATTATAGTATAAATGCTAAAACATTCATCACTCTAACCATTCTTGAATGCTTTCTTGTTTCATAGTAAAATGGTGATATTCAAAATTGTAAATGCAATAAAAGAAGATTTGATTATATGCTTTTATGATATGAGTCTTGGGACTATTGCTCCTTAGTTAGTGTTTGTTTATATTTTGCTTTGCAGAGTGTGGTGCATGCAGATTGGAGTTGGAGTTTAAAATTTCTTCAGCTTCATGGAACATAATTTTGCACAATAATTAATATGATTTTATTTGTTTGTTGAGTTTGTACATACAATTTAAACTTCAATGATTTTATTTCCTTTACAGGTATGTGGATTTTGTCAATATCATGTGCTATGATTATTATTTTTACATATGGTATCTCCCAATTACTGGTTTCAATGCTCCTCTCTTCAGAAGTATTAATGATACTGGCTACTTTGCAACTTTGAATACTAACTGGACAATATCTTATTGGGTCAGCATGGGAATGCCAAAAAGAAAAATTGTGGTGGGATTTCCAACTTATGGGCACTCTTTCACGTAAGTATAAAAATCCTAACAGCCAGAACATGTATGTCACCATTATATCATGAGGATTTCTAGGCCTTCAAAAGGAACATGCTTTAAATTTATTTTATTTTTTTATGGTGAATAATGGTACCTTTTGACCACCACACTATTGTTTTGAAAAATGGTCATATCACTAATATCACTAATCAGATAGATAATAATGAAAGAAAGCAAAACACTTCTCATTTATCTTCCAGAGAATATTGTTTGCAGATAAGGGAATTCTATTAATTGAACCTGATATTGCAGAAAAATTAAAATATTGTTAAAATGGGTAGAAACAGAAACAAAACAAGAATTTGCTAAATGCTTTCAGTAATATTATTTGCAGTTCTGAGGATCAATTTCACTGATGCAATGTTAGTTAATATGAATGTGTAAAAGAGGGCAGAGCATTTCTCTCTTTTTCATATTTATTTTTTGGTTTTGTCATTACATTAGAACACATATTATCCTAATTAACTGGGGGCCAGCTATAGTTTGGATATTTGGTTGTTCAGATAACCAAGCCTAGAAATAATGGAATGCATAAAATTAAAGGTTTCTATAAGGTAATGCTACCATTAAAACATTTTTTGCTTTCATGATAAATTTTCTTTTTCTCAAACACCTGAATTCAGAACATAGATCACAAGCAAACCAATACAAATGGACCTTTCTAATATTCTCTGGTTAAGTAAGCTGTGAACTCATGCCTAGGGAACACATGTCTATTCTTTCTCTTGCATAATTATGTGTGAGGGGTGCAGTCACTTAAACCTGATAACAGTTCACAGAAATGATAGCTAGCAATGAAAGAGAAAGAGATGTTAAGCTATGTAATAGTATTAACCAAACTTACTGAAGTCAGATGATAAACAATAATAAGGAATTTGTATTGGGATTTTCCATAAAAGATCTACAGTCTGTTATGTGCATTTAGATATTTGATGTTTTGAATGACATTCAAGTTATTGATTATTTACTACAACTAACATTTTATTACACTGTGTATAATGCAGTTTGGCCTATGTAATTTTTTATTTATTATTTTCTTTCAAATGAACAAACATTTCAATAAGAAAGAACATTAGGTACACATTTTTCTCAAATACTGTGTACTATTAAACAAAAGAATTTCAGCAGAGAACATGGAGTGGACAAATGAAGCC
Source organism: Metallyticus violacea (assembly GCA_030762175.1). Lineage (NCBI taxonomy): Eukaryota > Metazoa > Arthropoda > Insecta > Mantodea > Metallyticidae > Metallyticus > Metallyticus violacea. Next base: position 100,303,724 of record CM060832.1, read on the forward strand.
AAATAGGCATTATTAATGAATACAACTGCCAAACCATAAAATGAGCTGAAATGTTTTCCCTTAACCAGGAAACAAGTATAACACTTTGCAGTTCAGCCTTAGAGACTCAGAAAGATTTTAATCAAATGGCATCCTTCTCTTCTGAGTCGAACTATTTAAAACACACTTTTTGGCTTCACTTACTGGAGATTTACTCAAGACATGTTTCACAGACCTCATCCACATCCTCAGCTGTTAAACAACTGTTCGATGATTCATAGAAGTTGGGTTAGCAGGGGTATGGGTTGATTCCTGTGGTCTTGTTATAAACTTGAATAAAGAGATGTCTGCTTCTGGGATGTTGAAATTCTTTAAGTTTTGAGTAGTCAGAAGCTTTCACGGACGGAGTCAGACTTATAACTAGAAGTTTCTTTCGGACTTGGAAGCCATGGTCTGTTGGAGCTAAGGAGTCCAAACATTTCATCCCCACCTGCAGAGAAAATCTTCAGTGGCGCGATCTGAGTCTTCTGGGTGAAGGTCCTGGCATGACTGAAATGCCAGCTGGAGGTGTTATATTTATATAAGGGCTGCTTGAAGGGGATTGGTTCGGCTGGAGCAGGGCAGGGCATCTCCACTCTGATCGGTGATTGGTTTGCGTGAATTTTGCGAGTGTGGGCTTGTTTTATGTGCTGTAATATCAGATGCTAGGTTTTGCTCAGTTTGAGAGCCTCTCCCTTTCTTTTGAAATTATTAGGGTGCTTGTAGATTTCTATTGCTTCGCATTGTAATCTAGCGTGGTAGTATGGTATTGAAGAGAGAACAGATGTTTCATTATATTGGATAACGTGTTCTCTGTCTGCTCACATTGCATGTTCTACGACTGCGGACTTGTCCAGATGGCCCAGACAGCAGTATCTCTTGTGATCATACAATACCATACTACCACGCTAGATTACAACACGAAGCAGTAGAAATCTACAAGCACCCTAATAATTTCAAAAGAAAGGGAGAGGCTCTCAAACTGAGCAAAACCTAGCATCCGATATTAGAGCATATAAAACAAGCCCACACTCGCAAAATTCACGCGAACCAATCACAGATCAGAGCAGAGATGCCCTGCCCTCCGAGTACACACCCTCCCTGCTCCAGCCAAACCAATCCCCTTCAAGCAGCCCATATATAAATATAACACCTCCAGCATTTCAGTTGTACCAGGACCTTCGCCCAGAAGACTCAGACCGCACCACTGAAGATGTCCTCTGCAGGTGGGGATGAAACATTTGGACTCCTTAGCTCCAACAGACCATGGCTTCCAAGTCCGGAAGAAACTTCTAGTTATGTCTTTAAGTTTTGCTTATATGTTATTTAAGTAAATCCTTTTCCATATGTTTAATTCTTTTGTTTTTTGAATTGTTTTTAATAACTTGACACCTTTTTCTATTTCATGATTTTCATTCCAAAAATGTGCTGCTACCACTGATTTTTATATTTGTAATGGAGTTTCTCCAATGTTCCTTCAAGCTAATTCCTATATTTCTCTTCATTTTTCCTATGTAGATTTTTTCACAATCCTGACAATTAATGTGGCAAATTCCATATTTTTTTTCTTTAGGCCTGGAATCAGTGTTGTTTAATTTCAATAAATTTTTACTTGATCACCTCCTTGGTCTAGTGGTTAAAATAAAACTGAACTGAGTACTTTAGAACTGCTTAATGTTGACAAGGATTTACTCACAAACACCGCAGAATCAGAAGAAAAGATGTCCATCACTGACTTCACGGCTTTGAAGTGCTTACTGTAGGAAATCACAGCTTTAATTCAAGTTGCTCACTGTGTGGTCTCGGGTTCTGGAGTCAAAGTACCTCAGCTACTGCTTATACCATTGTACGTGATAGGCACATTTCAAAAAAACTTTATTGCTGATATCATTGTATTTACCTCCTGAAATATATTTCTGTCTCTGCCACTAGTTGCAATGCATGAGTCATATAAGTAACATGCATTAAATTTGAATAAAATGTATTAAGTGATTTCCCCCGCCTTGAACATGTATGCAAACATGTATGCAGCTGCTCCTGTCAGCCTGTGGTGCTTTAGTAGTAAAAAGGGGCATTAAGCACTATTCAAACAAACAAAAAAAAAAAAAAAAGGCTGCATCTGTGTACAACAGAATGCTCCCTTCTTTAACACCAACATCATAGCACCTTAAGTTCATCATTAATGAATCTTGCAATTCTTGAACTGTTTGTTGCCTCCAAAGGTTTACAGGAAATTTAACAGAGTTTAGATGTAGTCCCAGAGTCCAACTTGCCCACAATTACATTTGCCATGAAACAGCCTAAAGTATCTGTCATCTCAGCAAAAATGCATATGTACATCACCAATGTCAGCTCTGATTATTTCTAAGATGTCAATATAACAAGAATCTTGAGGGTTGAATCCTCTGGAATGTTGTGGGTTGTAGTTTTTCTTAAGAAATATTTAAATTCGGGTACCTGAAGTTTGTTCCAAGGTAAGTTAGCTGCAACCATTGCTATGCACATTTCTTTGTATTCACTTTTGGATAATGTGCACCTGCATCCATGTAAGTAGATACCTGTTTCTTTGAAGAAATCTGTTGTTTATTTATAATATGTAAATTTCTTTGTAATTGTTGTTCAGTTTTAGATTTCATCATACACCCAATATATTTTTACAATTTTGGCAGGGGATTGTTTTACCACCTGTTGTGAAAGCAATATAAATAGAAATCAAGTTTTCACCTTGGACAATAAATAAGATGCAGTTGGTGTTATGTTTAACAACTGACTGGTACAAATTCTGATGCATTTTGAAAACAGTTAAGGAAAAGTTGGAAATGAGTGATTGTTGGCAGAATTGAACTCATGCAATTTAGCTTTGAGTCATTGTTGGCAACATTGAACTTGTGCAATTTAGCTTTGAACGTAATGACAGTGCTTGAGTATCACAATAACATTCAAATTATTTTTCCTTTCTTGTTATGGTATCGGATAATTCAGTAGAAGCACAAAATAAACAAACAAATGGGCATGGAACCCTTAGATGCCTGTAGAGCTAAATATATCCTGAAGTTCTGGGAAAGAACTAAAAGAGTAGACACTAACTATTGGGAGCATTACATATCCACCACCCAGTGCCTCAAGACTCAAGTTTCACCCATTACATATGCTATTTCACTTCTACAGAAATACCAGCTAACTATGGACACACCTGCCCCTCTTCAATACTTTACATCAGTTGTAACTGCCCTGCTCATAATCCAGCTTAATCTTCAAATTATAACTGGACTAAGAGTGAATCAAACCCTCTTGAACTGCGCCAAAAGGGTCTAGCAGCTGTATACAAACTATATCCCGTATCGTAGTGGATACACATCTACAAGGATGTCTCCTACATACCAGAGTCAAAGGTGACTGGAGCAGGCTGGTACAGCAATCTGTTTGAAGGCTACAGAGGAGTAGGCAGAATGCTCTTGCAATTACAATGGTGAAGTATGTGCAATATTTTAATCTGCTATCATTCTACAAGCTTTATCCATCTCTATCAGCAAGGCAGCATTCCTAGTGGAGTCTCAAGCTGCTATCTCCATTCTGGGCAATAACAGTCCAAAAGATTGCTCCTATATTATTCAGTGTCACATCAAGCTGACATAGTTAATAGAAAGAGACTGGGATTAGCATCTTCAATGGACCCCCAGCCACATAGGTATTCCAGGCAATGAAAAAGCAGATAACTAGCAAAACAGGGAGCAGCATCAGAACAGCCCTCAATACTAACCATGCTCAGAGCCGCCCAAAATCATGTATCAGCCACTATCAACAACTTGATACTAAGAACACAATAAGGAACCAAATCAACGGAAAACTGTGCAAACATCTCGCTACCATGGAACCAATCCCTAGAACATTAAAATGATCTGTAGGCTATGCTCATTTCAGCATTATGGCAGAACACTGCTATCTACAAGCCCATCTACATCGCACAGGTTTGGCTGATAATGATCTGTGTCCTCTCTGTCGAATATCAAGGATGGAGAGCGATCATTTATCCACATGTCCAAGGCTGGAACATCTGCCCAATTACACTACCTCGTACTATTGGGAGGCTCAATGCCACAGACAGGCATTGGCTAAATAAATAAATAAAACCAAATAAACCAAAAATGTTATAATAATGCTACAACAATCATGTTAAAATATGTAGTATGGTGTGAAATATGTAATATTATGCCAAATAAGTAAAAAAAAATGTAAAATAAAATTTATGGACAACATTCCTCTTATGTATCTCATCAACATTTGTCTTTATTCATGCATAAATATATAGCATTAAAATATGTCATTACCTAAAATCTAGATCTAATCATCAGTGTCCATCACCTGTAATGCCTGAATAGTTACACAAGCATTAAACACTATATTAATATATATTTTTTCACACAAGTTCTCTTCTAGCTTCCCAATAAGCTGCAGATATCTTATGCATTTTGTCTATCCTCAATAAGCACTGTCATACAATGCATAATGTCTACTAATGTTAAGTTTAAATGAATAGTAGGTTTTTGTTCATTATTTTTAAAATACATTCATCTGTCTTATTAAAATGCTTTTATTTTAAGGAAGCTACAAATTCTCATGAAATACTGTATTTTTTTAATATTTTTGTTAGGTAAGAGTGGATTAATAACAGCCTCTCCTATTGCAGGCTTGTAAATGAAGATAACCATGGTATTAAAGCACCTGCCTCTGGAAATGGTGCAGTGGGAGGAGGTGGATTTACCAGTTACCCACAGGTGTGCGAGTTTTTGGCAAATGGAGCTGCATCTGTATTTGATCGAGATTGCAGAGTTCCATATGCATTTAAAGGGAAAGAATGGATCTCCTATGATGATGAACGAAGCTTGGCTTACAAGGTATAATAGACATTATGATCATTAACCAATTTACAGATTCGTACCCAAGAGGAATTTTTCTACACTTTTTGTAAGGCAAGCAATGTACCCTGCTAATTGGATTAAATGGACCACTTAAGGTTTCTCAAAATGCATTAAAACCTGTTAAAGGACTATAACCACAGATATTTTACTGAAATTCAAGCTACTGGAATTTCTTTTTTAAATATAGGGTGAGCAATACTTGATGCAACTGCAGGAACCAGCCGGCAGCTCTATTTCGGCGGAGGCAGGGAATATATTTTCCCTCAGCTGTGCGAGGCTTCAGTGTGATTTGAAATCTTGTGCAAGTAGCACACCGCCGCTGGCTGACCGCTCGCTGCAAAACCAGTTGCATGAAGGATTGTTCACCCTATATAATATGAACAAGCAACATCATTATTATTATTATTATTATTCAACTCATTCTTCTATATACATATTTATGTTGAACATTGAATATTACTATATTTTATAATTCAAGGAATATTTAATTTTTTACATCCAGTTTTGAATATGAAGTGAAAAATCTGTAAGCATATTTGCAATTTGAATTTTTTCAGCTAGAGCATTAGAAAAATATTGCCATAATCATGTCATTATTATTATTGTTATAGGAGCTGTATTGCTGTTCAGTATTTCCTCTAAGAGCTAGTTACATTGCAAGCAATTTTCTCACATTGCATATTTTAATAAGTCTCAATTAAGAGTGAGAACATTGAGTAATAAGTAATGGAGATGTTCATATTACCTCAGAGTTACCTGTTAACAAGCGTTAATTGTACATCACCAAGCAACTTGCAACCATTTATGCACCAGTTTCTAGTAGGTAAACTTGGACTACTAGACACCATAAAGCAAGACTCAGCTATTTTTTTAATTTTTTGAAATACCCGTCTCTGACTGCTTGTTTTCATATATTATCTGACTAGGTACTATCATTGTATTTTAGCTTTATTCAGCATCATTCATAAGTTGAAGGCTTTTTTATCCTGATAATAATAATTTATTTTTCAGTATCAGTATCTCCTTATCATTAGTTCCAATAGTCATGTTCACAAAGATGAAAACTAATAAACTGCTAGTTACAGGTTTGAATTTCTTCCTTGATATGAGTGAGCATGTGTATATTGTCTATGAGTTATTTTCTAGTTGGTGACCTTGCATGGTGACTCCTTTCCAAGAAGTTCTATTACATATCCATCTAATGTATTATGTACTGTGCTAACTAGGTATTAAAAAGTGAAGTAATGGGCTGCAGTAGGCATATTCTCACTTTGTTTAATGATCTTTTGAAAGCATTTTCTGCTATTATCATCTTGATAATGTTTTTATCTTATCTCTTCCAGCATCTCCTTATCATTTAGACTTAGAATGATCCAGGCTGCTTGCAGATTTTTCACTATGCACATTTGTATGCTTGTATTGTGGCTTTGTTTTATTTAAGGCTAGTAAATATTAAGAAAATTTTATTATTTTTTAATAATTAATATTTTAAACTTAGTTATTCATTTTTTTACACTTAACTCCATTTACTTAAATAAAATTAAGATTCTCCTGAAACGTGTCTTACTTTTATGTAAGTAAATGGAGTTTAGTGTGAAAAAATGAATACCTAAGTGTAGGATATATTATCACTCCATTGTCAACAGCTTCGTAAGTAAAATAATGAATATTTTATTAAAAAATAATATACCAATAGCATTTAGGAAAAACTGGTTTAGTACCTGAAGTAAAATGTTACAGGAAACTTAGATAAAGTTCAAAGATAGCCGTAAAATCAGCACATTGATACAATAAAAAAGAATTTAGTCATTCAAATAGACTTACCCATTTTTACTAAAACTGCTACAATAATGCATCACGAGAGATTGAAACTAACTAGACTTGCTTGTTTGTTTGTTTGGTGGGTTTTTTTTTTTTTTTTTTTTTTTCCCCAGTCAAAATCAAGTAAGTCAACTTATCCTTATGAGTGCACACTAACTTACCGAAAAATATTTAATACTTAATAGTCTACTCCATTTTTGCATGATTACTTACTGTTATAGTACACACATTTGTTCATAATAGAAAGGCGCATTTAATTCAGTTTCAACCATTTTTTCCTAAATGCTGTAGATTTAGGAAGATTTTTATCGTTGTTTGGAATTCTTTTCTTGAACTAGAGAAAATCCTCTACTTTTTTTCAAATGATAAGTTTGTGGTGGGATCCTAATGTTGAGCACTCAGGTCAATTCCATTTTAAACTTTGCATTGCAGTAAATTATCTTGTTTTCATTTTGCCCTGAGAAGTGCAAATTTTTTGTATTGTTTACATAGGAGTGCATATTTTCAACCCCATTGGCATATGTGTTACTGAACATATTTTTGTAACTAATTATCAACATTTCTGAAATACAAAAGAATCCATATTTTACACTTTTCAAGGAATTGCAGAAGAATGTATAATTCAAGAAAAAAATGTAAATTGAGAAAACTTTAAATGCAATGTAGATCATATAATTAACATTATTTAAAATGCAAATTTCAGACAGAGTATGTTTTAAATGCAATGTAAAACATATAATTAATATGATTTAAAATGCAAATTTCAGGCAGAGTATGTTGTGAATGGTGGATTTGGAGGAGCAATGGTGTATTCATTAAACATGGATGATTTTAAAGGAGAATGCTCAGTTTCCATGTCAGAGCAGCGATGGTTTCCTCTGACTGCCAAGGTGAAGAATGTTCTGGAGGATGACCAGTTATGACAGATGGAAATGGGCTTGACAAAAGCTCTGGGCATATAGAACTGCCTTTTCCTATCATGAGTAACCACAAATTCTGGAGTAATATAGTGGTGCTTTGTTCATAAAAAATGGTATATGGCATTAACTTTTGTTCCTCAGAAGATTTCTATTCTTAGTATTTTATGATTTGATGTATCAGAATTTTTATTGGTTTGCTCTTCATTAGTTTTGAAGAACATTATTTTTTTTTTTTGCTAGTCTTGAACTGTGAAATATTGCATTTGCTTTCTTTCCTTGGTTTTTCCATATAGTGAATTTCTGTCATATCTGTACCTGCATATCTTTATTGGAATAGCTGCATTGATTATGCTATATTGTACTTGTGGCAGGAGAAAACCTTTTTATAATAATATGTATAAATAGAAGCCTGGAAAAATTTAATCTGGCATATGCTAATAGCTGATTCTTCTTTTACTCTCCAGGATGATCAAACCAAGCAGCTTTCTGCATTAATTGCTGAACACTAGTTCCACTATATAATTTTAAATGAATCTGAATTACCCCTGATGAGAGGATCTACATATTTTTACCCTTGGAAAGTTGTAACACTAATTAGAAGTCATCTCTATATCTCATTGTCTTATATTGTCAGTGCAAATGGCAAAGATTTGCATTCAGAGCTTTGGTCATGATAGATGTCAAAGTTTTATCCAAGTTATGTCCTATGCCCAATGTACAAATCATAGGTATTGTTTTTGTAATGGATAGGCTAATTTAGCACATTCATCTTAATAACAAATCAATATTTTGGAGGCATTGGATTTAAAGAAGCAACAATTTTAGAAAATAAAACATTTTGTACTGAATTTTAAAAAAATTAAACATCAGCTAACAAAAACATAAATATAAAAACACATTAGAGGAAAATTTGAAAATGAAAATTAAAGCACATTTCATAGTAAGAAAGAAACATGCAACTGCTTGTTCTATTCACAAATATGAAATTGAAAAAATATCTGTTACTGCAGAACATTATTATAATGTGCAACTGTCATGAATAAAAGCATCCAGCTGTTCAAATAAATGTAGTAATGGTGGTTCAGAAATTCATTATTCTTAAAAAGAGCAAACTGGGGAAATAATAGACTGATTTAGTTTATCACTCAGAATCAAACAGACAAATAACTAATTTTCCAGAAAATTACAACAGAAACAAATGTTATAGATTTCTCATATTGAAAAAAAAATCTGGTTCATCAAATTTTGGTTCACTAATATTTTCAGATTTCCTTAATAAAGTTTATATGATGATAAATACAATTCATATTCATATAATGGTTAACTTGCTGGTGCAAATTCAGCTGTTATCAAAATGATTGTAATGCCTGTTCCATTAGAAGGCCTTTTGTTCTTGTTCACATTCCTATTTAGTTGATAAGATTAAATACAAAAGTATGTGATTTCCAACAAAGAAAGATAAAATGTTTACCTAAGCATTTGAAGTGTTTGAAATGTTAGCCTTTGGTATATCTTATCTGAGCATTTATGATGGAGTATTCTGCTATAAAAGGCATTATAAATAGCATGAGAATTTGACAGGTTTACTACCATATAGTAATTTTTGGTGTAAGAATAGTGGGCCAAATCAGTACCAAAAATGGTAGTCTTTGGTGTTTATACCTACCAAGTTGCTCATCCTTTATAATTATAATTTATAAATCTAATATCTTAGTAGTAATTTTCAAACAGGAACATGTCTTTAGATTTTTTCTACTCTTATATTTTATAGCCTACATCTAGTTATTAAGTAAATTACTTTTAAGTATTTATTTGTATTTTATACATCATGGCACAGAGAACATTAAGGATTTTTTTTTTTTTGTTCAATTATATTCTCTAAGTTTAGGTCAAAACGCCTTTCCTCTCCCTTTCCCATAATTAATTCCATATGAGTTTAAATAAGAGTGTTTGTGAATAGTAGTATATGGAAGGTTATGTTTGGAAAAAATTATATTACTGTGAATGATATTTCATTGTTGAAAAGGTAATACATTTTTAATAAACATGTAAGCACTTCGTATTTTCTATCATAATGTTAATGTTGTGTTACTGATGTTCCAGTTATGATTAAAATAGTTATTATTTTTTAAAGAATTCTTAGTTTCTCATATCTTTATATAATGGAATATCTATAATCATACATTATATGTAGTATGTATTAATTTTTTTTATTACAATTATGTGCATTTTGAATGTGGGTAACTGAAATGTGGGGGTTTGAGTCAGTTTGAAAATATTTAAAATATTTTCTTCAGATGACATGCATAAGTTGCACCAGACAAACATGGAAGCAAATCTAACTCTAATAACTATTTGTAAATTTTGTTATAATATTTTTATTAATAGTGATATATATTGTTTGGTTAAGTATGAAATTTTATAAATTGTACAAGCTTCTCAAAAGTTTGTTTTGCATTAGTATTTAACCTAATTGTAGGTAATTAACACCAGGCGTGTTTGCTTCATATGGAATTAATTGGTGCTGTAACCTCCTTCCATGTCACATTTTTGTACAGTGGTAAAGAGGTGTTAGTCTGTGATAAGCAAGTTGAATCAAGGATTCAAAGCTCTGTTTAATAATACATCCCATGGTAAAGAGCAGCTTGATTTCAGGATCAAACTTAACTGGCTCTTTAAAGAAAGTGGGAATGGTGATTTTTCTGTAAATCATTAATGTCTTATTTTTCAATGAAAAAATAGATTATTGATCTTATATTTTTAGCACCTCCAATGAATTACAATTATTTTTCAGTGATGACATAATGTTTTGGAATGGCATGCATACTTGAATATAGAATATATAATTCCATTAATAATTAAACAAATAAAAAGAAAGAAAGGAAATACTTTCAGAATAGGAGAAAAAGTAGGTATTGCTGCTCACGTTGTAATTGTTTGCAAACTGAAAACACAAATACACTTTCTATAAAATATTTTATTACATAGTGGTAGAAAGAAGTGCCAGTTAAATTAACATAAATGTATCCTAAATGTGCTTAGAATGATATAATCTTGGACTAATTCAACATCCATTTCTTTTTTTTCTTTCTTTCCTTTCTCCCTTCCTTTCTTTCTCCCTCCCTCCAAGAGACATATACAACTCATCTTTCATTAGAAAATTTTCTCTCGCTTCTATTTTGCCTGTTTGTATCCATACCCTAATTTTTTCTCTTAACCCTTTTCTTGGTCATTGTGCAATATGTATTTAACAATGTTGCTTCTTAATTAACATACTGCTGTTTTTGAATTGCTTTCTCTACTCTTCCATCTCTTAACAACCAATATTCCTCTATTTAAGCATAATTCTTTAGAATGCAGCTCATTGCCCTTGTATTTCCATTATACATAAATCTCAGATTTCTTGCTTAGATGAGATTTATTTATTCCTTCTACTCTCGTAACACTCCAAACTCAACCCAAATGGAAAATGGAAAATGATTTAGCAAGGAAAACGACTCACCAAGGATTAACATGTCAAAATCCATAAAAAAAATTATCTAATTCTAAGGAATAAAGTAACAGTTTTTTTTATTTTTTATTTTTAAAAGTAATCTCTCCTGCCATATCTATTCGTCTCATCCAATAACGAATCATAAAAGCATTATTTAGACAAAATTCAAGCTATTTATTCCCTTCCCTTATTACATATCTTATTCTTATAAGTTATATCTTCAGGTCATTGGCAATTTCTGATTCACCAATGTTTAAATTAAATAATTTGACAAGTGCTCCTTGTCTATTCTGGCATTAAATTTACCGTTTATCACTATTTCCATAAGTACTATATTATATCTTATTTATTTTGTCTTAATTTTCTAATTAAGTTTGGATCATAATTGTCCAAAGAACCAGAAAGATTTTATGCTTCCCTAGCCACATTTTTTCTTTGTTTTATTAAAAAGCCCAAAGATTGTTAACTAAATCATTGAGTCAATTCCTAAGCCCTTCTCTTTAATCATATTTCTTTCCACCTTCAAAAACATTATTTCCTCTGTAGTTCTCCCTTATCTTGGCTTTTCAAATACTTTTTCCATAGGAATAATAATCAGCATCTAAATGATTATATCCATGTTACCCTTGTTCCTACTATTACATCAGTTATATTCATAATATCTTCAGGAAATTCTTCTACACAGAACCTTTCCTCTCAAATCTGAACTTTTCATGTCACCTCACTCTCTTCAATTTTTCGTTTTTACCGTGAATACAACCCAAAACGTCCATACTTAATACTTTTCATGAGTCAAAAAATACATTTAAATGCTCTTCATTCTACATATTTAACACATATGTTGTACTCATGGCCATTCTCCACACATTCTCACTCAATTGATAAGGTAGAACAATCAACGTGGCTGGTGACACCATTTATTGCTATTGTTAGCATCCTTTCTGCTCCACCAAACTCCTATGGTTGGGTGAATGTGTAATTACAGCAAAACTCCTTAGGATCCTTTCCGAGGGACTAGCTCAAAATTTCTAGTTAAATAAGACCCTGTACTAATTTTTTACACATTCCATTTATTTTCCAAACATTGTTTTAAAGAACAATGTTTGGATTCTGTTGCACATTATGGATAAATATAGGTACAGTATGTAAATTCTCAGTTTCAGCACACTACAGTTCTTGCTGATTGCTGTGAAAAAATCTTTGATTGAAGGTTATCACATAATGAATAAATGGAATATTCTAGGTGATTAAAATTACTGTTGGCAGTATTGGTTTACCATGTGACAGTAATTTAGACAGTGAGTGAATTTTACAAATGCTTGTGCGTTGAAGTTGTGATTGGTCACAGTGATAGGTAGAAGGTGAGATTCCTAACTTAATCACCCCTGTGTAAACAGCAACCCTTTTGAGATTCAAATTCATAACAGGTCTGGCAATCCTGAAAAGACTTTCACAATGTATAAGTAATAGTAGAAACTATTACTTTCAATATTGGTTACACTTTATGGTTTCCACAAATATTTCAACATTTTCGTGTTGAAAAACTCACTTTAAGTTAGTTAGAAGTATGAAACTGAAATTAATTAACACATGTGAGGTACTGTCAAAAGTTCCTAGACTGGTTCTTTTACAGGGAATATACATTTACCTAATTTTGAACCCTGTCTCCTTTTAAATACTTGCCTTGGGTAGCAATACACTGGTCCCAGCATTTCTGCCACCTTTGAAATGTGGCCTCAAAATCATTGCTTATAAGTGAGTGTAGAACCTTCTGCAATTCATGCTGTATCTCGTCATCTGTATTGAAACACGCTCTTTGGCTGATCCTAATGACAATGAACAATATCAGCAATGTTGTTGATTGTTCTATGATCCTTGTGAATAATTTCCTGAACTCTTACCACATTTTAGTGGGTGATACTTGTCATCTTCCAGGAATGTTCTTCCACTTTTGAAGTACCCATACAACTGAAAACATTGCATCATCACCATAAATTTACCAAAGTATAATATTTAATATCTGTGTGGCCAATTTCCCAAGTTAAAACACAATTTTATGTTAGCTCTTTGTTCCAACTTGTCCATAATGAAATCGCAGACTAGTATAAGCATGTAATGACAAAAATACTGATTGCACTAATCCCAATGTAAACACAGCAATGTCTCTTGGTACACCACTAATTCAAGTTTACAGCACCCTAATGCTGCGCGCACAGCCATGAATTGCCATTTGTTAGCGCACTACAGAATCAATCCAGGAACTACTGATATCACCTAGTATGCACATAGGTAATATCAAGGGATCATGTGATAGGTGGGCACTTACTGTATTTAAATTCTGCTATCATCAGCAATTATGTTTCCTTCTTACCTCATTAACTTCACAGTTTGCTGATACATATCTTGTTTCCTCCTCTCTATTCAATGTTCTGATCCTATAACAGAGCCTTCTTGTCTTCTCTCTCTCTTTTGTAAATAAATTTTTCATAATATCTTTATCAATTCCTGACCTTTTGTTTTATCAAATCTTGTTAATTCTAGTGCTCTTTAATTGCCAAGCACTTTTCATTTGAATTTAATTGTGGCCAGATTCACTAACATAGGTTTTGACTTCTTGTATTTTCTTCCAGTAGTAAAAGATGTATCATTATGTTCAAGGAATTGTATACAAGATTAATCTCAAAGATTCCTTCTGCTTCCTGCCAGAATCTCTTCCCCTGCTGTTCTTTAAATCTAAATGTTATATTTAATTTTTTTGTCCCCTTCTCTTTGACTTAAGTCTCCTTTTGCATTGTGCAAGTTCCTTCATCTCTCCTTAGAAACCAGCTACCAGCAATTTTACCTCTTCCATTCATATTTTCACCACTTCTATTCATCAGCCCTGGTGGTATAGTGGTAACCATACTTGCCTTCTAAACCCAAGATTGCGGGTTCAAACCCGGCCAGGACCAATGGATTTTTTTGGGCATAAAAATCCTAAGTATGACTTCCTTCGGAAGGGAAAAAGCCGTGGGTCCCATGTCGTACATTTATGGCACTAAAAAGAACCTCAGGCCTGAAAGAAGAGGCCTCTGATCAAAATTTATTGGCCATTTCCTGCCCTGATTTGAATGGGACACTGATGACCTGAAATGTTAAAGAGCATCGGTAAATAAAACAAATCAACAACCACTTCTATTCTCCATCTTCTTGAGTTCTTTTACATATTTTTAATTCCTTCTGTCATCTCCAAAACTTGTACCATTGCTGGTTTAGAGTTCAGCTCTATTCCACCAATTATTAACAAAATGATCAAAATCAATACTTCCTAAATTCTACAGTAATCCATATTCCTCCTCTAGCACCCTAGAACAATCTAGCAATTGGGCTCTCTGTTATTAAATTGCCCAGTCTTTATTCTCTACATGTTGCAGGTACAAGTCAATATGTGAACTTTGCGATTTGTCTTGGCAAATCCAAATGTGCCAAGAACATATTTTACAATCAGGTTCATTGAGATTAGCCTAAGTAAATCTTGATGCACCTAATAGTGGATAGCAAATTCTCAATAATAACATAAGATTTCCTTTACTGGCATGTAAAATGCTAATTTTGTTGCAATTATATAACATTAGATAGTCATATAAATCATGAAGATGACATGGCATGAGGAAACTAATTAAACATTGGATTATGAAAAAGATAGACATGTGCCATTTATAAAGGCACTGTATCAAAATGAACATAAAAATGTTACAGAAACCTGAAATATTATTTTTTGCTATTTGTTACAACAAGAAAGTGAACTATGACATTTCCAATTACAAAGAAAACCCTTACATTTACACTTATGTTTAATTTTACAGTTACAGTTGAATATCCTTGTCCTCCAAAACGGGACTTAGTGAACCTGGCTGTTCTTGCAGAAATTTCTTTATTAGGCATATCTTCCAGAGGCACAAGCTGCTCCTTACATGGATGGATATGATTTCTTGAATACAAGCCAGAAAGGATAATTTTTTGTTCTGATTTTGTAGTAACCATTTTCAGTTGCTTCTATGAATACTCAAGGAAATTTCTAGCATACAGGTTGTTCCTATCAACACCAAGCAATGGATCTTTACTGTAGAGCCAATGTTCAAAGGAGAAAATTCTTCTCACTTTGCTTGCTTCAATAATGCAGTTATAGCTCTTACTTGATAAACAATTTGTTTCTTTGCTGTACTATATCTCTCATAGATGGGATCCTTATTGACAGAGTTAACTGCAAATTTCCTATGAATTTTGTTTGAACAATAATACAAGATATTTCATTTACCACTTTGTCGTCACAAGCTTGGCACACAATATGATTATTTTTTTCTGTATCCATAACCTTGCTTTCATAGTCTCTCATTTCCTTAAGAACAGTTTCCAAAATCCTCTTTGAAATGCAGTATGTCAACAGCTTCCTTCAAAAGAGAAAATAATAACCAAAACTATTCTAATTAGATTCATGCCAAACATGGCTTCAGATATAGTCTGATTAATGTCTGAATGGAATGCATTGTTAATGCAGCAGAACTGACAAAGTTCTAAGCCTCCACTCCAGTGTGTGCTGCTAGATTCTTGCATCCACTTACTAAACATTTTTTTCTGTCTTGATTAATATGTTCAATACTTCCTTGGCTTTGCGAATTTCATGGCTTGCCATGAACAATTTTTAGACTTTGCACATTTCACTTAGCTCTCTTATTATACTAATGACTAACTGCGACCATAATCTGAATGTAAAATGGTTGGTGCTCCAAATTAACAGATTATATGCTCAAATAAGTGTACTTACGAAGCTGTTGACAATGGAGTGGTATATATATAAACAATGTATACAGTTTTTTTCACACTAACTCCATTCACTTACATAAATTTGGAACATATGTTTCGGGAGCGATCCCTCCCGAAACATATGTTCCAAATTTATGTAAGTGAATGGAGTTAGTGTGAAAAAAACTGTATACATTGTTTATAGATTATATGCTACTTGCCGCTCTCTACTTTTTAGGAATCATAGACTTACATATTTTGAAAGGTGATCATAGTACATGCTTAAACTCCCCATCACACAAGTTTGCATATCAATAAGGTCCAGTTGTCCCCATGTGTCACACTCATTAAAAAATCATTGGTTTAACTATAATTCACTTCTTAGTTGTGTGTGAGGTTTTTTGGTGGGGGGGAGGGGCGAGAACCACATAAGGCTAGGCACTTTGTAACAATATCTCATGATACATTTTTTCTTAATTTCTATTTTAAATTGCAAAGCATTCTATCCTTACCTCCATGGCCTTAGTTGTCGTGAGAAGTATGCAATTTATCAAAAAGTTCATGAGCATGTTTGTAATATTTTTCCAATATCAAATCTCATTTTACCTAAAAGCAGCAGGTAGATTGTGATATGCCTAAGTGGATCTAGATATGCCTGGATTTCTACTTGTACCTGTAACATACACCCAATGGCACTATCTATTTTAACCTGACATTGGTCAATATGATTATATTCCTGACATTGGATGGCATGTAAGCCCATGGTCTTACAGCGTTGAGCAAGGTCTTAGTATTTAGTTATTATTTAACAATTACTTTTATAATTTTTTAAAGATGTTTCTTATTAAAAGTTATATTTGTTACCATTTCTTTTATTAAATTATATAAACAGCCTATAAATAAAAGATCAAGTTCTTAAATTTTTCAAGAGTACTATTCTGGAATTTTTGCAAGCTTCACATTATTAAATTCAACTATTTCTTCCAATATAGTATCCAAGAAAAATAAGCATGAATGTTTAGTTTCATTTTTGCATTCTAAGCTCCATAATTTACATGCAACAGATTAACAACACTTTTCCTCTGTTAGGTACATGTGTTAGGTTGCGATGGTGAACATTCCACAGTGTCTTATTGTCTCTTCCTACGTGTTTGAAAGAAATTTTGATCAACATCAGAATTTAAACATTTGCAGTGTTTTCCACCTGACCAAATACACCATCACCTTCAGAAAATTCCATCAATGATAAAGACTCACTTTCAGCCTCCTCAAGCCACGTCAGTATTTGCTTCTCCTGACATTCCTTCTTGTAACATGAAATCTTTATTCAAGAATTGCAGGAAACTAACAGTACAATGAGTTGATATAGTGAACAGTACAAAATGTTACCTCTGAACTTTATAAAAAAAAATAGAGCAAGAGAAAATACTGTAATTCAAAATAGTCAACACATGAGCTCAGTTTAACAACATGTACTAATAGTTATTTAAAAAATGCTGGTTAGTTTCTGAATGTTTTGTTATATTGTTACCTGCATGGATTGATGGTGTATAATGCAAGTACATATTTTCCAATTTTTGCACTTTAGAAAACTAAATTTTGGGTAAGCAAGCATAGCCAGAGTATTATATGTTAATGCATACAGCTATGGCTTTGTGAGGAGAGTTTGTATTTGTCCATAGCAAATGATGAAATAAATTCTTTGATAGAGAGTACTTTTAGTGCAAAGTTAATAAAGTGGTTAAATAAATTACAATAAAATGAAATTTTACTAGAAAATTTAGTCATTATGAAGAGCATATTCTATTATATGATTAGAAATTGTGTACCTAGTATTCACAAGGATTGCATAAAGATTTTTTCTTTCTTAAATAGTAATGATAATTAAAATAAATTAATAGTTTTCATGAAGTATAAATTTAAATGTCAATCCATCCAGTTTTTATTATATGAATGGGTTACTGGCCCTTTGCATAACCCTCAGAATTTGTTTAGGGTTTTTGCCCCTAGTCACACTGCTATCTACAGGTCTTAATAATCCTAACTATCCCACTCTTTTGAGTTACTACCCTTCTGCTGGTTTATTTTCCCATGTCAGAGGAAAAATAAAAGATTACCAAAGTTGGTTTATCATTATAATCCAAAAGAAAACAGATATAGGCAGACCAGTTAAAAGATGAAAGAACAATATGAAGATGGAATGCGATGCCTAAATCATGAAATGCAGTAGTAGATCCCTCAAATTAAAGATCTTGAAAGCTTACATTTTTTGGAACAAATATAATTAAACTGCAACAATCAGATTTTGAAATATTTCAGCATCTAACAAAGATAGAACCCAGCATGAAAGATTTCTTTGCAGAATAATGGTCAATATGAAAAATTGACTAGAAGATTCTCCAACTCAGATTTCAAGTTATAATTATTTAAGATACAAGTGTTTAAAAGAGACATTTCATTTTGTGATACAAGTCAGAAGCATAGTTGACCAAATTTAAATCTATAAAATCACTTTTAACATGTGCATCATACACTATTTTTAGACAGCACTTAATACTATAAATAAATTAGTCATTATAAATTAAATTTATTCCAGTCATTTTGAAACATTTATTGTTTTAAAAAATAGTTTGGCTGTTTCTCATTAGGATGAATATGAAAGAAACGGTACCTAAATCTCTGGACAATGCTACCAACATCACATAAGTAATAGTGATTTTTAACCATTTCTTCTCCTCCCCCTCCTCCTTCCTCTTCCTGCTCCAGCTACCTCTGCTTTCTTTACCTTCATCTTATGCCTTCATTGATAGAGGACAGAATGCCAGCATCCTGGCAGTTGTCTATCATGCAGCTTAATAGATCAAAAATGCCACCTCTCCATCAGGCAGCTTCCCAATTATTTTCATGAGACTGATTCCAGATTTCCCTAACTAAGAAAAATTGTTACTTATGCAAATAAACCTTAAAAATTAGTTTTATTTATAAACACAACATTTATCATATATTATCTTGTAAACATGGTATTGTGATATTTATAATGCAGTTCATAATGGTATTCCTTTGTTAGAAGTATTAGTAACATCATCCATTGTATTATCAGATTGTGAAAAAGTAGTTGAATCATAAAGAATTTAAGTAGCAATTTTCTTCTTATTTACAAAGAAATTTTTATGTAGGCCCCAGCAACTGTAGATGACTTCCATCCTCCGTGTCTTAATTATAGTGAGTTCTACACCTGAACCTCAATGGGAACTAAATATTCTGCAATCATGTCCACTTTAGAGACACGGTAAGGCAACTTCATGAAATTAAGTACAACAATGGGCATTTTCCAATTATATTAATTCCAGTAGTAGATTATGCTTCCCAATAAAAATGCATATATATTCTAATAACAGTGAATGTTTGTGGAACATTACTCTTAGTGTTAAGAGTCTTTATTATCAAGGTGGTTACCAAGTCCTGAATATTATTCAGGGTTATCTGGCAGAAGTCTCATTAACAAGCCCCAAATACATCCATAATTAAGGAACCTTTAGTATTAAGTACTTTTCATCTGGCATCACAGTAATAAAAGTAACTATTTGTTTCCAGGTTATTTGTTTATTTTTTTCAGTTGGTAATTAAGAAAGCTGTAAGCATATAATACTTACTAATATCTGGTTTATTCTTCATGTTGAGACAAAGTTTAATTATAAAATAACTTGCCCAAATGTTGATGATTTCCATTTCTTCAATATAAGCTGGCAATACATTTTCACTGAAATTGTTTTCAACATTATTTTACATCACTGCAGAAACCTGTTATATGAGACATGATGTTTTCTTGATTTCTTTGTCATCAGTTCTAGTGTTACTCTTTCTGCTGCTTGTAGAGTCTCAAATCTTCAGAATCCATTTTTGTGCCTACCACCATATATGAAGTAAATTAATCAGTGCCTACCACCATATATGAAGTAAATTAATCAAGTTCCAATTTTACATTTAAGTAATCAAATTAAGTTCTCTATTCAACACAAAGGATGACTTAACCCAAGAAATGCTTTGTGACTTTTGAAAACAAGTTTATGTAACATCACTAATTATATTACAGCCTGCATTTAAAACTGCTATGAGAAATGTAAAGATTAGTAAAATATCTAATGCATTATAACTAATTTGTAAGCAATTTAATAGATTAATAATAAAGGTATTCCATATTAAACCAATTGGTAAAACTATAGCAATGAGCGTTACAAAATGCAATTTCTACTTTATGTACCTGTGTTATAAAATGTACTTTTAGTACGAATTGTTTAAAAAAATTTTTTCACACTTTCCTGTCATTATAGGTGACACTATCTGCCCTGACATTACCCGTATTGGAAAAGTTGCCCTAGTCCAAGATAGCAGTTAAAAAAACAGAAGTATCAGGAATAAAAATGAAGCAAAAATGGGTGCAGAAATTACAAATCATAATTTGTTTTATTGTACGTTGTTAAACCTATATGCAGAAATACAAGATGTTTTAAGAAAGGAGCAGCTCCTCTCTCTCTCTCTCACTCTCCCTTCTCACTCCCTTCCAGTCAAATCAGTCATAATAGGAAGGCAAAACTGAGCTCATTGGTGCTGAGGACCTTCATATTCATGCATAGCATTTTTGTGACATCATTAGGTGCTCAAGTGTGGAGTGGTATAATAACCTATTATTTTTTTTTCATTTCATTCAGGATGACAAAAGTCATTGAGCAGTAGCACTGTATCAAGTTTTTCCAGATGTCTGGAGATCCCCAAGTGAAAATAATTTAAAAGATTCAGCAACAATGCAAGGAGTGTTACTGTTAGTGAGTGGTTTAATCATTTCATTTCTTTCTTTTTATCTTTCATTGTAATTTTTAAAAAAAGTTTTAATTGTTTTTATTTTTAAGATAGATGAATTCCAACTTTATTTTTAAATGTACTAGTTGCCAACATTCCAGGCAGCCATCAAAAAACTGAAATGCAGAGATGCTTTTAAGAAAGTAGACTCTTAGATTATAGAGATCTGTTGTTTAGCTGTCTAAGAAGATTAAATTGATATGCATTCCATAGAGTTCTTGTACAACATATGTACTGCAGAACATGGAACAAATCAGGACGTACAAAGTTACGTTAATGATATATCTACAAAGATGAAAGATGTTTTAAGTATATAAATTACATGCTCAAACTCATATGTATAACAAAAATTATTTAAGCTGCAGTACATTTCATACATTGTCATGTATTATACAATGGTATTTTTCCATATTTTATACATTGTCTTATGACTATTTGAACACCATACATTATTCATGTATGCATTCTTCAATTTAAAAATGTTGTAAGTCCCTGTCATCAGATGATAATTTCAGAGTAAATGGGAGAGCTATATATATTATGATGCATTCATAATAAACTTCTATTCGATAACAAGAAAAAACTTGGTAACAATGTCGGGAAGCACAATCTCTGCACACAAAAACAGAAGATTTGTATTCAAGTAGTGTTTGCCTCATAGGTCATATTGGAGAGCACCAACAAAGATAATGGTTTCCTGAAGACCTTGAAATGGTACTGGTGATGGGATTGTAGTGTGGTATGACCTGGAAACCAGGAGTTTTTGAAACCTATAAAGACATTGTGAAGAATGCAATGACAGAATTGAAAGGTGTTCCAAAACAAGCTGCCTAAAACAAATTTCATTAACAGTATGTGGAATTACAAAAGGCCTACTGTGAAGGAAATTATGAATTGAGCCATTCCAAGCATGCAACTTTTTTTTTTTTCATCTTATTCCATTTGCCAAGTTCAAATATTCTTTGAATTTACCTCAATGTATACATCATTATGATCATCTTTTTTGATAGACCATGTATAGAAGCACTAATTTAATATTAAAATAGTGAATATTCTAAAAAAACCAAGTTCAAGTATAATGCTTTTTAGAATGGTTTGTATATAAAAATGCTATATTCTCCTCCAATTTGCCTTTACATTTTAGATGCAGTAAAGAGAAAAATGTGTTTCTGCTTTTCAAAAGCTTCAGATTATAATAAAACTTATGCTGATAGACCAATTCACTAATTCAAATGGAAAGATATTATGTACAATTTGTCATTTCTATTGCTAAATTCATGCAGAGATACTGGTATGGTTTTAGATCCTTCTCCAAAGGGGTTTGTAGTGTTTTTGGACAGAATAAGACACTGGAGAATGTAGCAGGCATTTTATTTCAATAAAGTAATTTTTGGTACCTGCTCATCACTGAAGAAATGCCTAGATGTATACAAACAATGTTCATGAGCTATAGCCAGTTATGTTTGCTGTTTCCTGGAAAGGCATTTGATCATTGGTGGTTTTTATGCTTATTTATTCAAGCAGAAAAATGTGGATGTACTGTAATTTTCATGTATAACTATAGCCATACATAAAATAACTGTGTATAACAAAAATTTACCATATAACAATGTATAATTGTACATATCCGTCCTTTTTAAAGAATGGTTCTTGAGATGATTTCAGTAGAGATGATTAACTTGGCTCTCTTCATTCCTAGTAACTGCACATTTACTTTTTAAATACAATGACAGCATTTATGACTGTGTCTAAAATACTCATTAATATCTGCTCTATTTTCCTTCTTTTTATCATTTTCCTTCCAGCATTGCTCTTTATCACCCTCTTTATCTACAAAGCAGATTTTGGAACAAATATATTCATTGGATATCCACATTTCACTAAAATTGCATACAGCAGCAGAAAGAATGTGATGGATTACGGTTATACTTTTTGAGAGCTATACACAGCTATATTTACTCTTATAAGTGGAGCAGTATATTGTATTTATATAGTAATATAACTATGCTTGCATGTGCAAAACTCTTGAGTCAAAGAATACCTTCCATTTCTTTTCAATTGTAAATGATCAATTTAAGCATATAGTACTTGATTTTGGAGGTATACACTAACATATATATATATATATTGAACTGAAACTAATGTGATAACTAGACTAAGATATAAAGTTTTCACATAGGTATTAGGTGTGTAAGCAAGACCATAAATAGATGTGACAAGCTGTAACATTGCTTTTATTTAGTTCATGTCCATTTTTAAAAGCTTTTATTTAGCTGTTGTCAATTTCTGTTTGCTTTCTGCTAAATGCTTAAACTGATGTGGTAAGATTTTATTGTGAAACTGTTATATTTGTTTAAAAATAATGAAATTGACACAAAGAAATACTGTGACACATGTAATGACATCCATGTTTTAAATTGTATTCATTTATCTGATTTAAAAACCTTATCACTAGAGTCGGTAGAAATCAGACTTTGCTTTTTTCTTTTAATAAAGAAAATTTAAATTGTAGTTAGGAATATCATTAATAATAGTAGTAGATCACAGCGGTGTTTGGATGTATTAATTCTTTAACCTGCTGATAAAACAGCAAGGATATATTGCTTCCTATCTTTTAGTTAATGGAGCCACATAAAATATGCACATAGTCACTAAACTGTTGTAGAAAGTACAGTAATATTTTAATAATAATAATAATATGTTTTGGCAGGCCTCCACATATTGCTGCTAGAATGGTATTAAAATCAGTGAGACACATTTGGTGCCTAATATTACTGGCATATTGGTGAAACTCAAGGGTTGATAATCTTGATAAAGAGGAATGTACAGTAACACAAAAGATCAGGATGCAATCAAGTGCTCATATGGTAGGTAACCATTCTAGATAATAAGTAAAACATGCTATAAATCCATGGCTAAATTATGCAGTTTTTCTAAGAGAAAATCACTCAAATTACACTAATTCTATTGTGCTTACTTGGACATGTTTTGAAGGCTATTGGCTTCTTCGTAAGCATGGTTCAAATGTCAGCTTTCCAGCATGTATTCAGATGTGGCTGTATAGATTTAATGAATTTGGTGACGAGTTTATTTTTCTTTAGAAGATCAAGATTAAGTAAAATGTCTTTTTTTTTGTATATGAATACTGTTATTTTTTGAGTTTCTGAAGAGCCTTTTAAGAGTTTTGGTTCGCTTTAGAATTTGTAGTTTTTTCTTTCTTTTGTCTTCCTCCCTCTTTCTGTTTTTGTGTGTGTGCCAGAAATGATCTGTTATTGTTATTTCTTCGTTTTTATATTGTTGCAGTCTTTGGAACATATTTCATAAATGCTTGATTTTGTCTTTTTGTTGGTTTTTTAATGTATTTGTTTACTGGAGCCAAAATAATATTTATATTTTAAAATATCTTATGAAGTTTTTCGTGTGCCAATGGATGGAATGTAAATTTCTTGTGCGAATGATATCCTTTATAACTTTTTAGTGTAGTGGTGCCTTTTATTAGTTTTGTTTTGCTTGTTTTTTAAGTTTTTTATTTTCTTATTAACCAGATCTGTAGTGCAGCCATTTTTTTCTGCCATATCTGTGACTTTTTGGTATTTGGATTTATGTTCTATCTTGTTTATTGGTAATGTTAATCTGAATGTGAAGCTGTTTTAATATTGCAAGTTTATGTTGTTTTGGATTATGGCTACTTTTATATAATTATTTGTGTGGATATCTTTTCTAAATATGCCAAAGTCCAGTATATTGTCATTTTTGTTATTTGTATATCCAGGAAGGAAAGAACTTTTTTTTTCTTTCTATTTCCATTGTGAATTTAACAGTATTGTCTCATAGATTGATAATTTTATTGCTTCCTCTTTCCATGCTGATGATGAAGGCAACAGCCTTCAAAACATGTGCAAGTAAATGGAACAGAATTAGTGAAATTTAAGTGGTTTCCTCTTAGAAAAATTGCACTACTATACTATATTTTACTGTGCCATTTAAAACTACACATGGCCAAACCTTTTTTACCTTAACCCCACATATCATCATTTTAATGAGAGAGACTTTTTTGCTCTAAGAAATTATGAAAACTTGATGCTGTACCTGTAGATCCTTATTGGAGACAATGATTAGTCCATCCAGGGTAATAACATTTTTCTCTATTTCAAAATTGAATAATGTTTAAAAAAAATCCAACACATGTAAACACGTACTTATATAAATATCTTATGCTGATTATGACCCTCAAGGAGATGGTGCTGTGAATAATGCAGATAGGGTTTAGAAGTTCAACAGCAGTTTTTAGGACTGAGCAAAAATACTGATCTGAAGCAAAGCACTCATTTAAACAGGGCTGGGTCTTATACTCGTCACATAATGCAGATGATTTTAGAGCAGTGACATAGTTCTCATTGAAATTAACATAAAGCAGATTGTCTTACAAATTGCAATATGGCAAAATTTGATTTCCAACATTGAAAACCTGAAAATGTATAAGAAGCAATGCTTTCTTTAACTTATACAATTAGTGAAATTCACTGGATTAATAACTGAAGGGTACAGGGGAAAAACCAACACAGTCTAAAAACCGTAATTTTACAGGAAAGAAAAAATAAACTTTCAAATGCTTAAGCTCGGACACCTTTGTACCTTTCCAAATGAGAATTTTTTTTAAATTTTAGTAATATACTAATTGTTGTTTCAACCTGAAACTACAAATACATTATTTTACTTGCCCAATTAACTGTTTAATTATCTAACCTGTAATTGGACTCCTTTGTTTTTCCCTTGGATTTTGTAAGACAAAAAAAAATACACTTAGGCCTATTAAATTAATTTTAATTGTATAATGTAATTACAAAAACAAAACATGGATATGTGTAGACAAACATTACTCTCTAAGCCTAAAGAGACATCTATATGGTTCTCATTATCAAATCTTTATGAATGTGTTTCTAAAAAGTACTATCGTTGGTATTCAGATGACAGTTTTGGTTAATGGTCAAAAGTAATTAGCTGTATTCTTGGATCCATCATCTTAACAGAATTTCATCAAATACTTAAACTTCTCTTTAGGCAGAGGAATAGCATAAGATATTCAGGCTTGATTCCTGAATATCTTGTGCTGTGGCTGTTTCATCCTTTACTACCTTTGCTCACTTATCAATGATAAGAGTATTCTCCATTGTAAGTGTTCCTATGCTCTACAGTTTTTGATTTTGACTGAAGTAATCTTAGTTGTTTCAGTGACCTGGCAGCAAAAGGTTTCTTCTTCTTGTAGAACTTGGAAGAAAGAAATATATTCCAGCTTTTAAACATTGATTATTCGCCCAAGAATGTAACAAACAGATTAGGATTGACTCGGGCCCCTGCCGTTGCTTCTCTCCAGCCATCAGGAGTTTCAATCTTTGCAATATGGGGGATCAATGGCACATTTTTGTCTGGCTCCATGATAGAATGGCCATGCATGGATAAGTAAATGTCACTTTTACAAAGTTGAAATTGAAGCAAATTAATTCACCATCAAATACGCTATTAAATGATATAAAATAATGCAATAACCTCAGTACATTGTTGATTAAATGATTATAATTTTTCAGCCATTGACTGTGTACATCAAAAATGTGATGACTGTGTTGGTTTTTACCTTGCATGCAGTTTCTTCAACTGGCTATAGATTGGACCGCATTGGTTTTTTCCTTGTAATGATTTAACATGATAAAACAGCTGACCAAAAATCATGCAGTGCTATCAATATCTCATTTTAAGTTTTCTTTTCTTTTCTTCTTTATTTTTCTTTTTTTCCCTGGACCCTGAAATTATTTTAAACTTCAAAATATCTTCACATAATCAATTTTCCAATTTATTGTTCAAACTGCAATTGTGCCACTTTCAGATATTGAGAAAATCAACTTTATTATAGGCAGAGGCTATTTTAATGTCATTATATACAGCTTTGTTGAGAATCTAATGACATTTACTACATATTTCCTAGCTCATTTGTGGAGTGTATTTTATGAATAAGAGCAAAATTGTAACAAATCTTTCAAATTCATGTATTTCATTCACCTATACAAGGTTGAAACTTCAAAGAATACAAATAGAAAGAACAGTGGTTAAAAATGGTTTAAAAAAGAATTGGTACACAAAAAGTACACTAATTCAAGAGGCAAAAATTTATGAAAGAATCCACAACACTTTATGCAAAAAGAGATAAGCTAATTTTTAAAAATTCACATATGATGCATGGCATACGAAAAATTTTCAGAATATTCTCAAGTTAGCACCTGTATACAGATTTAATGTTAAAAAAATCTCCTGATACATAAGGTTAATGTCAGTATTCCACAGGAGGAAAAATCAGGTATTTACAAAATAAGTTTGGAGAACGTGAAAAAATCTCCATTGAATTGAATTGAATTGAGATAAGCTAATTTTTAAAAATTCACATATGATGCATGGCATACGAAAAATTTTCAGAATATTCTCAAGTTAGCACCTGTATACAGATTTAATGTTAAAAAAATCTCCTGATACATAAGGTTAATGTCAGTATTCCACAGGAGGAAAAATCAGGTATTTACAAAATAAGTTTGGAGAACGTGAAAAAATCTCCATTGAATAAACAAAGAGAAGCATGGACACACGATTAATAGAACATATCAGGAACATAAAATACAAGTAAATGGAGAAATCAGCACTAGCATTTCATTTCTAGACAGAAAACCACAACATTTAGAATAAAGCAAAATTATTAATATCAGTACAAGGACCTGCAGAATTAGCAAAATAGGAAAAAATATACATTTACAAATACAAAGACAATTAAAGAATTTTTACATTTCCAGTGATGAAAACATAAACTTTAAGTTCATCACACCTCCACCAAAGCAGAATACATATTCATGCAGCATAACAAAGTATTCAGCAGTCGACATTTTATCTACTGCTGCGAACAAGGGTTCGTGAAACCAGTTCTATATTTATAGACAAGTAAGTGTAGCAATAAGAGTGTTTAGTTCAATCCATTCATACAATGATTTCAGTCTCTTTTGAGTCGAAATATTTAGAACACTCTTCATGGTTTCACTTACATGAGACTTACTCAGGACATATTTCAAGGAACAATTGCCCACATCATCAGCTGTTAAATAACATTTAATAGAATCGTTAAAACAGCTGATGATGTGCACAATTGTTCCATGAAACATGTCCCAAGTAAATATCATGTAAATGAAACCATAAAGAGTGTTCTGAATATTTGGACTCGGAAGAGATTATTAATGCGCATTTCACTATGTTCGATTCCAAATTGAATTAATATTGAAATTTAGATAAATGTTGTGCAACAGACAGTATCAGACAGGCAAATAGTACTGTAACATGAGTCAGTTCCATTCATTGGCTGACCAAAGAAGGCATATTCATTGGTTTACCCATAACATGCTGTTTCCACAAAAACACAAAGCTCAACATACAAACTACTAACATTGGTGATTGATCCTGATTTCCATAAGTGTGACAAATTTAAGAAGAATATGATATACAAATGAGACATATTTTTCCCTAGGATGTCTGACAAGTCTCTGGAATATATCAGCCACTTGCACACCTCCATATTTTATTAATTATTGTGCTATTCCATCAGCTTCTGCAGCTGTCTTGTCTTGGCTAATTACTCTTTCTACCTCTAATCCCTGTACATCTCTTTCGGTTTCAGAATCTGCACTTCTTCATAATATCTCAACTACTTTCAAACCTTCATATTTTATTAATTCTTGTGCTTTTCATCTGTTCCTGCAGCTTTCTTTGCCTTGTCTTGGCTAGTTACTATTTCTATCTCTGATTCCTCTACCTCTCCTTTGGTTTTAAGATCTGCACTTCATATCCTGCCTTAATTTTCTTTAACTTTCCTCTTCATATTTCCTCCAAAATTCAAGTGTTGTTGTTTTCTCTGATATAAGATTATTTCCATTCTTGATTGTTTCCCTGTAAGGGCTTTAACCACTTGCCAATTTTTTTTATTATTATTTTTTTTTTTTTTAATTTTCTCTAGCTTTGTTTTAAATAATATTTGCATATTCTTCCCAA
Source organism: Metallyticus violacea (assembly GCA_030762175.1). Classification (NCBI taxonomy): domain Eukaryota; kingdom Metazoa; phylum Arthropoda; class Insecta; order Mantodea; family Metallyticidae; genus Metallyticus; species Metallyticus violacea. Next base: position 100,332,610 of record CM060832.1, read on the forward strand.
TATTTCCTTTTAGCTTGCTTTACTCATTTTTTACTATTTTTCTGCTTTCCAATATTTTATACTATAATTTTCTTATATATTTTTTCCAGGGCAAATTTTTGTTCTTCACCTTGTACCTAATTTCTTCAGTTCACAATTTTGTTTTCTTTTCTTTCTTGTCTACTCTCTTACCTTCTGCTGACTGATAACTATATCTTTGTCCTCATTGTATTTCCAAACAAACATGCTGCCATAACATTGTATATTAAACTTTTTAACTTAATCACTTTAAACTTTTTGGTTCTAGGTTTTATTGGGCTTTTGAACCTTATCTAATGCCAACAACAAGTGGTCTGTAGCAAGTTCTGCACCTTGTATTAACAAAAACTCCATTATGTTGTTCCGTATGCTTTGGTAGTATACAATAGTCCCTAGTATTACTGGCTTAACCCTCAAAGGTGATTTTATGCATTGCTTTATGAAGAAAGAAGAGTTCTTCCTGTTCTTGATTTGCAGCTAAATTCTTATAGCTTCTTGGCCATAGATTTCTGCAATGTCTCAGCTTGTTAACATATGGCTTTAATTCTGTATCCAACCTATAGTAGAAAAGTACTTGTATCGTTTTAACCAATATTATAATGCTAAGCAAAGAGTAGAAATATTTCTAAATGCACTTTTCATGTTACTTTGAAATCATAAGTGTAATTCTAAGTAGTATATATTTCTTACTCATGATAATGTGGGGATAAATGTTTAAGTAGAAACCCCCAAAAAATCATTTGTAGTCATGGACAAAATATTGCAGTTCAGCATTGTAAACTTAGTGGTTTATATCATACATCACTACTAGATTTGTTATTGGACACTCATCAGGCTCTTGTTGCTCAAATGTAGGTTATAGTATAGAAAATAGGTGCTGTAAATATTTTGTGATGTAAATCACTACAGAACTAATATGAAAAGCTTATTTTTTAGAATAGCCTTGCATAATTTTGCAGAAACATGCAATTTTTATGTTAAACATATATTTCTTCCATTTTAATGCTCAGCATTTTAGTAAAATTGAGTCATTTCTATAAGGTAAAAGAGGAAAAGAGAAGTTATTTATACTGTGTAATTTGAATGTGAAAGGTTACCTACTTATGTTATGCCTGCATTTGTTTTTAAAATGGCAGTTGTATTATATTGGAGAATAAAATATTTCATTGTCTCTCAGTTCTTTTAATAGTATTGTTCTTTAAGCTAACAAGCATCCATTAAAATTGAACTAAATATTATTAAACATTTTTTGCCCTACATAATCACATGGAAAAATTTGTGCTCAATAGGATACTAAATTATTAATATACTTGGATTGCAAAAATGAATATAAATTTATACTAGTCTTGAAATAAATTCCCAAATTTATAAAATATAGTGATGTTAATTTAAAAAATCTGCAATTAATTAAGTTCTAATTTAATTTATTAAGAAACTACCATTTAAATTACAAGAACCCTGCCATCCAGGATCAGCTGGCAAACCCAGTTTCATTTTTCATTTAGAGTAATTTCCCCCAGTGAGGTTTTTATGAATATTATCCTTCCACTGTGAAAAAATAAATGTCGGGTAGCTTTAGCAGCAATGTACTCTGGAACCAATTGCATCTTAATTCTAAAACCTATGGAAGTAAGTATAGGACATTTAAAGCTTAAAAACAAGGAAATAAGAAAGAAAAATAATATTGTGTACAATGCACAGATCAACAAAAAACATAATATTGATGATCCTGTATATATGGTAAACAGTGTTTCTACAACATCACATCGGCATCTATCTATATCTGATTTCAGCACACTGAATATCAGAACAGTTGTTAATATTATACACTATAAAGTGGGGGAAGAGGCTTTCTTCATCTTTTTTTCTATTCTTCTAGTCTTCCCGTTATATCAAGGCATGCCTTATAACTATTTCATTAGTCTACAGATTTTATTAATGTGTATCTGTAGGTGTGCATGTGTAATAACCTTTAATAATAGTATAGTTTTTAATATTTTACATTTCCTCTTTTTCTGGGCAGAAAGATTCAAAACATTAGAGGTTTGTCTTTAAAATTGCAATTAATATCTCCTGTTAATGCCTCTAGTGAGAAGTTCCAGTGCTAGTTACCTAATTTTTGGGATCAAGTCAACTTTAATCAATACATATACTACGCTTTCATCAAAATCTAACATTTGTAAATACTTCATATTTTTTAATTAAAAATATGTGAAGAACAATATTTGTTTTAAAATAATGATCATTAATAAAAAAGCTAAAATAAATTGAAAGTTGGAAACTTTGACTACAAAACCTTCTCTTAGTAAAATGCAGCTTTGTATACAGATAAAATAAGCAAACGTTTGAAAGTATTTGTTAGGCAGTTGTGCTGTAAATCTTTCACTATCATTATAAATATAAAATGTTATTTATTAAGTATTTCCTCCTTGTGATGCTTTATACTGTTTTACATGTACAAATTCCTTTCTGTCTGAAAAATGAAATATCTATGGTTGAAACACTGATTATGAATCTAAATTTTGTGACTACTACAAGGCACAGCTATAGTGAAATTTAAATACTAAGAAGCATGACCAATAGCAAGCAAGAAGAAACATATAAACTGATTTATTTAAATTAATTTAGTGATTGGGAAAGTATGTACAGTCGTATGGTCATAATCACTAGCAGTAATGCACAAAAATGAGCAATTTTATGGCAAAAGTAACTCGTTAGGAAGCATATTAGTAATAAATTACAAGAAAGGAAATGAGAAACTAATGTAGCAATGTAACACATAAAGGGAAAATTTAATGGGAAAAGGCATGCGCTTTTAATAATATAAGTTTTGCATTCCAAACTGAACTGGATAAGTGAGATATTTCTTAATTTGAGGTGGGACTAGAGTTCGTTTTATCAGATTTTTGAAAGGGGAATGTGATGAGATGTCATTCCTTTTCCATCCTGTATCAATGAAAGTGCGATTTTGTTGGGTTTCGTTATATTGGGTTTTCCTAAGGGAATGCAAGAAGGTTTTTTATTTTATTTGTTTGTTTCTTTATTTATTTTTGTTGCGAGTAATCTCTGGAAAAATATTCCTCTTTTGGGACATTTCTTTAGTTCTGGACATGGATACTTGTTCATTTTGGTTGTGGCTAATGTGCCCTTTAAAGATGACACATGTTTCTTCACAATTTCATATTCTCTTGTGGAAATTCCCTTAATGGCCAACTCACAAGCAAGGTTTTTTTTTTATTTATTTATTTATTTTTTGGCATAGATTAATTAGGACATCTTGTTTGCTTATTTGGGCTAGTATTTTCTCCTCTTCATTCAGTACAGAAACATTTTCAGTTTATATTATAAACTGATCATTAGTTACTGCAGCATATTCTCTAGGGTGTTCATTATGGAGCTGAAAGTGACGTGTTATGTATATGTTTACACATATTTCATTTGACACTGGAATCAACGCAAGAGCGTAAAAGTAAGAGGCTAGGTTCATAAGTTTCCAGCCTAACATTTTCTAGGTGTAATAAAAACAAAAGCTATATTTCACTTGTCAATATAGTTACCCTTTATTGTAATGCACTTCTCACGTCTTTGAATTTGCATTTCAATCCCCCCCCCCCCAAATAGTCGGAGATCTTGTCTGCAAAATGAGCATAAACATAATTCATCGTTTAATTGTCAAACTTAAAGTTTCTTCCTTGAAGGCCCTTCTTAAGTTTTGAGAAGAAACAAGTCACTGGGAGCTAGATCTGGACTGTAGGGTTGATGGTCAATATCCTTGAAGTCACATTTCTTCACAGCTTCCTTTGCAACAAGAGCTGTGTACAAAAGCGTGTTGTAATAAATGAACCGTGTTTAACACCCGTTTTTCGCTACAGAGGCACCACAGACGATGGATACTGATGATAAATGGGATGAAATGCTATATTGGGAAAGTATTTAATTTTAAGGAAGGAAACGTTCCAGCCTAAGTTTAAGGTACCTCCCCAGCATTTGACATTTATGAGGACTGAGGAAAACCTGGAAAAAAACCTCGTCAGGGAGGACGATCCTGGCGGGATTCGAACACCAGACTTCCCGCTTACGAGTACACCTTAACGACCTCGGCCACCCTTGCGTACGTTGTCGTGAAGAAGGCGCACACCACCACTCAGCTTTTCTCGCCTTTTCTCTTTGATGGAAGCACGTAGTCTGTGCAGTAGGCCAGCATAGTACTCTCCATTACTATGGTGTTCCTCTCCTTGAAGTCAATAAAAAGTATCTCTTTACAGTCCCAAAAGATTGTGGCCATGATCTTCTTGGTTGACTGAGTGATCTTGGCCTTTAGAGTTGGTGCTTTGCCACGTTTGCGCCACTCCATTGATTCTCTTGGACAAGCGATTATAGTAGAGGACCATAGTTTCATCTCGTGTAATAATGATTTGCAGAACTTCTCTCTCGTTGCCACGACAGAGCTCTAAAAATGCCCAACAACAGATGACTTATTTCTGCTTTTGGAATGAAGAAAGAAGTTTAGACAGCCTTGCATCAAGCGCTAACCTTATTCATGGTTATACGTTCATAATAATTCGAAGGACTGTTGTTTTAAAAAGGCCCAATCTTGCTGCTATTTCTGTAACTTTGAGCCGCCGGTCTTCCATAATTTCTCCTTCCACGAGAGCGATGTTTTCAGGAGTGAGCACCCCCAAGGGCCGACCTACACGCTGTTCGTCTTCAATGCTTTCTCGACCCATTGGAAAAAGTTTTGCAGTAGAATATGAAGGAAAAGCTTCCCCATATACACCGTCCAATCGCTGTTTAATTTCATTTGGAGTAAGTCCTTTTGTGAAGAACTTAATGACAGCTCGAAACTCCATTTAACATCTCACTCTCTTCTACACATAGTCTTCTTTATGCAGCTATATCTGAACAACTGAATACAGCGCAGTGGAAGTTACAGCTGCAATTATTTACTTAACAGATAAGGAATGACAGCAGACAAGGGTTTTGTGAAGGCGATAATCCTTATCGACGAGGCCGGAAACTTATGCACCTACCCTCATATCTGTGTATGCGTGTATTATATATTCACCGCATATTAATTTGCATTTACAGTGCAGATCATTACCCTGGACAAAAAAATATCTCGGCCGCTTTCGATGAGGATGCGATCTTTCAACCGCAATCTTCCTTTCTAATGAAGTGTTTGTTTACATCCAAACTTGCTTTGTGCCTATGACGAATGTTTTTCATTTTGGAAGTTAATTTTCATTTAGTAAGCACAATGAACCTATCAAACAGAGTGTCTTTAACAAAAGACATTAGAGCAAATATTGATTTATCCAGAAGTTTCCCATGTTTTTCTGACAGATGAATACATTCCTCTATATACATATTTATATTAATGTCAGGTTGCAACCTGTGACAGTAAGTCCAGAATGTTGCATTACTCACCTAGTTTTCCTGGAAATATGAAGCAAACTCAGAGGTGTCAGAGTCACATTTCAATTTATCTATTGCAGTAGGAAGCGTTTTCTCAAATGCGGTGGAATCTCTCTCTTCCAGTAATTGCCTTACAGTCTTGTAAATAAATAAACATGGCATGGGTGGCCAAGGTGGTTAAGGGGCGGACTCGTGAGCGGGAGATCTGAGGTTCGATTCCCACCAGGACCGCCCTTCCTGACTGAGGTTTTTCCACGTTTTCCTCAGTCCTCATAAATAACAAATACTGAGAAATTACCCTAAATTTAAACCTGTAACGTTTCCTTCCTTTAAAAAAATCCTCTCCCAATTTATCATTTCATTTCATGTATCATCAGTGTCCGCCTCCTGTGGTGCCTCAGTAGTAACAACGTCGTTAAACACTATTAAAAAAGATCTTGTTAATATCTGCCTGTTTTTCTTGGTCTTTGATTTTTTAAAAACATTTTTCTCCAGTCTCTGTGCCATGTACAATAGAGTCTCATTACTGGCGCTTCCTCAGTTGAAATACAAGCATTATAGAAGGATTCTGCTAAATCTAACATAAAAACTTCCAAATTCCGATTTTATGCACTAGAAAAATATGGACAGCACCTGAACATCACTCCTGTTGTGTATAAGGAAGGATTGTTGTTGTTGTTGTTGATTTGATTTATATAAGGACACTGTTTAACATCTCAGGTCATCAGCGTCCCATTCAATTCAGGGTGTGAAACGGCCGATGAATTTTGCTCAGCGGCCTCTTCTTTCAGGCTTGAGGCTCTTTTTCGTGCCGTAAATCTACGACATGGGACCCACGAATTTACTTCCTTTCCGAAGGAAACCATACTTAGGTTTTTTAAGAACGTTTTCAAGTTCAGATGAAACAGTTGGTTTGTACACTGTGGTTTGCGGATCTTCAAACAAGAAAAGAAATATTGACATATGTATGTGTAGATCCGAAACAGCATCTTAGCAGATAATCCGTGCAAACGAATTTTGTACGAGGCAAGTTTCTATAAAAGGTACGGGGTTTATTTGGAAATGTGTCTTTCAGGCCAATATGATTTTGAAAATAAATTACTTCTAGTTGCAATGTGGGTAGGACACTGTTAATAATCACTGAAGATGGTGGCTCAAATATGCATATGGAAATTCGCAATGTCTTGAAATCTAAAGTAAAATTCTCTACTCAGTTCCTCTAAAATATGCACATTCATAATTATGTCTGTAATTGGGTAACATCTGGGCCCTGCTCCACAAAAGTATGGTCTAATAAATTACAAGTGTATAAACTTGTAAGTTGTAGTTATTAGTAAAATTCTGTTCCACAAAGTTTTCTGCTACACTTGTACTTTACAACTTCATACTTACAAATTGTACAATCAAATTTTCGTTCTTCTGTTTCATAGAAGTATTAGTTGAGTTCTAATAATTTGTATAACTTTCTCTACAAGTGTAGGAATATTGTAACTTAAAATATTAGCATAAATTTTAATGCTTTTGGGAACCAGTTGACCTAAAAGTACTAAGTATTAGCGAAAGTGATGATGATGATGATGATGAGTGGAAATATGTATAAATAAATAATAAAAAGTAGTTTTATACTATGATAAAGTTAGGTTAAATGCAATTAAAGTATGGCTTATGACAGATATTGACGTTTCCTGTTTCAAATGCATATTTCAGACCAACGTAGTTAATGTATTTTTAAAATTGTTACTACATAACACGGAAAAAAATGTCTTTTCGTTCTTCGTTCTTTTTGAAAATAATCTCTGTTGGCACTTTTTTTTAACTTATAATGAGACGTGACATAAATGATCAATTGGAATAATAAAATAAATGACCGAGAGCAATCGGGATACTCGGTTTTCCTTCCATCTCTCAACGATTGAAATTGATATTCCTAAACACAGCTATTAGGGACCGCCGTCTCAAAGTGGATTATTACGCTTAAATATCAATAAATACTTAATAAAGTTTTTAAATTAACCTTACATCTGAGATGAAATACAACACCTGTTTAGCAGCAATAACAATAATCTGCCCTATACATTAAAAATCCGTACGGAGTGAACATAATCTAATTTAAGGTATGGCGTCCTATGGCAAATATCTGTTTCTCTATCTTGCCCTTATATGATATCACTACCAGCATTGTACTTCTTTCAAGAAACAGAAAGTTACAAGACCATAATTTACAAGGACGTAATAATGCACTTGTATGTATTAGGCCATGCTTTTGTAAAATAGGGCCCTTTAGATATCTGTGGAGGATGTGATGTGTCTCTGATGATTAATTGAGATGTTACGGCTAGAATGGCTTTGAATGCTCTAAGTTTACCATTCATTTAACTGATTATCTGACGTTTACCCTGAACAAAGAGGTTCAACACATTCAAATGCTGGGTTAATTCCGCTAAGAATGTCAGATCACACATTTTAATTTTATCTTGAAATTCCGGAAATGGGGTTTTCTGCATCTCCATATTACTGCAATCCCTTCTTCCAGTTCAAAGAACCGATCCAGTACCTTACCTCGACTCAACTAGCGCACTTCACAATGGTATTGTAAGCCCCGGCATTCCTCAATAAGACTTAAAATGGTGATGGGTCAAAACTTTTGACCTAATAGTTAGTACTCTTCACAACTATATCCATAACATTAATATTTTGCATGGTTAATACACAGACTCTGTTTAAGTATTATGCAGTGCTCTGAAATTATTTTGTGAAAAGCGTCAAGTTCTTTCAGTTTATTCTTTAAACGGGGCCCAGATTCAATTTTATGTCTCAGCCTACCTGTGACCTATCCGTTACTATGGGTCCAAGATTGGGAGACAGTACAACATTTTCAATAGCTTGCTTAATGTGGGGAGGGGGGAAAAACTGTCACTTTGTTGTATCTTTCGTTGAAATAAAATCTTATAGCCTCCCCCTCACATGTAGGTTTTCTTTAACACCTCTGATGAATACAGCCAGTTGAGCAGTATCCGATATTTGCTGTTGTCAGCCACTGCCAGTAATGAATTATTACGAAGTTTTTATAAGCTGATTATAAACACCATCGACATCGACAGTGGCGTGGGTGCGGCGAGTTACAGTTCTTGGAGATAAACTTGTGGATTCGCATTTTTACGTGTTGCTAGGAATAACTCCCCTGCTATCATGGTGACAATATTCTTGGTGACCCCTTCCATGGTCTAGTTGTAGCGTTTGCGACTACTAATCCGGAGGTACTGATTTTGATTCCCGATCAAGTCAATGAACCTGGGTAAGTTTTTTTTCCGGGAAATTTTCCTTATCTGAGAAGATAAATACCAGATAGTTTTAAGGCGCCAAGAATTCCGAATTCATTTGCAAGATCAGTTCATTCCATTGATACCAAGTCCAGTCCTGCATAGACTCTACCCTGACTTCCAGTCCTGGATAACATGGCATCACCCATTAGGCAGAACTGACCTGGGAGCACACGAGAAACAGATTAATCCTAATGGTAAGCGGCCCTAGAGAATTATTCGTAAACTAAGAGGCCAGCTGGTAATCATTAACAAGTAAATATCATCTCTCACTATTATAGTATTTATCACAATCACTTCTGTATTTATTGCGCTATATTCAATATCAAACTGCACTATATTCAATGTCAATATAGAGTAAATTAAAATGTACACAGTCTTTTACTACTTTCACATCCCATTTACCTATGTTCCATTATGTGGAAAGGCTGTTTACAAATTCTTCAAACAATTCAATGTTGACTTGTAAAAAACAGGAATTCATTGACTTCTTGTTCATGTCGTTCTATTATTTTCTGGTGACGCTAATCAAGAGTGTTCTATACATACAGAAGAATAATTTCTGGGAGTCAAGTTTTTTCTTGTAATTGCCTCCAGCCACTATTAAAACAAAACATTTCCTCTACTTTTGGAAAAGAAAAAGCAGACCTTGAAGCCTTGCCTTCTATCTTAAGAGAGCTATCGCAGTTGGACTTGCATCCCGGAACAAAACATATTCTTGTCATTTGTAATTAAAGAGGCTATTTCATATAAAATACTGCACCTTAATTAACAACGTAACTTAATTTCAATAATCAATCAAGTATAACAGCAAAGCCAATATAAGATAATGCCGGTTTACTACATTATATGGATTAACATAACTTTAGGCGGGTGGCCGAGGTGGTTAAAGCACTGACTCGTGAGCGGGAATTCTGCGGTTCGATTCCTGCCAGGAAAGGTCATCTCTGACAGGGTTTTATCTGTTCCAAAATGTCAAATGTCAAAAAAAAAAAAAAAAAAAAAATCAATCCCAATTTCTCATGTTATCTCATGTATCATGACTTTCCACTGCCTGGTATATATCAACAGTAAAAACTGGCGTTAAACAATGTTAAAAAAATTAACCTTACAAGTTATTGAGAATTTATAGCTGATAACTACTAGAGTATGACAAATAATGTCTCAGCTACAATTTTGAAATTTCTATTTTTCTCTTTATAAACAGACATACGCTAGCTAACAAATAAAAAAGGATTCTAGATAGTTGGCTTACACCAAGTAAGTAGACGTTAGATTAGTTTAAGCATAAAAAACAAAGATTTAAAATTTACTTTCGCTTCAAAAAATTACATAGATCTGTATGTATTTCATTCCATGAAAGTTTAACGAGGGCTCAGAAAAAACATTAATATTTGTTAATAATAACAACAACAACAACAACAACAACAACAACAATAATAATAATAATAATAATAATAATAATAATAATAATAATAATAATAATAATAATAATAGTTCTGATTTCTGAAGTTAGACTACAGGCAACGTTGCTGCGATTGTGAGTTTCGCTGCTAGGCATTTGGAAGCTTATCCGTCTTTCATAAAGGTTACATAGAGATATACTAATCTATATTTTGGTATTTTGGTAGCAGCTGGGCATTTTTTAAAAAGCTATGAACAATTTTGTTGAATAGTGTTGGCGACGCTGAGCGCAAGTTGGTGGTGTTTAAAGTGTTTAAACTTTATAAACAATGTTAACAGTGTACAAGATTCATGCATTTCTGTAAAGTTCAAAGTTTTTCTTTAAAATAGACAATTGTGTGGAGAAAAGGGAAGGCAGCTGACGTAGTCATTATAATACCAATCGATACATTATACCCAGAAACGGTTCGCAAAATTAACAGATCTAAAGAGAATCGCAAAGCACCACATATCAAGTCCATAACCTGCTAGCATTTTGTCAAGGAAGGTACAAGCTGTTCCGTTTAATTAATTTCTTATTTGCTTATCAGTGTAATAATAAATAAAATCGACTAAACCCATTTATACATGGATCTGCATAACTTCTTGCCGTAAGACGTATTATTGAACATTAAGGTAATTAATCACCTGGACTGCATTAGTTAATTGGTAATAGCCTTTCGGCAAAATGTTTTGGGATTGTATTGTAGCAAAAATCATTGAACTACTCCAGCTCTTATGTATCATTAGATAAAGGTAATCGTGTATTATGGCAAGTGCGGTGTCTAGAGCCTTATGGTGTGTTACCAACTTCAAGTGGATAAAATACGAAGGACTAGTAATTCTACCAATTTAAAATATCCGCTACATGTATAATGAGACATTGTATTATTGAACTTTTTTTTTTTAAATAATTTTCATTAATATTGAGATAAATGTTGTTTCCTTTACTGTGGCATTTCTTTGTTTCTCAACCCCATAGATATATTTTAAAATTAACAATTTTGGTATTTGGTGATCTTCATCCCAAAGTGTATAACTGGCTTTTCTGAATCACAAATTCACAAATTGAGAATAGACTAGTAAATTGTAATATTGTATCTTGCGTGAATGAGCCACTAAATATGCATAAGGTTTTCAGTATGTAATACTCCCTAGCTACTCAGATGTAAAACCACATATGATTTTTGCAGAATGTAGAGTATTATTTGAGTTCACTCTGCCTATATAAACACATTACCATGGATAACCTTTACTACAGGTGACTCATGCACATTACAGAATTGCTGATCTGTAATAATTTAAAAAAATCTGTCCCAGCAACCATTGTCTATTAAACATTATGCTCTGGTTTTCATGGTGCAAGGCACTGCATGTTAAAATTCTGCTTCGAACCCAAAGTCCTAAATATAAATATTTGATAGCAATATCCAGCTCATTCTTCTTGTTAGTATTCTTTGATGTCAGAATGTGCAAATCTTCCTTTCTTTGGAAATGCAAACATTAAACTATGGAAATGGCATGTACCTGTCTGTTTGCCTACTGTATTATCTTTAAATTTGCTTTATAGATTATTTTACAATATTACGTTTACAATACTGCAAACAACTGCTAAGCATCAGCCATGCTGCAAGCAGACTTCGGGCTATTAATATACATGATAACCTAGATAAGAACCTCTAGGAAAAGTTATGGGGAGAAAAAAATTCCAATATTGGCTTCTAATATTATTTTACTTCAACAATCTGGATTGTGGAATGCTGCAGCTTTGAAAAATGAACTCACTTCTCTCATAGCAACAGTTGCATTTAAGTTGATATTGATTATTTGCACATTATCTTATTACATTCTTTCTGTAGAGGTTCCACCATAGTATAAAATAATGTTAATCCACTTCGTTACTGCTCAAAATTAAGTACCAGCGGATCAGTGCATGTCATTTTATCAGATGATGTCACTCACTATTTTTATTTTGCTAAAACTTTGCGTATCTGTTTCATACCGGAGTGAATGACTTCCTTTAGCATTTTATTGAAATGCTTAAATTTGTTCAGCAGAAAATTAAATTATTGTTTATAAATGTCACATTTCAACAGATGAAAAGATTACAAATAATGCTACAGTTTCCAATCTAATCAATGAATCCTCATGAAACTATGACCAAGATTAATATTGATTATAAATCATAGTTTTAAATGAACGTGACTTTTTTGCCTTTTGTTTGCATTACTTTATTGAAAATTAATGTAATTTTTTCTAAGTATCACGTTAGAAAAAGCTAGAACCTAAGTATTATAATGAGAATACAATATTACATCTATAGACAGAAGTTTATAATGGAGTAATGATAAGAGAAAAATATAGAAGTGTAGGCCAGGTGATATACCAATAACTTCAGTCTATTCATGAATTGCTAGGATGATAACAACTAAGCCAAAGACTTACCATATAGCACAGAAAAAAAAATGGGAGAAACGTATCATCGAGGAAGCAGTGTCCATTAATATCCCAAGAGGTTATAATTGCCTTATCTCTACAGAAAGCTCTATGAGTGGTTGAGGTTGGTAAGATGCAGAATCTCTTAAGCAGGAGATCTGGGGTTTGATTCCCACCAGAACTGTACTCCCTGACTGAGATTTTTTTCAGGTTTTCAGACCTGAAACACTTCTTTCTTAAAAAAAAGTCTTTTCCCAGTTTATCATTTCATCTCATGTATCATCACTCTCCACCACCTGTGATGGCTCAGTTGTTTATATGGGTGTTAAATCTGACCAATCATTTTCCCTACTGTGCTGGATGGCTAAGTTGTAATGAGTGGCTGCAATATATAAATAAAAAAAAGATCAATCAGAAGTGTAGCCACAACATTTTATAAAATTTGAAAAACAACTAACTTTTTATAACTGAGGCAATTTAACTTTAATTATCTTGCAAAACTCTTGGCTTAAAGTATAGGTTCTTACTACATTTTTTGTTGTATTCAGAGATTATTATATATACTTTTTAGTAGCAACTGTTGAAAAACCAGCCCCTACTCTCAACTTAAACATAAGCTTTGTTTTGATTCTCTTATGGCAAAAATAGAATTATCAGAAGAAAATTACAGTGAAATAAATTTTGTTCATTTCAGTGCATAGTTATGGGCACAAAGTCCACTCTTCCAAAAATGAACAAACTTAGCATTTAGGTTTTTAAATTTGATTGAAACTGGTTGTATGCCTTCTAATGGTGAATTTAATACATTTAAATAGTTCTGTTAACACCATACTTCATTATTTTGGAATTTATACATCAAAATTGTTAAAAAAGATCACATACTACAGTATATAAACAAAATTTTAGCCTATATGTTCACTTTTATCATATACATACCATCATACACTAATCATTATATAAATATAATTTTCATAATGTTCATACCAGGTATACCAATTTTAAATTGTCAGCATCTTCTTCAAGTAATTCTTTTTAAGTGCACAGAAATTCAGAATGGAACAGTAATAAATGACAAAGTAAGAAATTAATAACGTAATGCATGCATAGGTATCCCATAATGCAGATTATGACATTTAGAGATATGACTGAATTTTGCAACCATCTTATATTTTGTTGCATACAGCTGACATAATTAATAAAATAACAGAGTATTTCCTGAACACTAATGATAGAATTGTTAAAATTCAGGTTTTAATTATCTTTGAAGACTGGTCATACAATAAAATTCAGGAAATGAAGCATAGAGATAATATGATTAAAGTTGCAAAGAATCTAGCTTGCAAGGGAGAATTGTCTGAATGCTAGAAGCTAAAATATAAAACATTAGACATATCCATAGCAAAACAAATACATTAATTGAGGAATTAAGATGCATCCTGGCAGAAAGAAAACATTTGTTTCTGTAAAAGAATGCATGAATGGTATTTAGCACCCGTTTTTACCTCTGAGGCACCATGGACGTGGGCACTGATGATACACGAGATGAAATGATATATTCGAAAAGGATTTTTTAAGGAAGGAAACATTCCAGGCCTAAGTTTAGGGTACCATCCCAGCATTTGCCATTTATGAGGACTGAGGAAAACATGGAAAAAATCTCAGTCAGGGAGGATGGTCTTGGTGGGACCATCAGACCTCCCACTCACGAGTCCGAACCGTAACACCCTAGGCCACCCATGGCGGTCACTGTAAAACATTTTATCCTTTATACTTTGTGTTCAAAAGAACACAAAATATAAAGGATAAAATGTTGCTCTTATCAAATTTAAAAGAAAAATGTTCAGATATAAAAATTAGTATTCAAAATTTCGTAAACTAAAACCAAAATCTATGTATTTTCTGGAGCTGGTGAATGCATTATGTGCAGTCATCATGAAAACATAAGCTGTTCACTGATAGCGAAAATATTTTAAATAAGTGCCAAATGGTACTTTTTTTGGGACTTCCCAAGAAAAGACCCTTTAGATGCAAAAGGCAAAACTACCAAAAGATTGGTAACAAAAGCAAGCTTGTACTTTTAGTTTCTCTTTACAATACCAAGTAAATTATTTGCTTGGGCTGAAAAGAATATTAGTATAATTATCTTTTATTTGTTACACAGGAAGACAATATATTATGAATTACTACAGGCTCGCTATGCAAAGACAAAGCAATTAATAACACAAAAACACTACAAGTTTTCATACTAACAAAATGTAAGCACTAGTTATTATGTTTGTCCCATGAAAATGAATGTGTTTGAGTTGCTTAAGTGTTCACATATGAGTAGTGTACAACATTGAAATAAAATGTTATCCACAGGATTTTTTTTTCTAGTAAAAAAGGTACAAGAACTCTTGCCTTTTACAATTGACAGATAAATTATTCTATAGAGTAGACCTGCTCATAGATACAAACTTTGAAAATTACTGTACTACATTTTATAATTAAAGATGGGGTAAGGATAATCATTTGTAACAAAATAGCAAAATTGCTGGTGGTTTATAAAGCAATAAATAAATTGTACACATAATGTATTTGTTAAGAAAGTTACAACTGAATACGACATGATGTACATACCAGGCTCTTTGTGCACATAAGAGTAAAAGCACACACATTATAACCTGCATGCAAGTTTATACATCAACAGCAGTTACAGGTATAGCACAGATGAAGTATTTTTGCTACATTCTTCAAATAACAATAAATAGTTTCTGAAAAAAATATCTGCTTTCACTTTAGGTGATTGAAATTCCAAAGTTGGTAGAGATGAAGAAGCAGGAACAGTTTCAAAATATGGATTGGTAGTTGAAACAAAGAGAAGAATGACTTGTGTAGTTCTGCAAAGAACCTCTTCTTGGCATATACATTTTTGATTTACCACTTAATACCAGCTGTCTGCTTAAAGGGCTGTCACCATCACCAGTTTTGTTTTAAAAAATCTTCCACTCTTCAACATGCCTGATGTTTCTTCTTCCCTGTTGCATACTTTGATTTCGGTCTCCAGAGCAGCATGACTTCTTTGAAGATGCCATGAGTTAACATATTTTTGGGGGTCAAAGGATGTAATGGAGATTTAAATTTATCACTAGACCACCAGAGTCAACACAGATACCTACCTAGCTTCTATGAATGATCCAACAGTCATTTAACAGCTGATGATGTGGAAAAAGTTTCAAGCAACATATGTTCTGAGTAAATCTCATGTAAGTGAAACCATAAAGTGTGTTCTAAATATCCTACTCAGAAGGATATCATGTTCTAATAAAAACCAGATTGCTGACCATGTTGACATGCAAAACTGTCCTCTCTGGTGCCATTATCAGATTCATCTGGGAAAAGCCTCTCTCACATTTACTTGAAGATGTAGGAATGGTATTGAGAATGCTTTTTAAGTTTGCAACATTCTTAGGAACTTCTGGCAACTTCATATAAGCTCTTAAAATTTAAACAGTTTCTCTTTCTGAAACCTGTGTCAGAGTTGATAATTCATGAGGCTCCCATAAAAGTCACAGGGTGAAATTAATGGGTCTGAAGCTTTCTCTCTGTTATGAATATCATTTACACAGGACTTGAGATATTTTGCAGCTCAGAAGTCTGTATGCTGGGCCAAGGGTCAGTTTCCTTTGCTCAAACATATCATTGATAATTTGTATTTTGTTATAAGCAATATATAGTTCAGTCTTCTTTCTTGTAAATCCAAATTGAGCTCAGATAATTTTTGAAGTGCATTGACCATAATTTCCAGTACTTTTTTTAGGTTATGTCATCTTTTGCTTCAGTGAAGTGAAATATTAAAGCTTCATAGCTCTGCCATACAGCTACAACACAATTGTAACTAGAGGCTACCCATCAAGTTGATAACACTCTTCCTATCTTCAATAACTTATCTTCCAATTAAGATGCACACATTGTGCATTCTCTTACATTCTTTGGACATGCATGTTAAGTGACATACAGTTTGTCAAGAAGCTTTAGAATATATTCATACCTCCAATTTCTTTAATGCATTGTGAATAGATAATGAGTGGCACAGTGTTACAAAATAATTTAAGGAAATTGTCTTTCAAGAGCTTGGAGACTCCACCTCTTGATCCAAACATGACAGGAGCTCTGCAATTTGTTGCAATCAAGTGGTCTCTAAGGAAGTTCTTGCTAATGTGCAAGTACCAAATAATGAAGCAATTAACAGGCTCTTTTATATCACTTAGTTTTGTGAAATGAGACATGGTAATAAATAATTAACACAGGTTTTTGACTGACAGTTGTGGCATCATTAACTTCAATGGGCAACTTCTTTGAGTCAATCATCTTCCTCACTAAAGATTTTCTCACTTTTGTGGTCAATCTGATTCACAATATTTATACAAGCGTTGGTAGAATGACAATTTTGCCCATACCAACTCCATTCATTCTTGGAGATTGGTCTTGCCTTCCATATTGTGGAGTGCCTGGTTTTTCTTTATAAGTCTTGTGGAAAATTCTACATATCACTTTGTTTCTTAAATAAATGCCTTTAAGCATACTATTTCTAGCTTTTATTTGCTAGCTTGCTCCAGAATTCTGATTGAAGTTCTATGGCCCACGCTTTCTTTATTTTCCCAAATTTATTTTCTCACAGATGTCAACTGCTGCTTCTGGCCTTCAGTATTAAATGAACTTTGTCCTTCATATATTCTCTTGAAGTGCTCATTTCCACAGTTCTACATACACCTGCAGTATCTGCACTTTTGCATATAGAACACCCCAGATTACCTTTCTTAAAAGCAAGCCATTCCTTTTTTTCCTTCTTCTTTCTTTTAATTTTTTTATTCCTCTTTCTCTAATGATAAACATTAGGCTATATTAATTGATATCATTGTATGATTCAGTTGAACTACACACTCTTAAAGCTTCACTTACTTTTCGTAAATGTATGGAACCGGTTTCGAGAACATTTAGTTCTCATCTTCAGCCAGGCTAAAGTTCAACTCAGTTGAACTCATGATATAAATTAATATGATTAGCTTCACTGTGCAACTTCCAATTTACATTTAATTAGGCTGTATGATATCATTTTTTTTTGCTAAGATGTGACAGATCAGAAATATTTTGCAGTGTGGAGGATGGTTGTTATAATGAATTTGATTTAGTTTCAGACAGTTTTATTGAGGATTTCACGTATATGATACTTTACCAGATGCTTCTGTTTTAAGTTTCTTTGTTAGTATGGCAGTAAACCAGAAGACATTGTCATTTATTGACACCATCACAGCAAACAAAAATATGAATAAAGCAAAAATGTGTTTAAAGATTATGCATAGAGCATGAAACAAGCTGCCATGTGCTGATATAGGAAATAAAAAACATGTCCGTAGCTATGCATTAAGCACAAACCTAAACTGCCACATGCTCATATTTACTGAAAACAAAAATTTGTGTGTCCATGATGTATGCATAGCACACAAAACAACTATAATACCACATGTGATACTCGTGCAGGAAAGAAGATTAAACACACAAAGTGAGACTGTTTTCACCACCATATGTTCAGCTGAGTCACAAATCACCTTAGGTAAACTATCATATGCTGATATTCACACAGCAAACACATGAAGAACACTCATACATTTACTCATCAGATACATAAATGGCATCTGAAATAAACAATTGAAGCAGCCAATTAGAATAATGCATTCATGCACCTAGGCTTTCCAATACTCCAAGCTGTCAGGTCAAAAATCATGCAGCTTCTTGTGTCGCACTGTTTCCTGCCTATGCTTCAGTCCTACTGGATGATTAACTATTAATAAAATATTGAAGATTGAGAACATTAATCATTCTTGAAAATGACAAACTTAGTTCTTAAAACTACCAAATAAAGCGAGTAAACATTAGAGGGAAATTCAAACACTTGAAAATTTGAAGTATCAAAAGTTCTACATTGTCTGCTTTGGCATAAAAATGAGTCCTTGATAAAAGAGTATGGAAATGCCATTCTAATGCATTTCAGCTGAAAAATAAAACTCCTAGTTATTCATAGTCATTGTGACTCTTTGAGGGTCATTGATTTTGCATGTGGCACTATGTTTTGAGAAATTATATCAGTGGAGAGTATACATACTAAGATTTATGGATAAAAATAAAAGTTTGCAGCCTTTTACTTCATTGTAGGTATATTCAAAGTTTGGTCACTGGCATGATCACCTTCAGTGCCTACATTGACACCAGTATAATAATGATCCTTAAAAAAGCATAAACATGGTTTTTATGTTTCTTTATGCAATTTTATAATCAGAGAATGGATTTTAAGGTGCAAAATTATGGTTGCAAAGGGTAAAGAAAAGTTCTGAAAATTAAAAAAAAGGTTAAAGAAAGTGCCTTTAAAATGCTTTCATTCAGGTCAAAACCAGGTACATTAGCATTCTTTATTGAACACTGTAGCAAATAACTTCAAGTAACCAATATTAAGGAAGTAAATATGGTTTCAAATGTAAGTGGTGACTTGAGCTCAGGAGATCCTTATGCATGGAGAAACTGCTTACAACTACTGGAACCAATTCAGTATATTTTGTAAACACATGGAAAGGGAGTTCATTGGAAGTTGCAAAGGTTTCCACATCCGGATTGTCCCTCAAAATGAATTCAAGTAGGACTTTGGTAAATCTGTGAAAATTGTCCCTCAAGTTGTCAAAATTTTATACTGCTCCTCCTACCACTGTGGTGTCTCAAAGTAAAAATGGGTGTTAAACACTATTAAAAAAAAATACTGCTCCTCCTCCATACATCCTTCTTAATTGTGAATCACTTGAGGCAAATATTTGTAGACATGCACTGTGAAAAGTTCCAATTCTAGGTCATTGTTGTTGAGCAATTGTTGTGCATGCTTGATGGCTGTTGCATGTTGAATCTAGAGCACATATTTTTTTATTTTTTCAAAGTATTCCACCTGGTTATGATGGGGATTTAAAGTAGGTGAAGCCCAAGAACTTCTCCTTATAAAAGTTGGCGATTTGAGGCCTTTATAAGAATCCTCTTCTGAGCAGCAGTGAAGTCATTTACCCTGTATTATTCCTCTCTGACTTTTTCACAAACCCGGTATAGTTTATGTGCAATACGTGTCACATGGTTGAGGTTGAAATACATGATCTTCATATATTGGAAAGTCAAAAGCATCTAGTGTGCTTGATCAGTCACCACAAACCTAACTTTTTTGTATTGTATGTCCTCTAGTCACAGCTTCATGCTTGAATTATTGAATGACTATTACTGTGCAGGCATTTGTCTTCACAAATTGGTACATCTCAAAGAATATAAACTCTTTCATGCAGATAATGGAAGCATCAGCACATTTCATATTCCCACTTCATGTTTGCCAACCACCTCTTTTTATTTTCTGGAAAACATTCTCAGAAATTGACTTTATGTAATTTTTTCTCAGGGTGCTCTCATCTGATAATAACAATTCGTATACCTCTCAAGAAACGATTTGAAACTAGGATTGTTGAACTAGTGAACTGAAATTCCTGCCTAAACTAATGCCATGGTAAGATGTGCAGAGAACTGACTCAATGACTTGTTTTTCAGATCCTGAAGTAAAGGCATGGATCAAGTTGTAGCTTAGGTTGCGACTTGTGGAGTTCAGCATTCTTTGCATCCTTGCCATATTGGATATGCTGATTTATTCTGGTTCTTTGATACTTCTAATTAATCACAATATTTACATCACTGGTGGGACATCGAAGAATTAGAATATCAGTTTCAATTGATTGTTAATTGAATTCTTCTGAAAGAGCAACAACTTTGCCTTCTGACCTTTTGGCATGTTAGAGTATGGACTGCAACACATAAACACAATCAAATAGAGCAACTAGAGATTTGAGATGTGTTAATATAAAATATGGGTGGATCGCATATAGAACTGTGGTTCTGGCAAATATCTTTAATTGAAATTCAGTTTTCTCTAGCAGGTTATGCTACATTTACTTGTAAACCACTGGGGCTGCAAATTAATAAATATACCATTTTATTGCTCTTGTTCTTCTCTACAAAATGAGACTATAAGATTTTATGTAGCTGCTCAAGAAGAATGAATATCATTTATACATTATTTTCTGCTCCAGAAGAGTGAAAATTATTTATTTTTTAACAAAACATGAAATAAAGTATTCTAAAAGGTGTTAAAGTATCAAAGAGAATAAATATGATGTCACGAAGAGTACATAATTTGTTTATTTCATTTCATTTCCTAAATACAAATCTCAAATGATTGTGTAAAAATAACTATATTTTATATAGGTACTTCACTTTAAAATTTGTTCTTTAATTATAACTTTTACAAATATTACATAATATTACATTGGAAATGTTCTGTCTTATTATGATGTAATGTTACAGATGAATGGTGTATAAGGTGAACATATGGAAGAAAATTGAGCTGAATGAGAGTTCTTTGGAAACTTAAATGAACTAAATGTCACTTACAGATATTTGCAAGAAAAACTGATCTCCATAGTTCGAATAGCTTCAGGCTTGAAGAAAATGACGTTATATTGTTAAGATATTCACCTTTCAAGAATTGATGAGAATACAGAAATTATTTTAACTCACTGTGAAAACATTTATAGCAATCTTCCTACTGTGACCCTTTCAAAACACTTTAAAAGGTATGATTCAATAAGGATGAAAGCACATGCTTCATTAATACTCCAAATGCATCAAATAACAGTATCTCAGTTGATCATGCTAATGCTGTAGGTGGTAGGAAAAAAACACTATGCAAAAGAGAAAAAGTAATATCTTTTCTTAATGAAAGTAGCCAAACTTTATTCATTTCAAGTAAAAGAAAAATGAATCTGATAATAGATTTTTTTATTAGCTCTAGTTTTGGAGGTATATAACTCTCTCTCTCTCTCTCTTTTTTCTTTTTTTACAATCTTTCAAATCTCATGTCATCAGCATCCCATTCAATTCAGGACGTGAAATGACTGACAAATTTTGCTCAAAGATCTCTTTTTTCAGGCTTGAGGTTCTTTATCATGCCATAAATGTATGACATAGGACCCACGGCATTACTTCCCTTCCAAAGGAAGCCATTACTTAGGATTTTTACCCCCAAAAAATCCAACTCTGGCTGGGATTAAACCGCGATATTGGGTTTAGGAGGCAAGTATGGTTAGCACTACAGTACCAGGACCAACTTGTTTGTGTGTTTGTGTGAGAGAGAGAGATTTCTTTTTGTTTAATCGTACATAAGTACTTGCTCAAGATTGAAAAATTTTAGGTCCATCTAGTCATATATTCAGCATTTATTTTTAACAGTTTTCTTCTGCTGTACAAAAATAGCACAAGATTTCTCCTTGCAAATTTAGTTTTTTCCTCCATTTAATTTTTAGCTTGGGTGTATAGCATTTAATGAGGAAGTGATTTTTTTGCTTAAATTTTATTTTAGAATGGTACATTATAAATATTAGTATATGTTATTTTATTTTAAATTACTGCTGAATTGAGCTATATGAACACAATTTATATATCTTAGATTGGTTTTCTTTTGTTTAAGGATAAACAGAGAAGGTTAAGTTTAAGAGGAAAATGTTGCACTGCTTTGAAATGTGGAGCAGTTACCTCAAAGTTTTTTGAAGACATATTTTAAATTTTTGTTTTATTATTTTTATCTTTAGAGATAGTTTGTTATTATAAAAGAAAACAAGGACATATTGATAAGCTGATTGTAGACAAAAGCAACTTGAGTGCTTTGAAAGTATTAGAAATGGTACATATTCACAGAGAAAGAAAGGTTGCTGACATTAAGCACACTGTATTAGATAAATTAAGGGAAAAGCGCACCAAAATGCCTGGTAAACAGTCTTAAGTGAAAATTCGTTTCATATGAAAATGTGTGTCTCATTTTATTTTGGATGCTGATGCAGATGTTTGTCAGGGCCAAACAGGTTGCATAAGAATGATTTGCAGCAGGAGAAAGAATAGAACACCTGAAGGGAAAGATCCATAACACAAAATTCTTCTGATGCAGAAAATTAGGAAACTTACAGAAGGAGATGCCTTCAAGAGTTAGAGGAAGAGGAGGAAGACTTGTATGTCAGTTTTCATATGCCCCAAACAAAGTCTATCAATAAGCAAATTGGGGCATTTGTATTAATTGATTATGGGGGTGATTTATATCCAGGTACCAGTTTTAACAAAGCAGTACATCCATTATTGTAATGGCTAAGTCACTGAAATGTGAGTGGCAATCAAAGAGATATGAAATTTTTTATGAATGGTAAGATAGTTGGCCATATTGATCCACCAAAAATAATTATTATAAGAGGTTTCTTTCTTGCTACTGAGCTGGGTTGCCATATTATATAAATTTACATTTTCTAAATGTAACTGTAACAATTTTTTTTTCTCATTAAATTTACTTATTTAAAACAAGTAGGTGAAATATATTATTTATACTTTTTCACCTTGAGTATGCAAATTTAAAGCCCTGCAGGTATAATAGTAAAAATAAAGTAGAATGTATGTCAATAGTATATTGAGAAATATCCAATAACTAAGAATATCTGCAGTATCAAATGATAAAAGTGATGCAAGACATTCCTAAAGCTGGTTAAATCATTCCTTAAATGGTTTCTGTTATCAACTGGCACATTGTCAAGCAACTAAGGGCCCAGTTTGAACACAGAATTTAGACACTGAACTAGCTTTGTTTTGTTTTTGTTAAGGAAGGAGTATTTTATATTGATTGATACACAAGACCTTCACTGTAAATAGCTTCAATAATTTAACAAATACGTTATATATTAGACAAGGAGTATTTTATTCACTACATTTGTTTTCTTGATTTACTAACAATAAATTTATACATAAGTATCTAGTGTGGGTACTTTTTGAAAAGCTCTTTATAAGAATTAATCAAAAATGTAAAAAATATATTGGATATTCCATTTAAAATAAGAGTGTTTGGAGTTAAAAAGTTGATAATATAATTTTTGAGTTCTCAGTATACAGCTATCCTTACACAGCGAGTTTCATGTCTCCGAACTACATGTTTCAAAAGTTATTTAGGTTGTGCAGGACTTTTAACTAACCCTGTGTACTCAGTGAACAGCCCCCCAAATACACCTGAACAGTGTTGGCTCATGATCTTTAATGTTTGTGGGGCCAGGTGCTTTAAGATTTTTTATGCTATATGTTAAATGAGTTACTAAGTTAATATATTTCTTTAGTGCAATGTACTGTCATATCCCATAGACATCAGGTTTAGGGATGTAGCTACAAATATCTTTAATTTTAAACAAGGTATTTGCTTAACAATTAAAGGAAATTAAGTGAATAAATTATACTTATGAAACTATAGACAATGGAGCGGTAATATATACAAAGATACAAATTCAAAAGCTTCATGCACCATCCAACTTACCACAACAAATTTAAGAGGATATTCAAAGAACACGGTATAATGGCATCCCCGAAGAACAAATATAATATTAAACATTTATTAGGTTCCACAGTAAAAGATACCATATAAATAGAACAGAAATCAGGAATTTATGAAATGAAATGTGCTAATTGTGTTCAGAGATACATCAGAAAAACTAAGAGAAATTTAGAAATTTGGAGGAAAGAATACTTTTTTGGAATATTAGTTTTAAACAGGTTGATAAACCAACAATAGCAGCTCACTTTTGGACCAATAATCATGAAATGAAACCAGAGACTAGGCTGCTAAAAGAACTTCAAAAACCAATAGACCTATCCACTTGGAAAAAGAGTTTTATCTTAAAAAATAAGAATAACTTGATGAATTTTGATTTCCCACCCATGGACAAACTCAGAAAATTCCTACTAGAACCATCAGAGCCGCCACAAAAGATCGTGGAATCCAGCCACCAGTTCAAGTAGTCGGTCAACAGCTGATGATAAAGCAAATTAGCTTCCGAAATATGTCCTAGTGTTATGTAAGTAGATGGAGTTAGTATGAACAGGTAGAATACGTTAATGTAAGATAAATTAAATGAAAATGGACTTAAAGAAAATACGTTAATGTAGGATAAATTAAATGAAAATGGACTTAAAGAAATAAGATACCTGAAAAATTAAGAATTCACATTACAAATATATAACATTTTTAGTGTGTCACTGATAAGCTTACATACTCAGTAAAAATACCTATGCTTTACATTAGTCCATGTTGCGAGTCCAGATGGTGAGGAAAGATCAGCTGAGAACACTCACTCATCTATCCACCTCAACTACTCTTGCTATAGACATGTGTAACTACTACTCATGATTAACAGCAGATCAAAGTATTCATGCCCAACAAACCGTTATTTTTTCTAGAAGCTTCAGAGCCAATCATCAATCAACAAACTTTACCAATCCCTAACAAAGCCTCCCCCAATAATACATTCTCAACAAATACCTACAAACATCTCTTCTTTATATTAAAATGACATAAAAGATAGGCCTTAAAAGCTCAATTTTGTAATTACAGCACAATGCAGATTCTATATCAGCATTTCATGTGATTATTTATAAAGAGCTGTGCTCACCTGTGCTGGCTGGCAAACTTTTCAATTACCCTGTTGTTGAAAATCATGATTTGATAAAGATACTCCTTATGATTGAACAAAATTCCAGTGAATTAACCATGGTGTTTCTATGAAAAGTTTTTATTCTGCTTAATGTGCTGAAACTCCATTCTGACTTAGGTGATGTAAGTGTGATTGGAAGGACTTTGCTCACTTTAGAGAATAATCTTCAAGAGAGTAGTTCATAAAGAGAAAGTGAACAAATCGCAGACTGAGGAAATGTTTTTAAAATCTCATTTTGATAGTTCATTAATCAACTTTTCAATGGTGATGAAAGGACTGTAATGTGTCACAAAAGAATTAACCAGGTCAACTGGGAACTTCTGCCTATATGAGGTAAATTCCTATGGATCAACTATTTTAAAGCTGCCAAATATGTTACTGCAGGAAATGTTAATTTAACTATTTAATAACTGTATCACTTATTTCTTTGGCATCTGCCATCAGGTATACTTTCCTGCAAAGTCTCAAACCTTTCCTTGGGGAAGAGAAATTTCTTTGATATTTATTTTATATCTGACAGTATACTCTCTTTTTTCCATTACAAAATGATTCAAAATGTGTGTATCAGATATGCGTAATCTATTTGCACTGTATTACGTTATATAATACATACAAGTATTTAATCAAAAGCTTCTCACACTGTAAAATCATCCCATTCATTTTCCTCTTCAGTCATTTCAAAGCATTCCATTAGCTGCACTTGATTACCCTTAATGGAGGTTACAGTCCAGAACTGAAAGTTCCATTGCATTACTGAAATAGTAGCTATGCGCTTATTGCATACAGATCAGAGTAGTGGAACAATGTTCATTTGAAACTAATTGTAAATGCACAGAGAATTTTACAAAAAAGTTTTCAGCCAAGCTAAACATGTTGAAAAAGCATGCTTTTAAACAGCAATCTGCAATCTTTCAAGAGAAGAGATTGAAATTTATCCTGATGAAGTTGTGGTGACATGTGAATTTTCTAAAAACTATTCATTTATTGTAAAAGATGAAGCCTAGTCATTCCATTGGAACAACTTACTGGCAACTGTTCATCCATTTGTAGTGTACTACTAGGAAAATAATGAACTGAAACATAAGAGTTTTGTTTTCATTTCAGAATGTATGAAACATGACACAGTACTTGTTTATACCTTCCTAAGAAAACTTCTTGCTCCTTTGAGGATGTAATTGCTCCAAGTTTGAAAAGGATATTTTACTTTTCAGATAATTGGCAACACAAAATGAAAATCAAAATAGCTGTGCAAATTTGTATGCCACTACATTGCTGGTGTTAAGAGACTTGCAGCTAAAGCTACCCTTCAAAATCCTCTCTCAAATCAGATTATAACACCTTGAGAGCTGCTTGAGTGGGAAAAAGCAAACATTCCGTACAAGCATTTTTATGTATACTGCAAATGAATACCTGGAAAGAGAGAAATTTTTACAAGTACAATTTGATGAAGCAGTTGCTATTATTGGAATTCATTAGTTTCATGCCTTTCTCCCAGTGTCAACTGAAAACTTATCAACTAAAGCATATTTAGCTTTTCAAAAAAACTTTTATATCGTATTAAAATCATTGCCAGTATTCAAGATGTACATTTTAACAACATGACTGGTGCTTTTGTGGCATGCTCCTATCACAGTGCATCACAATGCATATTCTCTCAATGGCTGCTGTTGAACATGAAGTTAAAATATCATTGTTACATCCTTCTCTTATCCTAAGAAACCAGATGTTCTCACCATGCCAGGAAATTTCATTCTTTGTAAACTGGGTCCAATTACAGCTACTTGGAGAACATAACAGCTAACCCACAGGATATGGAAAAAGCATCCATTATGCTGGTTAACAAGAAAGACCTTTACCATTAGATATGAAAACATTTCCATTTAATTGGAAAATTCATTATTATAATAAAAAATAACTTAAATGTTATATGATACTATTAAAATACTACTTTAAAATTTATACTGAGGAGCTACAAAACATGTACCTTTATGCATAATTTTTGGTAGAAGATTTAAAAATTTCATTTCTCTGAAAATGCAAAATTGAAAATTTTTAAAAGCAGCAAATTTTGAAAACATCCACAATGTTGTCATGTTACATATAACATGAAAACCCTATTCATAAGCATTAAAATGACACCTTCCTCATGACTGTAGCTATCATACTTCTGTTGTAAATATAGTTTTTAATAATTGGTGGTCAGCATTTTTTGAGAATCTTGGGCATTTTGTAAATTGAATATCTAAAAAAGGAGGGGCCAAAACCTCTGAAATTAAAAATCTTAAAACTTATCTTATTTGAAATTTGAAATTAAAAATCTGTAAAGTGCAAATTATAGAATAAATACAACATTCATGACATTAAGGTTTTATGTGTTGGTTGATTTGACATATACTTACCCTTTCCAAATATCATTCAATCAAATTCCATTGATTCTGTGAGGAACATAGGACTTTGATAAAAATTTTTCAATGAGTCAATCCCTTGCGATTACTTTTAATCCTCTTCAGGACCTTTTTGCTTCCTTCAATTTCTTCTGAATTGTGAATTTTTTTGGTTTCTTTGGTCTGCCTCTCCTTGTGCTTTCTTGTGCATTCCATTTTAAACCCTGTCTAGTTGTGTATTCTTGTGTTTTACCTCTGTGTGGCCAATCCATTTTGACCTCCTAATCTGTTCTACAATAGGACTCTCATTTGTGATTCTCTGAAGTTCTTCATTTGAGATTACATTTAGCCATCAAATTCTCTTAATTTAACCCAGGCATCTATTTACAAAAGAATGTTTTGTAATACATGCTAACAAAGCTGAGCATCGAAAAAAGACAATAGAATTTTTGCTGAGCCAGCATAACATCTGAGCAAGCACTTTTCAAAACAGACTATGCTTGAGGATACAAAATTTTTTGAAGTTGATGAATTTATAGAATGGTGCTTGCAAGGAAGAGTATGTTTCAATAATAATTCTAAATTCAGGAAGAATACAAAAGTAGAAAAACTTGTAAAGTTTAAGCAGTTATATTTTGAATTCAGAACACACCATCAAACTGTAAACAAAATGGATTTTCATATTTTGTTTTCTTCTTCCAAAATGGTAACAGCAGAATTCAAGGGTATACATTTTGTATGTTTATGTGAGTTTCATCAAAATTTGTAATTATTGTTGCATCTTTGCCAGAGGGAAAGGACTATAAATATCTCCTGGAAAATACATTGTGTTCTATACATTCTCAAAGTTGTATGCTTCATAGTTGCTCAAATTATTCTGGCCAAGAACATCTCCAGAGCATTCTTGAAGGATTTTATAAGTGAAATAACTGACATGGGAGATAATACATACAAACATGGATCCATGACAGCTAAGTGAGGACCTTTCAGTAACAGATACTGTAGGAGACTGCATTGAGAAAATCCGATCAACTAATTGTTATCGATTACATTGTGAAATCTCAGTCCTTTTATCTTAATATACTGAAGGATAAGCCATTACCATAATCTGAAGCTATTATATTGCTAGACTTTGCAGAAAACTACTCCTTTGCATGTCAAGGGTTTCACTGGGAAACAATTTAGGCTAAGTTGCATCGCTTTGTAATATATTTTATCCAACCATTACTTAATGAGGTCAAAGATTATTCTTTAAGTTATAATTAGTGACTCTTGGCCATACAGCTTACTGCTTCTTGAAATATATTTCAGAAAATTTGATGACAAAAATTTACCAGCTGAAAACGGTACAATTTCAATAGTAGTGCCAGTTCCCAATATAATAATTGTAAACTTCATATGCATCTATGTTACCATGATTTTCACATATCTGCAGAATGAAATTAAGTTGCAAACTGAAATGACAAGAGCCCATGTAATGTTATTGTAAGCACAATAAAATGGCTAAAAATTTCTTTTTGTCTAAAAGCAGTTATGATCAATCACAAAATTGAACACCAGAAGATGTATGTAATTGTGTTAATGGCAATATTATAAGCAATACTTTCTTTTACAAAACTGGTAGGACCCTGGCGCATGCCCAAGAATATGGCAAGAGACTGAAGATCTAAAATATTTGTGGTACTGAATGTCACTACAGGGATGTATTTACTACCTTTAGATAAGGAGGAAAGTGTAGCAAGGGTGACAGGTTAAACTGAGATTTCAGCAAATGATATTTTAAAAGTTGAGAAATACGTTGTAATTATGCGTAATGATCAGTGGTATATTAGATACATTTTGTCATATGAAGGAGACATTCTTGTAAGCTCATGGTTAAAAAGTTGACATTGAATCTACCTTTTCATGGCCACACACAAATAACAGATGCCATATTCTCTTACATCACTTATTATAGGTTTAACTTCCAATTATGCAATTATTTAACTAGATATATCTTCTTTTTAATACTGATGAAATAAGAGAAGATATGTGAAATTTTTCTTTCAAGCTTAAATTGTATATCAATATTCAACGATTATGTTGCAAAAAATGAACAAGGGTGCTAATTTGACATTTTTTTCTCTTATTTCACGAAGGATCATTTTTTAAATTTTTTATTTACGATATGACTTTTAGCTATAATACATCAGACATCATAGAAGCAGTGCCACATTTTGGATTTTTTTTCAATAAGTGATTGGCCAGAAAGATATATCCGCATAAGTAATTTTGAGTATTGAAAAATGCATATACTCATCTCTTAATAAAGATAAATAAAACATCTGTGTCAAATTTCATTATCTGTCTAAGAAAATCAAATTATGGAAAATTATATAATGATTTATTTTAAAAATTAAATAAACTTCCCTGCATCACATCTGAGGATTCACTAATATTATTAAACTTATATTATGTCATTGCTATTATTATACAGAAATTTATATCCAGGAAAAATATTTTCCAGATTGGAGGTGGTGTGGTAAAAAGTGTTTTAGTTTTGATTTTACATGGAATGACCTTGTTTTGAGATATAAACAGCAAAAGAAAAGCATGAGAATAGATTGAATCATATTATATATTACAATTTGAAGTGAGCATCATCATAGCCCTTTTCACAAAAGTAAACATATGTATCTGATAATTGATATTATTGTGAACTACACACTCTTAATGCTTCACTTACTTGTCATAATATATAGAACCGGTTCCAAGAACATTTTGTTCTCAAATTCAGTTGAATTTTAGCCTGACTGATGATGAGAATAAAATGTTCTCGAAACTGGTTCTATATGTTATGACAAATGAAGCATTAAGAGTGTGTAGTTTAGCTAAATCATGCAGTAATATCAATTATATGATTGGCTTCACTGTACAAGTGCCAATTTACATTTTAATATGTATCTGACTTTGAACCTTAATGAAATATTTCCATAGTTGATGAATTGATTAAATGTTTTAGGTCAATGTTAGAATCTCGTTCTGCAATTTACAAGATGCTTAGAAATGAGGCTGCTAAGAATAGAAAAATCAATGCATTTCCAAGACCATACCGATCTGAAGCAACACCTTATCAACAGTTAGATTTTAATCATCTAGTGAAAGAATCATGTGCTTCAAGTCGCCCAATAGTAGCAGGGCTGAAGATATCAAAGGCCATTTTTTTAGGGGATGTTGCAGTTGGAAAAACATGTCTAGTCAATAGGTAAGAATTCTTTGTGCATCAAGATTTCTTCTTCTTCTTCTTCTTCTTCTTCTTCTTCTTCTTCTTCTTCTTCTTCATGAGTAATTAATGACCATGTCTACTGCCAAGGTCTGTGAAATCATGGATGAAATAAATGAGCACATATGATTCCAGAGTCAGCAACGAAGTCGCTTGATATTTGTCTTTTTAGGGCGAGGAAAAACTCTGAAGAAAACTTCACCAATCAACTTGACCTGTGGTTTTGCAAAATCAATGCTTTCTGTAACTGATCAATGAAGGTAGCAATTTTTCTTTGCATAATTTTTGTACATGAACTAGCTTTTATTTCTCTCTCCATTTCATCCTTTTCTCAGTAAACTGTAGCATATTTTATTTCATAGTAATATAACAATTTGAAAGCGAACATTCTCTGATGTAGCCTGTAATAATGTTTGGGTACATCAACATGATGCCACCAAATCAATTGATAAGATAACACCATATTATTTCAGAAGACTGTTAAATATATGCACATATTAGGTTTGGAAAAAAAAAGATTAAAGAGACTTCTCCAGAAACATAACTATATGAGTATCATTTTAAATAGTATTTTAGTATTCCAAAAAAGTTGCTTTTGTTGCCTTTATATGTATCTGCAAATATATGTAAATAATAGTGGCCTTTTAATGAGCAGTAAAATTCTTGTAAGTATATTCTTGTTTCATGATTAATGATCAAAATTAAGTGTGAAAGCCTTTCTCAGTCATCCCTAAATCTTCAAATTTTGGCAAGATTAATGTCATGTGAGCATTCTGTAAAGTTTGGAAAGGCTAATGTGATTGTAGCAAAATGAATTTTGCTACTTTTGTCCTGTATAATTAAGTATGGGCATAAATTTCAATTCATAGTATCTATAATATGTAAATTACACATGCAATATGAATTTACTGTTTGTATTAAATAGTGTAATTTTCTCCTTTTACAGAATCAAATTTTACTTGATCAAAAATGTCAGTAGTATAACTTTCACTTTTGACAGCATTGATGATTATTTGTTTTTGTTTTTTTTCTTAATTACAATAAATACTTGAGTTTATATTTGATGTTAGAAAAATTGAAACTAACATGCAATCATGTTAAGTCATTCCATGTGCAAGTGCATTTTAGAATAATGCATTGTGCCCTTTTCCTGTACTTATTCTGGAAACTTTTTACCCAATTGAAAAGCATCCCAAACTATGCAGACAAGCACACTATGCTTTTGTGAAGAGTGATTCGGCACAAGCACCTGGCATGCGTTTGTTTGACTGTACTCTTGAAATTGCAGATATAATACTTTACTGCAATAGTAGTTACACATTGAAGTTTGCTGTGCTAATTTAAGAGTAAAATATATTTATTCCATGTTGTTTATTAACTATTTGTGTATAATGAAAGTAAAAATAAGTATGTTCACTTCTGCCTCCACTACAGCAAATTTAAGAATTCTTTGTAAATGATTTGTTTCTGATTAGAAACAAAAGTAAAGAGCAGAAGGAAAATGGGAATAGTAAAAGTAAATTATTTATTTTGTCTTTTCACTTACAATCATTAATAAGAGATTTTGTTTATCTGTAAACAATCAATAGTTTGATTTGGATCCATAGAGCTGCTTCTGACTGCAGAAATTCTGTCACATTAAATTTTTTTTCCGTAGAGGCAAGAACAGTAAACACTCTTTGTGCTATTGCTGTAAATGTAGGTGACATGCCTTTTTTGTCAATTAAGTGGATCGATTGATTTGATCTCTAGCTAGATAAGGGTCAATTTCTATAGTGTCATCAGTATTTGATACAACATGTCATTCTGTAAATATTTTTTGCCCATTTGTTTGACAATTGGATAGTTTTTGTGACAGAAGGATCTAAACAGTTTCATTTACCTGAATAAATGGTAAAAAAATAAAACATATCTACAGAAATGCAGGGCCAAAGTCATGCTGGTCACTAGCTCTGTCAATATGCAAGTTCCCCTTACATTTCTACTTGCACAACTTTGATCAGTAATAGCATTTACACAATGAAGTTCATAATGAATATTAACTATGTTAGAGTTGTTTGGAGTGGTGTCTGTCTGCAGTCATGCATTTCTAATATCTTTTAATAAAATTTATATAAGCTCAAAAATGTTCTTTTCCTGTTTCTTCAAATTCTTGCTCTAATATTTTCTTTAAGGTGCGGGTTATTCCTGTACACATTATTTTTTTCTCTGTTGTAATGGTAACATTTCAATATACACTACAGTAAAATTTATTTCACTAATTCATTGTAATTAATAACACTGGCAGATCAGTAGTCTCTAATAGCAACTATTCAGTAGATAGCTGCTGACGAACGGGTGACTATGGGGCTGAGCCAATCAAATTGGAATAAATTGGAGTTAGTGCCTTCTGGAATTGCCTAGGCACTAATCGTATTAGTTATATTTAAAATTAATGTTTTTTTTTTCTTTATTTGTGTTCATTTTGTTAAAAAGTTTTGTGTGTTAATGTATAAGAAATAGAATTCAATAACAAGTACTTGAATTATACTGATTTCTTAACAGCATGCTAAAAGATAAATAAGACTTCCTCCTGTAACGCCAAACTGTGACTTACTGGCAACTGGCACTGCACTGAACTGTGGACAAAGGCCCATGGTATAATTTAGTAACATATTAACATTCAGAGCACATTTGCTTATTAATAGTGAACAAATTTCTTACTCTTTTTAAGCAGTATAATACATTGCCACATAACTTGTGATGTATGGGAATGAAGAGGAAGCCCTTCGTTTCATGTGATGTAATGCAAGAGACATTTTGCAGTGACTGTGATGGTATGAAGTGAGTGTAGCATGCTTTACAACAATAGTGTCAGTATTTACACTGAAAATATCAGAATGACTAGATCTAGTAAATTGGAGGAAACATGTTTTCCATCAGTGTAGGGAAATCTTTTTCTTTTCGTGCAATATGGAAAAGATGCATATGTGTTTTATTCATTAATCTGTATATCATGTAAATGTGTTTGATAATACCAGGAGAGAAATTAAAAACGACAGTGTCATGACTTGCTTTTTCCCAATATTTCCACATACTGATGAAGTTAAACCAAAATAAGGATAAGAAAATTTTGATTATTTGTGTAAGGTCCGACCTGCACTTGGCAGTGTAAATAAATTCAAAACCTATTATAAACCAGGCTATAATCTCACAGTAGATGAAGCAATGATAGGTTTTTAAATAGAGATTTCATTTGAAGCACTATATGCCTGCAAAATGGGGATTTAAAGCATGGGGAATTGCAGATAATATAAACGGTTATCTTCTAAATTGCAAAATATACCTTGGAAAAAAAGAAAGAAAAAGTAATGAGCTTCTTCTTGGACAACAGGTTTTTTTGAACATATGAGAGGATTATATAGACCAACGGCATCATATTTATTTTTACAATTTTTTACCTCTACCAGGCTGATAAAAATACTCCTAGAAAAAGAAATTACATGCTTGTAGCACAGCCCTTGCACAGTAACTGAAACTTTTTGTTACTCTGTATAAATTCAGATTCAAACACGGACTCAGTGGTGGAGAGGAAAAGTGGTAAAGAAAAGGAAAAAAATAAACATTCCCTGCCCTAATACTGTCATAAATTACTTGTATGGGATGGGGGATGTTGACTGGCTTATCAAAGAAGAGAATTCTATGGATTAGGAAGGCCTGCTAAGAAATGGTGGAAACATCAATTTCATTTCATCTAAATGTGGCAGTAATTAATAGTTTTATCATTTATGACATGAGCAATGGGCTGTTGCACTGTAGAACAAATCTGATAAGCCAGCTGATCAACTTCATGTTGCATAAATCTGTGAGGTGGCGTACATTATGTTGTTTTGTCCCCAACATCATATCACAATATTATAAAGATTCAGGATTGTGTGAAAACTTGTGTCCAATGTCCAACAAAGAGACATAGAACTTTATCGGGTTGTGGCATTCAAACCCAATATATGTCTAAGTAGTGCGACATCCCTTTATGCAGAATGGGTACTTTTCTTCATTATCACCAGGAAGTGCAAAATATATAAATGACTGACAGATTGTTTATAATAAAATATTACCAAAAAAGTAAATAATATAAAAAGTTGAATTTCTATTGTGACCAGAGACCATATCATCTTTCCTTCAGCAGAAGATGGATGCAAGTATTTAATAATCTGCCATAGCTGTAGGGAAAGTACTGAAAATAGATATTCCAACAATTACCAGAAAAAATTTTCTAGCACTAAGTTCTTTTAAATAGAACAATGCCTATTGACACTAAAAAACAAGAGTATATAAGATTTGAATCACAATTTAATCTTATGCACAATTGTGCAAATAGTTAATGAAATTTGAAACTTTAAACAAAGTGTTATCTGTACATTATAATTAATGTGTTGTCTAACACACTCTTATGCTTCACTTACTTTTAAATACGGTGGGACCGGTTTCAAAGAGACGTCCTCTCCATCTTCAACCAACTTGACGACTCAAGAGTCGTGTCGTCAAGTTGGTTGAAGATGGAGAGGACATCTTGAGTCGTCAAGTTGGTTGAAGATGGAGAGGACGTCTCTTTGAAACCGGTCCCACTGTATTGAAAAGTAAGTGAAGCATAAGAGTGTGTTAGACGACAGATTAATTATAATGTACATTTAACAAGCTTCACTGTGTAAGTTCCAACAGAACTTTTTAAAAATGTCTTATTTTTCGAAAGTTCTTAAATGAAAGTGTTATATGTTCTATTTGCATGTTTTGTTCAATTGGCCACTAGCTAAATACAAACTTCAGTCTTTCATGCAAAGATTACTGCACAAGATGTAGCATTTTTCAGGAAAAAAATTTCAGTACAGGCTATTTTAATACAACATTTTATGCCTCCTGGTGTAGCTGATATGTCCTTGTAAATAACAACTTTCAACAACTTAATCAAAAGAAAAAATCTACAAGTGAAAAATCTGGGAAATACAAATTTTCTTTGCCCAATCCAATGGTCTTAGTGAAAACAAACTGTATTGCACATCCTTGAGTCCTCCATCATGCTGATACCATATGTCCATTCTCTTTTGAATCCGAATGTTTTGCAACATCATTGTAAGTTGTTGACGTAATGGATAGAATTCAATGACCCATCTAAAAAAAATTATTGTAGGAAATGATGGTCCACTATTCTGCATCACATGTTTACACTCCATGGGTGTGGTCTCAAGAGAGAGACATGGTACAGATGGACCTTACAACATTGCAGAGTACATAGTATCCTTGCGTGACTTGTGCCACTTTCCCTTGCAATATCCTGAAAGCTAATGTGTGAATCTACGGCAACAGCATTGGACATTGAATATTGGCTGGGGTGAAGGACATAACTTCGGCACTTCAGATTCTCTCATGGCAGGCCTTTTATGCCTACATCAAATTGGGCACCTGGGAGGAGAGGATGCAATGAGGGAGACACCAGCTCGGGGCCATGGGTGGGTCTTGTGCAGACACAGGTGCAGTCCCTAACATGTCTCCAAACAGAACACCCTGATGTTTGCGGAATCCCCTTCTGAGTTATGTAAGCCTCTCAAAAAGTCACTTTCCATACTAAATGTGGAAGTAGAAACCTTTCCAAAGTGCAAGCAACCATCATACTGCACCAGTCCTCACCTTTGACCTGGCACTTTTGACTATATAAGAGAACCAATGGAAAGAAATTATATGAAATGGGAGAGCTGAACATTTGTCGAATGTAAAAATCCATCCCAACATTTGCCTAAGTGACCAGGGAAACCATGAAAAAATCCAAAGTCAGAATGGCCAGCCATATGGGAATTAAAACCAAATATGAGTCTCAAATGTTACTACCTGAAGCATTCCGCTTGCTACAGCAACAGCAATAGCAATTAGAGCATTAATTACATACTCTTCTCCATTGATTCTTTTGTTTCAGGAATGTTTTTGAGCTGTTGATTAGAAAAATATTCATAAATACTCATCAAGATAGTTGACATCTGGCTGGCCATCTCTCAAGTTGCAAGAAAGCACTGCATTTTTACTATATATTCCTTGCACAAGGATCATTTGGGCTTTTTCAGCATTTGTAAATACCATCTTCTTTATCGTATCCAATATCATTTTTATGAAATACCACAGAGTACTGAGCAGTCAATGTAATCTTTGTAAAGAAAACAAAGATTAACATATCGTCAAGGAGGAGTGATTCATAATGATATATACTCTAGAAGTGGCTGTTAAATGAAACAGACTACACTTAGTTTCAAAAATTCAAATGATATTACTTAAATTTTTGCATTATGATCATGCAAAAAATGTAATTGTAATTTTAATCTTATATACTTTTATTTTCTCAGTGTCAAAAGACTTGTTTCATTTAGAAATATAAACTTGTTACTAGATGAATATTTT
The DNA here is from genome assembly GCA_030762175.1 of Metallyticus violacea. Taxonomy (NCBI): domain Eukaryota; kingdom Metazoa; phylum Arthropoda; class Insecta; order Mantodea; family Metallyticidae; genus Metallyticus; species Metallyticus violacea. The sequence continues at coordinate 100,369,931 of CM060832.1, forward strand.
CTGATTATAATTAGAATTTCTGTATGGACGTTTGTCTGCAAAAACAGTGCATCAATTGCACATTTCATTTTGCAAATATTCTTGGTGGTAGTTTTAGGGGATTCATCTGGTTTATTGTAAAGATGTAAGCATATTTTTGTGTGTATGTGATAGAGAGAAAGAGAGGTATTATTTTTCTTTTTGAATAAATTGTGTTTTAGTGAGAAATTCAAAGGAAATGTTAAAGTAATTCTGATTCAACTTAATTTGAAACTGCATTTTAACTTGTGCCCTCCTGTTTACACAAGGGAAGAAAGAAAAGGATTGGGTGCTAAACCCATGGTGGCTAGGTTGTCTTTAGACATAAACAGAAAAACAATACAGGAGAAACTTATATGATACGATTAACACTAACCATATGAGGTCAGCATTCATTACATGTCAACATTGATTTTGTTAAATAAATAATATTAGCTGTTTCTTATGTATATCTATCTGCTGCTTCCAAAAATGAAGTCAGAAATTTTCCATCACCCACCATTTTTTGTAATTTTGAAAATAATTGTTTCCTGTTTATTAGCATTTGCGGTATAACACGCTGATTAGAAGAGGTATATTATATTTTTATTTCATTCCATTATGTTAACAATTGACTTATAACATTTTCTGATTGTTGCCTGTGAATTCACAAATAACAACAATCACATTTCCCTCACAAAACTGATTATGTGGTTATAGTTCTCAGCTGAATAGAAGCTTTCTTTAAAGAAAGAAGCTTACCCTGTGCTCTCTTCCGTTGTCATTTGAATTGTGATATTGGTGTATAATATTGTACCTAATAGTGCATTGTAAGTTGTAGTGTATAAGAAACACATATGGAACATGTCTTAATGATAGAAATAATTTTTGTTATGTGTGTGGTGAGCTCACTTTAAAAGCTCAGAGGCAAATTTTTACTTTTCTAGTTAAAAGTGCTTATTAGTGTTATTTTGACAACAAAATAGGACAGAACAGTACATGGGCCGTGGAAATCTGTTGTGCTAAATGTGTAACGCTATTAACCGCTTTGTTAAAAGGTTCCAGTCACATGCCTTTTATAGTCCCTATGATATGGCGCAAACTTAAGGATCATTTGACAGACTTCTACTTCTGCTTGACAAATGTATCTAGAATAAGTTCCCAAGTCCAGACACATTGTTAATCATCTATTTTTAGATTCAGAAATTCTACTGGTGCTTCATGGGCTGAGGCTTTCCCTACCAATTCTACCATATGATATAACATTGACTGAAGCAATTCAAAGTGTTCCTGATTTTTAGAATGAATTACAGAAGTTATGGGAAAAATCTTATTGCATCCACTGCATATCAAACAGGCTTGATTAAAATGTTGAAAGCAATGGTAGTAATGGCAGCACATTTCTCTTCTTGAAAAATAAGGTCCCAAGAATCAGTAAGTTAAACTAAAAGAAGAAATATTTGTTGGCCCTCAAATAAGGGAACTGATGAAAGATACACAATTTGGAAAACCAACTAAATGTGCAAGAAGCAGCTACTTGGTTGTCTCTCAGAAAAGTTGTCACAAACTTTCTATGAAACTTCAGATCTGAGAACCACAGAGAAATTATCAGATGATTGAGAAGTACAAGATCATGGGCTGTAATATGTCGTTAAAAACACACTTTCTGCACTTCCATCTTAATTTCTACCCTGAAAACATAGGGGCTGTGAGCAACTAACATGGGGAGTATTTCCACCAGGACATTGTGGAAACGTAAAGGCGCTATCAGGGTAATTAGTGTCCAAATATGTTGTCAAACTACTGTTGGACTCCCAAAAAGAGGTGTTCCTCAAATGAAGTTTAGCAGAAAATCTGCTTCACATACATTTTACGTGAGTGAATGTAATTTCAGCTGAGATATAGTATTATAATATATAGATACAAGAATTTTTTTTTTCAGGGGATTACTCAAAAATCCTGGATGATGGAAAAAATTCTGTAAAAAGATTTAATATCAGCACAAAAAGCCACTTAGAATCATCTATTATTTCTCTTGTAGCAGACAACTTCAGCTTTATTGACCAGTACAATTTGAAATACACAAATTAACAATAATTTAAAACAACAAACTTAAGTACATTAATTAGAAATAGAATTCTAGTTTAATAAAAGGATACAATGGTTACCATGTACAACCAACTCTTGATATTTTGCAGTAATTAATGCAGAAATTCCACAAATTATCTGCAAAAGTCTGTTACTTTCATCTAAAGTTCAGTAAAAAGTACTTTGACAATTTGGATAAATAACGTACACTTCAAAATCAATATATTTGAAACCCTGCTATACATTTTAAATCACATGCGATAATGCAAAATTGAAAAAATTATAAACATATCATATTTCACTTCAATGGAAAAAAAGTCAGCTTTGTTTGTGACTTTAAAGACTACTCATTTTTCCTGACTTTAGCATGCAAATTTCGTAGGAAAACGATGTAAATAGAAAGTAATTAACACTTTCTGTATACAATAGAAGCATATCAACAGCGATACTAGCTTGGCAATGTGATCAACATCACTATTCACTCTACTTACAATGCTACTGAAAGGATGATGCATGATAGCTTGACTTCAATGCAATATGTGCAAAAATAGAGAGGAGGGGGAAGGCAGAAAGATGTATTACTCACAAAAATTTGAAGAAAGGAATTGGCTGATCAAGTAAAGGTGAAATATTGTATATGTAACAAAATTTATTTAAAAAATGTGGAAAAAGAGAGAGAAGATTATCTGCATGCAAATTATCAGGAATTGGCTATAATAGTAATTCAAGCATAAATCAAAAACTTGCAATATTTAGGTTGGTAATTTCAGAGTACATATTTCTAGCCCAAAAAGTACACTAAAATTCAAGAAAGTTATTAAACAATGCAAAATGTATTTGGTAAGAATTACAGAATAGCATTTAACCATTCATTCCAAGATCAGCAACTTCATTCATTTAAGAACTTTCGAAAAATAAGACTTTTTAAAAAATTCTGTTGGAACTCACACAGTGAAGCTTGTTAAATGTAAATTATAAATAATCTGTCGTCTAACACACTCTTATGCTTCACTTACTTTTAAATATGGAGTCATCAAGTTGGTTGAAGATGGAGAGGATGTCTCTTCGAAACCGGTCCCACCACATTTAAAAGTAAGTGAAGCATAAGAGAGTGTTAGACGGCAGATTATTATAATTTACAAAACTTCAGTCATATTTTTACCCAAATACTTAAGTTGGCAGGCATAAATGTCCTATATAATTGCAAGTGGATAACTCATGCATTAACATCCAAACTGCTTAAATAATTTAAATTTTACCATTAAAGCAAACATGTAATCAGCCAACTGAATACAATAAATATATATATATATATATATATATATATATATATATATACCTTGTGTACCTAACTAAATATAAATATATGTTACATACTTTCTCAAAAGCCAAGCAACAAAATGTTACCTGTGCCACTGTGCATGTAAAACCCTTGAAAGTCAGCCTCTTTTGAAATTTGAAGGGAATAACAGCACCATCTCAGACCAATGAAAGAAACTCCTTTACCTCTGTCCAAACTTATGCTTCCTCCTAGCAGCCAAACACAGAGAATTTACTCTGAGAAAAGTTGTCAACCAACTCCAACTCAACAAGAAGAAAGGCACTGAAGAAGGCTAAACTCTGCATCCTAGTGACCTCTGTTAGTCAGCCATAAAGTGGAAATTTAATATATGTAAAAAAAAAGTCAATACAAGTAAAGCATAATGATTACGTTATATTTGATATACTGTCATAAACCTTTTGTAATCCTTTGGATTACTTTACTTTACTTTAGTTGTTATAGATGTTAAAGTTACCAAACTCTCCCTATTACTAAACCATTACCTCATAAAATATAATTAATATAGAAGAAAATAAATATTTTAGAGCATTTATCAATTTTGGGTCATTATTTTTAGTGTATATTTTGAAATTATGTAGTTCATTAAAATTATATACCATGGAAAGACTTTAAAATTGTTGTTGAATATTTGGAATATAATAATGATGCATATTTGGTTTGGTGACATACTTCACTTACTTTGTTTTTTTTTAATTAGACATGTTTTGGGAACATTTGCTCCCATTATCCACAGAAGACCAACTGGCAGAAGCATACTCTGTAGGCAGTCAGAGAAATTTGTTGAATATATCCAATGATAGTGTATTGAAGTTCATGACAACCTTTTTATTTTTGACAATGTAAATGTTTTCCCATGTTGATGGTTCCCAAGGTTTGCAGGTGTGTTTCAACAATTTTGTTTTATTTATCAATTTCATGGTTTTATGACCAAAAGTGAGCTGCCATTGCTGATTTCTCTTTCGTGAAACAGATATTTCTGAAATGTTCTTTGGCCAATCTGTAATTGTAATTGTCTTTTATAATCTTCAAATCTAAAAAGGGGATCCAACCATTCTTTTCAATTCTAATGTAAACTGTATTGATCTTTCCTGTAAATTTAATAGAAATAGAATTTAGATTTGAAGATTATAAAAGACAATAACAATATATAGGAAACCTAAATATTGTACTTACGAAGCTGTTGACAATGGAGTGGCAATATAACCTATTCACAGTGACAATTATAATAAGAATAATAACTTTAATCCTAAAATACACCATCATGCCATTCTAAATAGCCTTGCACACAGATTAGTGAATGTTCCAATCACTACAAAAGAACACAAAGAAGAATACCAACACATCATCCACACAGTGCTACATAATGGTTTTCATAAAAAATTAGTGGATAAAATAATTAAAAACTTTAAAAGAAATCAAAGACACAAATTTGCTATCACAAATAAAAGAAGATATGCAATTCAAAAAATTTTACATATCATTCTAGCATGTTCAGTAAATTTAAAAACATTTTTAAAATACAGAAAATAATTTTGGCTCATTAAAACATCCATGGTATTAAAAATAATTGTATTACAATCATCCTGTAAAGATTGTATATCTTCTGACAAGAAGTCAGGTATCTACCAAATCAATTGCAAAGACCGTGATCAGGTATGTATTGGAAAAACGAAAAGAAATTTGGAAACTCATACCACACATTTCAGAAATATCCTTTACAAACAGATGGAGAAGTCGGCAGTGGTAGTCCACTTTTGGTGAGAAAACCATGAAATTGATAAATAAAACAAAATTGTTGCCAGAAAACCTTTGTAACTAACATCATGGGACAACTTTTACTTTGCCGAAAATAAAAACCTTGTCATGAAATTTAAGACGCCATCATTGGAAATATTCCATAAATTTTTCACCACCCATAGAGTATGCTTTTACCAGTTAGTCTTCTACTGATGATGGGATTGAACTATCCCGAAACATATATAATTAAAGATACCAAATAAGTGAAGTATAAATTTTACCAAACCATCTCTATATCAATATTATTTTACTATTTCACTGTTAAAGGCTTCAACAGTATAAGTTCATATTAGGAATATAATTAATATAAAAGACTTAGAAACACTTACCTATTGTCTTTAACTATAGCTTCTGTCATCAGGTATTTCATAGCAATTATAAAGTTTCAGAAACACTAACTGCCATTGTCTTTTATTTTAGGTTCTGTCATCAGGTGTTTGACAGCAATTACAAGGCCACTATTGGTGTAGATTTTGAGGTTGAACGCTTTGATATTCTTCAGGTTCCTTTTAATTTGCAGATGTAAGTACTTAAGTTCCTTATATAATACTGTCCCCCACCCCCCTCGCCATATTCTGAATGATATAACCCAAAAACACCACAATCTGAATTATGAAAACTGAGACTATTGCAATACACTTATTGTTTGAATAAATATTGTAAATATTTAAGAACACATTACTGTTGCATAAACATAAGTCATTTATTTAAATAACAGAAAAAATTTACCAAAAAACACCAATCTGCTAATAAATGTACATTTTGGAAGTTGATTCACTTTGAATTTTACTGACTAGTCGTGCTTTTGCAATTTCTTCATAGAGGTCAAAAAACTTTTTGGTTTCTTATTACTTTGTACAAATCTGAATAGCTGACATATCTCATGTTGTATAACAAATTGATTGGAAGTGTACCCATGATTGAAAACCCTCCTTCCGCATTTACATTATGGTCAGGAATGGAAAAATAAAACTCAACTAACTTGAACAATTCAAAATACTGTTTCTCTGACAAATGGTGTGAAAAGAAAGTAACAGACTTTTTAATGCAGAGTCACATTGCAAAAGGCTTATTAGAATGCATTATGAAAATAGTTTGACAGTTTGACCATTGTTACAAGATTCTCTTGAAAAGTTAATCATGCAGATGTATGATTAGTCTCTGGGATTATTGCAAAGATGTCATCAACATAGTGATACCATGCTTTAAACAACCAGGAGAAACCCTTCGTAATTCTGACTTCTAATGTGCTGATAAAGAGATCTGCTAATAATGGTGATAATGGGCTACCCATTGTCAAACCAAAATTCTGTTTATAATATTTTCTATTGAAAGTAAAGTAATTTTGCTCTATGCACAGGTTAGTGTAATGTATTCTTGAGTTTCTTCTATTGTTTTCCTTATTTTTAGTAACCAATTTTTTTATATGAGTGTGTAGATTTTGTGTAGGGATGCTTGGAAAAAAGATCTATGATGTCAAAAGAAACCAAGGTATCTGTTTTTTCTATTTCTATATCTTTAATTTTTTTAATTAGATCTAAGGAGTTTTTTATGCTTTGGGTTTCAAATTTTGGAAAGGAAGAAAATCTGTACATTAACCATTTGGCTAATTTGTATGTTGGGGCATCTTTGTTGTTTATAATGGGTCTCATTGTTTTCCCTGATTTGCGCACTTTTGGGGAACCATAGATTCTAGGTAGTGTGGGGTTATTACTTAAATTTTGTATTGTTCTTTTTTATCTATTAATTTACATTCAATTGTTTTATTTAATGACTTTTTGCACAGATTAATAGTTATAGCTCAGTTTCCCATAAACATGCTGTACTAAATAATCTTGCACACAGTTGATAAATGTCTCCATGATCAAAGATGATTATCGTCAAGAACTGAGCAATATAATAAATATAGCTATAGAAAATGGTTTCAAACAAGAAGTGACATATAAGAAAGTGAACAGAATAAGGAACAAAAAGGGAATCAATGACATCATTACACTTATTCCTAACAAGGAAGAAAATGGAATGTACAAAAAATTCACAAAACATTTATCAGCCTTCTATAAATTTCAAAAAAATTTTCAAAAAACATAACATTATTTTAGCTCCAAAAAAACAGTTTCTCCACAAAAAATATACTAAATTCTAAACTAAAAGAAGATATTCCACAAAAGAACAAATCAGGAATATATTGGATGAATTGTAATGATTGTGAAAAAATTTATATTGGAAAGACTAAAAGAAACATAAAAACACAAACAAAGGAACATATCAGGAATATAAATCAAAGACAGGAAGAAAAATCAGCAGTAGTTTAGCATTTTTGGAAGGAACAACATAATATTAACAAGAATCCCAAACTACTTAAAAATATACAAGGAAAAATGGAACTTACTATCTGGAAAACATTTATATCTGGAAGATCAAAAATCACATTTATAACTTTGAAATACGGCCAAGTGACATCTTAATACAGAAGTTTATCCAACCACCACCAGAACAAACCAAACCACCATGAAGAACAAGGCTCGCAGTCGATCTGGAACTGATGATGAGAGCGATTAGCTCCAGAAACTTAGTTTTCCTTTTTTAAAATATTAGTTACGTAAATGTTACAAATTTGACTCAGTCATTTTAAATTCTTAATAATAGCAAAATTAGCTGGCATGTTCTCTGTGCTTAAATATGGGTACTTAGTATTTGGCTTTTCAGGATGAAGGAAAACTAATAAAAATCCAATGCTGGCAACATGTCCTCATCAAATTGTACCCAAGCGTGCCAGATAAAAAGCATATACATATTGAGCCATGACATTGAACAGATCAATTATATCATACTACAGCTTTATGCTTCAGTTTCTACATGACATTCAGAACACCACTCACTGCTGTGTGCCTTCATAACAATAAATATAAGAAACAATAACAATAAGAAATGATTACAGCAGTGTTAATGTCAGTTTGGTTCCTAACTTTGTCTAGTAGTTAACTTTTATAATTAATAGTAGCTAATAATTATTTTATAATAAATAAAGAATAATAATCTTTGTTTATGTAGTATCAGTAGATAATAAATATAACACTGGTCAACATGAAATTCTTACCAAAGTAATTGGTCAATGAGGAAGATATTAATTTGCTGATTACAAATCTGTTTTCAGTTTTTTCTATCACGTATAATTTATTTATATATTGTTTCTTTTTTTATTTACCTTGTTACTTTTGCAAGCTCCTGCAGTCTTACCTATATATGCATACATTGTTGAAGCATATTGTTTCACTGCATACGCATGATCATATCTCATCTACATTCCAAACATCCACTTTTGCACAGGAGTTATGTCAAAATGCCTGATATGTCCACATAGTGAGCAGTGTGGCAGTAATAAAAGGTTCTACTATGTACTGCAAAGTTTTTTGCATTTTAAATCACTGACACATGCGTCTTTCAGATATCCTATTCAATTAAATGAGCTGTGTATGCAATTGCTTTTAGAGGACACTCCATCATACTCCTCTTAACTTTTATTATATATGAACAAATAATATAAACCAAAAGCCTTAATTCACGGAGCTGCAACACAGCGTACTGTGATAAGTGCACAGAAAAATAGTTATTACATTTTGTTTAATATCAGATTGTCTTGTGTCATGTCTGGAAAATATCTTCACCATTCAACAATTTCACATCAAAATCACAAAGGCATACAATCACTCTTCGACACCAGAAATTGTACCTGTTATATTTTTGCTATGCACTTGGAGATTAACATAAAGCTTCAGGATTTTTTGGAATGGATGGAAAAATAGAAATGGTTGATATCATTTGGCATTCCATTGATTTGGAGAGAACCAGGAAACTATAGCAATTACTTATTTTTGTTCACTAGATAATGAGGAATTCTCTGCAAAGAACAAATACTCATCCCTTGCAATGAGCCCTGTTCCCCATGCTGACCACTTCCCAGTTCCAAATCCTCCAGAAAATTAAATGGATAATGAAATTGATCCTGTTCATGAACTGTCAGAATGCTCTGATACTGAATATAATCCTAGAGTATAAGAGACCTTTCATTACTGAAAGATAAAGCAAAACTACTGACCTCAGGACTAAAGGGAAAATATCTTCTTCAGGAGGGAGTACAAAATTTGCTATTGCAGTACATGAAATACAATTGGAGAAAAGTTTGTTTCTGTGGAAAGTCCAATGGTTTTCTGAAATGATGTTAACATCCTCATTGAGAAACTGAAACAGCAACACAGTGCATCAGATTGCAGACACTTTATCACTCAGAGAAATATGAAATATGCAATCTTCTGCATAATGGAAATTTAAAGCTTTCCATACCCATTGTCTATTCCATTCATTTGAAAGAAAGTTATGATAACAGGAATGTACAAATACTCAGCAAAATTAAAGGAAGTTGCATTAGTGGGACAATGGATAAGGGAGCTAATGCAAGATTAACTACTTTAAAAAACCTGGTATGAAAGCAAAGTGAAAGCTTAGAAAAGTTTTAAATGGCTTTGAATGAACATCCTAGGCAAAATATTCCCCTGACTTTGGAAAAAGGATGCAGAAATTTTGTATGTCTGTAAAGAAAGTTGTTGCGGTATTTTGCTCAAACTCTTATTTCTTGCACCTGCATGTACATTTTTTCCTACCAATCCTGGAACAATTATTCTATTTTTTAATAATAGCAACAGTCTGCATAGGTTATGTTTTACCCAGTGATGAGATGTGTGAAAGATTTCATCAAAATATTAAATTGATGGAAAAATGTTACCAGTGCTTTGGCAAGAATTCATGATTGCAGATTATTGTTGGACATCATACCATGATACATTGTACAAAAGAGAAACATATGCTAATCATTTCTAACATTAAATTTTGAATCAAATTTAATTCATGTGCTAGTTTTAAATAATGTTGTAAGTCCGCAATTCATAATATTTATGTTATTAAGTCCATGTCAAATTAACAAATAAAAAATTAATTTTGGAACATGATGGCATGGATTTTGTTAATTGTTGTATATTTGTATCTTACCATAAAATAAATAAAATTATTGTTTTGTTTTCATTTCAATCATTCTGTTTTTATTATATATATTTTTTTAAAATGTGGGGGGGAAGAGAGAGAGAGAGAGGAAACATACTTCGCTAACGACCACACAATTAATTGTTAGTTTTTTTAAAACTATAAGAGTTACATACCTGAGACAGGTACCATTTTAAAGCTTATGAATAGGGCTTTCATTTGATATATAACCCAACACCATTATGGGTTTTTCAAAATTCCCTGCTTCTCAAAATTCTAAATTTTCAGAGAAATGGAATTTTTAAATTTTCTAAAAGAAATTATACATAAAGTTACAAGTCTTCTAGATACACAGTCCAAATTTCAAGGTGGTATCTCAATGGTATTATACAAAACTTAAATTTTCTTCTCTGCAGTGACAAGAAATTAAATGCTGCAAGTTCATTTTTGTACCTTTTCGGTAAATACAAATTATTGGTGAATTTTAAATGAATCTAATAAAGCTATTATTTGATTTATTACGTATTGAAGTTGGAGGGAGCAAAAGTGATGTGGGGTGGGAGCGTCTTGTCCTTTTACTTAAAAAATCTCAAATGTTTCTACTTTCTTGATCATGTGCTTTTCCTCTCATCTTTCCTCACAGCTCATTTGAGAACTATTTCTCTTTATGTGCACGTCAATTTGTTTCAATAGTATGTATTTAAAGGAGCTATATGTGTTTATCCTTCAAGTTTTCTGTGCTATTAGGCAGCACTGAGAGTCAGTATAATACAAAAATATTTTCTCTTAAATGAATCTTCTTTGTGAAGTTTAATTAATTAGTTTTGTGATAAGATTTGTTTCATTTTAAATATAGAGGAGAATAAGTAGCCAAAAAAAATGAACATTTCTTTTAAAAAAAGGGGAGGCAGGTTAATAAAGACTTGAGAAAAGTAACCAATAGGATGGTTTTACTAAATTATGATATGAAACACGTGAAAATATAGACTTCATGTAGGTTGCAGTTCAGAAAGGAAAATACTTATACTTGGATAACAGTGAGATCGAAAAGGATTTAGGTCCTGTTATATTAAGGAGGTTGTGTATGTGGACCCAGATGCAGCTATGAACTACTCAAATGCCTCTTTGACCTCCTTTGGTGAATCTCCAATTAGTTAGAAGAAACAGAGTTCTAAGAAATATTGCAAACAAAAGATGAAGATTACGAGGGCCTAGAAATAGTCATTGTTTACTTATGATGATTCAGAGGAGGAACTTAATCACTGATTATTTAGAAATTAATAAGCAACTGAAGGAAAAAATTTGAAAGTTTAGACAGAAGTACAAGTTTAAAATTTTATCCTACATTGCAAGGAAGGCAAATAATCTCGTACAAGAAAAGTTAATTTTGTCAACAACGATCCCAAACGTGGAAAAGCATTATCTTATGATGCAGTCAACTTAGTAAAGGAATTTTACTGTAATGAAGTCTGCAAGCATTTGCCAAGGAAGAAAGACTATATTTCAGTCAAAGACAAGAATGGTTGTATATTTCATGTACAAAAATGTCTGATTCTTAGTAATCTTGGAGAAATTTACCAACTTTTCAAGTCCAAGCACATATCTGAAAAGACTGGTTTTTCAAAATTTGCCAAGCTATGACCAGGAACTCACTCTGTGTGTGTAATACATCAAAATTTAAAGCTCATGATTTCTGGTGCTAATTTAAACAAAGTAACCCTGTAAAGAAATGATACTCATCTAAAAACATACCGACATTGCTTATCAAGAATATGTATAATCCTCCACACAAAAGTATTTTTAGATGACTAATTCATGTCCTAGCATTGATCATTTCAACAAAGTCTTATTGACAAGTCTTGAAGAAGAAATGATTGATAAGATCACCTATAAGCAGTGGGTTTTATTGGACCACTGTTCATTTGAAACTATTTGTAAGTCCACAGAAAATTTTGTTGACAAGTTTTCAGCAAAGCTAAACTGTTATAGCATGATTTCATCACTAAACAGCAATCTGCAATCTTTCATGAGAAGAAATTTGAAGTTTACCCTAATGAAACTGTGGTAACACATGATTTTGCTGAAATATATTAATTTATTGTACAAGGCGAAGCCATCATTCCATTGGATCAACTTAATGACAAATGTCCATCCATTTGTGATGTACCATGGGAAATATTAGACATAAGTATAGAGTTTTGTTTTTATCTGGAGAATGTATGAAACATGACACAGTACTTGTTTATATCTTCTAAAGAAAACTTCTTGCTCTTTTGAGAACAGAATTGCTCCCAAACTTGAATTTTACTTTTCAGATGGTTTGGCAGCACAATATAAAAATTGGAAGAGCTTTACAAAATTTTGCAACCACCATATCAATTTCCAAGTCATTGAAGCAGAGTGACATTTTTATGCCCCTGCACATGGCAAAGGAGTTTGTGGTGATGTTGGAGACATAGTTAAAAGGCTTGCAGCAAAGGCCAGTCTTCAAAACCCTCTCTCAAATCAGATCGTAACACCTCAACATTGTTTGATTAAACATCTTATAATAATGTTTTTGTATACTACAGATGAAAAATAGCTGGAAACATATTTTTACAAATACTTTTGATGAAGCAGTTGCTATAACTGGAACTCATCGGTTTCATACCTTTCTTTCAATACTAAACTAAACCAAACTGAAGCTTTAGCAATTAAAGCATATTCAGTTTCCAAAAAAAAAAAACTGTTTTACATAAATTAAAATCATTCCCAGAGTTCAAGAGGTATTCTTTGACAACCTGACTGGTTTTGTGACATGTGCCTATGACATGAATGTAAAGTTAAAGTTAAAATATCTTTCTTACATCCAGCTGGACCAGCTACATTCTTCTATTATTCTAAGAAACCAGGTGTTCTCACCATGCCAGAAAATATTAGATCCAATATATAGCCTCAGGGAGAAGGTACCAGCTAACCCCATAGGAGATGACCAAAGCATTTAGTATTCTAGTTAAGAAGAAGTGTATTCCTTAACATTAGGTGTGGAAACATTTCCATTTAGTCAAAAAATTCATTATTAATATATAAAAGATTAAATTTTGTATGATAACATTAAGTTACCATCTTGAAATTTGGACTGAGGAGCTGCAAAACATGTACCTTTATGTAAATATGTTTTTAGAAATTTTAAAACATTTCATTCATTATCTCTGAAATCTCAAAATTAAAAATTGTAAGTTTGAGTAGCAGTGAATTTTTAAATTATCCACAATGATGTGATGTATATCAAGTGAAAACCCTATTCATAAGCTTTAAAAGGATGCCCTCTTCATGATTGTATTTATCATAGTTCTGTAGTAAATATGGCCGCAGACAATTTTGAGAATCTTAGGCATTTTGTAAATTTAATATCTCAAAATGTCCAAAAATTTTGAAATTAAAAATCTTAAAACATCTTCTGAAAAGGTGAAAATGTACAGAAAGTTAACCAGACTCCTGGCATTTTATGCATAGGTTAATTTGACATAGACTTATCCTAAAACTTTTTATGTGAAATAAATGTTTGTTTATAAAATAGTGTTCAACTATTTTAATAAATTTAATGCATAAAATATAAAATGTGTATGTGATATGTTTCTGAAATCAGAATGTAAAACTGGATTAGTTTCATTTTTAGAAATGAAAATTAATTTAACTTTGTTGATCAGTGTAATCATTATGGTAAATAGTTTAATCAGGAAGTAAATAATCTGTCTGGATCCATAAGCTTGCCAAATTTGTTAATTGTTATCTCCTTTAAAAGTTTAACTGTTATTTTTTATCCTGCAGTTGGGATACAGCAGGCCAAGAGCGATTTAAATGTATAGCATCTTCATACTATCGTGGTGCTCATGGTAAGTAGAGACTGTTGAATCATTATAATATTCTTATTGAATCATGGTAAACTTAAAAATTCAGTTAAAAATTACTAAAGTACTCTTTCATCACAAGCTACTGCTTAAGTATCAAGGATTTATACATATTTTATGTTCTGAGAAGCAATCAATGATCATTTGCTCATAATAGGACCCAGAAATTAATGCTGTATCAAAACATGAACCTTGCATGCAAATATGTCCTAAACTTGGTAAATATGCACTGGAAATCTTGAAATATACTGTTAACATTCAACATTTCTTAATAGTTGTTTTAGCAGCAAAATACCATTAAATGTTCATTTAAGAACTTTGGAAAAATAAGACATTTTTAAAAAATTCTGTTGGAATTCACACAGTGAAACTTGTTAATGTAAATTATAATTAATCTGTCGTCTAACACACTCTTATGCTTCACTTACTTTTAAATACGGTGGGACCAGTTTAGAAGAGACATCCTCTCCATCTTCAACCAACGTGACAAGCAAGTTGTGAGTACTCCCATCCATGTTTTTCTTCAATGTTAAGCATCAAGATTTTTTGTCCAGTTCCTTTTTAATTTAATTCTGTATGGATTTTGTTAATGACTCCCTTGCTGTTCCAAGGTTCTTCTCTATTTCTTCAATTTTCTTTAGAGAGGCACTTAATAGTATGTACTCAGACTTTACTGTACACAAGAGGAAAGAATAACCTGCATTCACTACTGCCATTTCATATTCAAACAAAATTTTTCAGGTGTATATAGCATATTCATGACCATGAGACAGGTCATTTAGTAGCAATTTTCTTGTGTTGTGAATTCAGGTGTTTGGAGGTCTTATCTACATCAGTAGTTGTTATAAAACTTCATTGTTTACTGTTATTAATTTATTGCATTAGTGCTTGTAATTTTGCCACTGGTATCTGCCACAAGACAGGTGACTGTTGTCAGCACAGGTATTATTGTGAAATCCTCTTTCCAACCAATCCTGCAGATTTGGGTTTATACTTTCTTCTCATATATAATGGTTGGATGATCTTTGAAGCTAGCATTCCAAAATTTTAAGAAATAAAGCTCATCTTCCTTTACTGAGAAGCTGTTCAATAATGCTTTCATCACAAGGATTGAAATACAGCTCACAGGTGGCAAGTTATTAGACACTTGTGTAACTGCAGGAAGATTTCAGATTTAATTTTGGTAGAAGAGGGATATGAGAAGCAATTTCCCTGAAAAGATGACATCTCTAAAGTGACTTGAAGAAAAATGTTCTTCATACTGGAAATAAATCCATCAACTTCAGGTTCTGGACACAAACTTGTTCACATACTTGATGAGATATATGCACTGGCATGTGAGATATATCATTTTTGGATACTGTATAGTACTGATGCTGCCTTCACCATGTAAGTTGCAGTATCTATCATGAACTCTCTTACACTGAATGCCACTAGCTTAGCATTTTCAAACACTGAGCAGCTATAGAATGAATTAGTTTTTCTAGCTCTTCCATGTTAACAAAACTCATCTTTTCTGCCTCCTCTGATTCTGCAAAGCCAATAATATTTGCTAATGAATGGTCCGAAAAAGCTGTCATTTTATCTGTGGAAACTCAGCTATTTTGGCCGCTCTTTTTAATTCTAAATTTTTGTAGCTGTTTCCTTTATAAGTTGCTGTTTGGAATTTCTTTGCAATATGATTTATCCATGAAGCTTTGCAGTTTAGAGTTGGTCATTTGCTACAAGAGATAGTGGCTGCAACAAAAGATTCATATAAATTTAAGTAAATTTACAATTTTTATTTTTAGGTTTCTCAGTCACAGCAAACAACCTGCCTGGAAATATGTTTTTTCTTGTGCTTCTTCACTGCATTTTTATGCTTTGCCATCTCTAGATGTTAATTAACAAAGAACCTTTTTAAACTCCCAATAGAGATCTCATAATGTTCACAAAAGACAAGGAAGCATCCAATGAGAAAATGTCACTCCCACACTCATTTACAAACATACTTAACAATTTCACACTTTTTAACTAAAGGCATGGCACCAATGCATTCAATTACCTTAAGTTCTATCACTGTCTATATCTGCTTGTTTCACTTGGGAGAGGGACACTAAAACAGTTGAAACTAGTGGAAGTGAAATTTCAGTTATTGTAATAGATAGGTGACCATCTGTACTGATTTTTGTAATGCCTTCAGTGTGCTATCCTACAAAAAAGGAAGACATGCAAAAAATAAAAAAAAGTCTTTAAGTCTTTATTTCCTTACATGTCCTGCAAAATGTCCTACTTTCTACCTGAAAATTCAAATATTTATTTTCTGTTTATTTCTTTTCCCTGTATCTAAATGCTGTTAAATTAAAATTTTGTTTCTCATTTATTTAAATTTTTTAATATTACTCTAAGTTTGTGATTTGTATTTTTTGATTATTGGGGAGAATAAACGTTTTTTAGTTTGATAATGCATAACTGCCTCTTCATTTTAAAAAACTTTCTTTCTAGTTGACAGTTTCAGATAGTATGGTTACTGTTCTATAGTGTGAAGTTTAAGTTGTTAAAGTTAAATATTACTTGCTGAAGTGTAATATTATTTAATATAATACCTATACTGTGTGTAGCTTTAGTTTAATTTCGACATTGAGAATCCCTTGATGTAGCATAAACTCGCATTTAACACAAGAAATTTTGAGCCCTGGATATTATTACATAAGAGTAATGTAATTTCATATTTAATTTAACAAAATTTTCACTAGCACAAATTCACATTTAGCATAAGAAAATATCAAATGTGTACATTTGACCTTAAAAATAGGAATGCTCTCAAATAACGAAGGTCCTGGATCAACGGATCAAGACTAATATTACACCAATGCCCTTTACTTCTATGTATCTGCTTGTAGCATCAGTTAGTATTGGCCTGTCACAGTGTGTAGCATGAATTACCAGTTTAACTTCAGTAGTTTGCTTATACATGTTATTATTTTAGTTAAGTCAGAGCAAACTTTGATAAAATTTATTATGGGGTCAAAAACAAAAACTCCGTCTCTCAAATGAAGCAGATTGATGATAATGATGACAGAGATGATGAAATAAAAACTACCAACATTCAGCAAAACTGCTGCCAGAACAGATATTGTTCAAAGATTTATCACAACATTTAAAGTGAGCAACTCTGTTATAGAATAAACCAGTTAGAGATGGACATTTTAAACTTATTGCAACAGTGCTGCAAAGGAAGTTACCACCTTTGATTATTTATAAAAATGAGACACAAGTTAAAGTTGTGTAAATATGTATGTAGGCAAAGTAACTTCTTGTACCATAGTCAATATGAAAATATTTATTTGTGGATGTTTTGATAGTGTAGGAAATAGCAATCTTGGACAACAGTATTTATGTCATAGAAAGAGTTATATAATTGCAATGCAGTATATAGGGTATGCATCTGCTTGTGTTATTGTTATGAGATAAATGTAGCTTGGTACAATTTATGTCAATACAGACAAGTATTTATAGAAAATGTATGCATTTTGTTGAAATCTAATTTAAGGTTAAAACATGTCTTGTCCCTGTAAAAATGCTAAATAGGTGCTATACTGTATTTAACATCTCTCAAATTAATTTGTAGTTAAATATATAATTGTATGTAGTATATTTAATGTTAAATTTTACTGTGAAATTTCCTCTTTTAACATTACATTTAGTTTTTATTTATCCAATGTAAAGTAGCATAGTACCCTCCACTGTCCATTTGTTTACCTTATTTACGTTCTACAATTATTTAACTTAGTTGTGGAAATCTTATTACACTGCATTCATTTGCATCAACTTTTGTGTAATAATACTGAAATAAATGTGTAATTAACAGAAAAACTCTAGAACTTATAACAATATTTTAGGAAATACAGAATTGTACTTAAATTCTACATTTCTGACCAAGAAATAATTATAGTCTTTGAGAGGTTTGGGATAAAATTTTCCCAGAAACTATTTACTACAGGCCAAATAAATTAAGTTATGATATGCTTGTAAGCAAAAAATAGAAGAGCATCTGCTTGTAAGCAAAAGGTGGAAGTGTGAACATTTGCTTAGATAATGTTAATAATCTTTACCTTTTGCTTGCATTTTCCCTTCCAAGCCAGTTTAGTAGCTCTATTTATTACTTTTCCCTCCTGTTGACATTGTTGTCACTTCTTTGGTGAGCTAGTATGGGAGTGGATTGCATTGTTATAAGCAAAATTATTTAATTGTAATTTATATAAGCACTGCTTTTTTTTCTTAATCTTTCATTTCAACTGAACTGTTTGGATTTCAACTCAGATAGCAGTTTTGTTTCTCTTGCAATCATAATAATGTTTTTGTTTTTGATTCTAAGTAAGTATCCCACAATACTGTAGAAACCGCTATTTCTAGAAGTGAAAATAAAAAAAGAGGAGGCAATTCAGAAAGTAATTACATTGTTTAAAGCTAATTTTGCTGTACTAGCAAACTCAAATCATTAAATTTAAAATTAATTTTGCATTGGTGCTAATAGAGTGAAGCAATTTAATTTATTCTTAATAAGTGAGTCGATTTAATACTCTTATGCTTAAGTGGAGCATAGGAGTGTTAAAATGACTCGTTAGCTAATTAAGAATAAAGTCAAATCAATTGCTAAAAAAAATAAATATAAAAACTAAACTAAAAAAAAAGGAAATTGACAAGAGCCAAAGTAAATAAATGGTTTTAAATTCCTGGGAGAAAGAGCTGATTACCTCTGTTTGTAAAAATGAAAGATGTTCATCTGTTGTTTTAACATTATCACAATCGCCAAAGAGAATTCTCTTGTTAGGTCAGTGCCATTTGCTAGAAACTGATGAATCAAGGATGCTAGCAACACAAATTTACATGGGCTCAATTATTGAAACAATTAAAGTTAACAAAAGTGCAAATAGAAAAGAAAACAATGATTATTAATATGCTTAAATGAAAGATGAAAGTGTCTCAATAGATGGTGAAAATAGAAAAGCAACAAGTAGCTTCACTTCATATAATGTGATAGCAATTTTAGTAATATGTTTAAACTTATAAACATATGCAATTACTTAATATTGTTTTTTTTTTTTTTTCTCATAATGAAGTTCTAGTGAAGAAAATTGAAAATAGATTTTAATTTTGAATTTTGTTTAGCTATATAAAGTGAAGTAAACTGATTGAAAGCCCTTCATTTTCTATTAGAGCTGCATTAGTTTATATTCTTTTTCATCTTCTCTCATATGAATTTCCCCTTTGGTGAAAGATTCCTCATCATCCATGTATTTGTCACTTAAATCCTGTGCATTATCTGTAGAATCACCCTATATATATTTTTGCCAATTATGCAACAATTGTTGGCAACTCTGCATGCATACTATAAAATAGGAAATTATTTAGTCAATTACTCTGTAGTTGACAAAACAATACACTTTTATAAGCTTCTCCTTTTTTAAAAGCATATTGAAAGATTTGTGTCTATCCCTTACTAGATTGTGACATAGCATCATCAACCATGGTTCTAAGCCATACTCTTTGTCATCCAATATGACATTATTTTTAAAGCCCTTTAATTCCCATTGAATTATTCAGAACAAGATTATTTTTAATAGTTTTCCCATTGGTTGACAATAGTGTGCTACACATTACTTATTCTTAGATCCTCTGCTCTCTATTCATTCGTTGCACTATTACCCATAGTTAATTAATATGTGTGATGATTATTTTAGGATAAAAGTGTATTTATGTCAATGTGTGTCACTTTTAGGAATTTTGAGATTTTCTTGTGTGATTAGTAATACATATGTCTTCAATGAATACAACTCCCAGGAGGATTAGCGTTGTTGTAGCATTATATCAGAATATTTCCATGACACAAAGAGAGTTAACTACTAAATTTGTGTTCGAATAGGCACTATAAATAGAAGTTTTCAGTGGCACAGACTGCTCAGTTTCATTGAAGAAAAAACAAAACTGTGGCAGGAGAAAGTAAATGATACAAACTTATGAAAGTTTTTCATCTCAGAAGATGCAAATCAAACCCCAGGCTTACTGGTATGGACTTGGCTTGTGAATTAGGGGAAAAAAAAGAGTTTTTTTTTTAATGGTGTTTAATGCCTGCTTTTACTACAGAGGCACCATGCGCAGTGGACACTGATGATACATGAAATGAAATGATATATATTCGGAAAGGATTTTTTTAAGGAAGGAAACGTTCCAGGCCTAAGTTTAGGGTACCTCCCCGGCATTTGCCATTTATGAGTACTGAGGAAAACCTGGAAAAAACCTCAGTCAGGGGTGACAGTCCTGGATTCGAACCCCAGACCTTGGCCACCTGTGGCGGTTAAAAAAAGATAGTGAATATCTGCATAATTCTAATGTTCGTCATAGACTTCTGGCAGTTAGAAGAAAAGCCTGTTAAAAAAAATTTCTAACAGGAGAAATGCAAGAAATGTCTCTTATGGATATGTAGTCATCAGGATTGGATAATGGAACACTGGAAGAAAGTTCTTTTCTCTGATGAGAGTCACTTTGAAGTGCAGGGGGAGAGGGTTCAATATGTATGCCAAATGAATAATGAAGCAACAACTTAAGCACATTTGCATAGACCATAAAACATCCTGTGAAGAAGATGTTTTGGGGGTGTTTCAAGCATGTAGGCCTGGGACTATTAGTACCAATCAACAGAATGATGAATCTGACCAGAACATCCAAATACTGGAAAGAAGAGTTGTTTTGTTAAACTGCAGAAGAGGTTTCCAGATGGTGACGGAATTTTCCAACAAGATTTGCTTCTTGAGATACTTCAAAGAAAGTAAAGAAATTCTTCAGTAAGAACATTATTTGTATATTAAGAGTGGCCAAGAAACTCCCTGAATATTAATCCAATAGAAAACTTTTGGGTTATTTGCAAAAGAGGCTCACAAATTGTTCCACAAAATTATGCATGATAGAATCTCTAGTTAAGGTATGTTTTCATTATGATGAACTTAAAAAATAAATGCTCAAGGCTTGTGAAATCTATGCCAAATCGTGTAAAGCAACTTATAAAACAAAAAGGGCAAAATATTAGCTATTAGCAAAAATTAAAGGTATGTATTAGGTGAATAACTGCGAAAAAATATAAAATCCAATTAATTTGCATGACACTATATGTCATGAACATTTTATTTTTTTCCATTTTCTACTGTCATGCACTAACATGGGCCAACTAATCACAACACTTTGAACTGCTCTTTAGTGTTACACGTGGCTTTCACATTGATATCAAAGTTATCCTTTATATTAATATTAACATAGTTGTCACATATTCATCACATTACTGAGCAGTTCAATAGAAAATGTGAGTTTTTCCAGCCATTCACTTTTTGCAAGTCAGATCATATAGTAATAAAGGAAAATTAATCTTCAAGTTTACTTTTTCCATTATTTTTTCAAAATACCAATAGCTGTTTTACTTACTGTGTTTTGATGAATACCTGTTTCTTGTTATACCGATTGAAATCCTGAAACAGCCAAATACTACAGAAAAATCTTCATCCTCTGTACAGATATTAGTGCTCCAGTTCTTCTTTCACTATTTTTGGTAGAAAATGCAAAGTAGTTCATTTAACATTTTATTCATTGAACCGATAACATAGTTATCAAGCAGGAGACAGATGTGGTTTATAGCACTTTTCACAATATAAAGGCATACTAATTGAAATTTGTTTGTAATGTGTAACAATGAATCTGCAAATGACTAGACTCCACATTTAAGTACAGTACAAACTCTGCCATCTTAAAACCCAGATAATCTAAACCCAAAAATTTCTGAAAGGAAAATTATTAAAGAAATTTTGGACTAAAATGACCTTATATTACACATTACCATAGGTCATCAAATGCATGTAAAATAATGCAATATGATATGTAAAATATGGTACGAGTCCGCAGATTTAACACTAAAAAATTTAACAGTGAAACGATAAAGCAATACAGTATCTTAACATCGTTCATTGTTATACAAAAATTCACTTTCTGCTGACGCAAAGACAAAAATCTTGATGATGCAATGAGCATTATGTCCTGGCTGTAACATTGCGGTGTTGCTCTAAATACTGCGGGGATGTTTCCAAAGCTTTTGCTGTATCCAAATGAGTAATTCCAGATAGTAATGGAGCTGCATTTGCTTCATCTGCTACATCTTTATATGACTGACTCACTAGGGAATCTATTTCCTGACCATCATAGTGTGATCTTTTACATCAGTTGATAACCACTCCTTCACACCTCCTCTGCTTCTTCACAGCCTGAAATTTGCTTCATGATTTATGAAACTTCAGTTCTGATCTCCTCTGCTTGATCTGGGCTTTTGCTGTATAATAGAGTTGCCCATAACTTTTTCTAAGCAATTGCTGTTTTTGACATTTTCTCATGCCTCAGCTACTAAATAAATCACGTCTTTGATAGTAACTTGTTTGAGGACATCAACAATGGGGTTAGAAGTGTCTTTGTTTCTGTTTATCTTAAAGTAGTTTTCATATTATGTAGCACTTGTTGGTCTATCGATTGCAACAATGACAAAGTTTGAAGGCAGAAAATTTGCTCACATATCTTTATTGACCAGTTCTCCTGATGAGGGATGTGCTGGTGCCTTATCCATAATAAGTAACCTGAGTGGTTAATCATTTTCTTTGTTAAACCTTTTTACTAAAGGCACAAACTGATTATGAAGCCATTCTGTAAATAATGTACTATCATCCATGCTTTATTTTGGTTCAGTAAAAGACAGGGAAAGCATTCTTTTTGATGTTTTTGAATGCTCTTGGAATTTTTAATTTTCCAATAACCACAAGTGGGAACTTATAATTCCCTGCTGCATTATTGTATGCCATCATTGTGAACGTTACTTGCTCATCTTGAAACCAGAAGCACTAGCAGTTAGAGACTTATTCAGCAACAACTTAAAATTTAATCCAGTTTCATTGCAGTTGTAAACTTGGGATGAATAATTTTGTAATGAAATGATGGCTGCAAATTCAGTTAAGTACTTTTCTGATGCCGGGTGATCCACTAATAATGATTCTTAGGTGATAGATAACTTCATATTCCCTGCTTCTTCTTCCATTGGTCCAGCCAGACATTACTCACAGTAAATTTTGAATTACTATTCTGCTTACTAAGCTGGAGTGCTTTTTCATGGATTACCCAGTCAGTGGAATGCATTTCTGTCTTTCTTGCGAAAACCATACATAAATAGCTTCATCAACTTTGTCAAAGTCTGAAATGCTTATATATGGTGCACCTCGATTAACTTCTTGGTCACAATTTCCCAAAATCTTGACTGGATTTTTCTTCCAATCACTTATCGTTACTTTTCCTATACCGAATTCAGCTGCTAATTTTGTCCCACTTTTGCCTTTATTAAATGTTTTAAAACTTCAAGTTTATCTCTTAATGAACAAGGACTATGTTTTCTCTTATCTGCCGCTTTTAATCAAACAGAACAAATTAAAACCATTTCATTGGATTAAAAAACACAACAAAGCCCGATACATTACAGTAAATCCACTGGAAGCATTTGCTATGATTTCAATTGATACTGTATCTGCAACTCAAGTGAACTCTGAACAAACATAACAAATCAAGTGTTCAAATCCTAAATGCAGGAAGATGAACAAAACACCCTTGTGTCATGCGGCCAACTGCAAATGATCTTCACAAGGTCACTTTCAACAATGGCATTCACGTTACAAAAATAACACCACTTGTTACAACAACTGAGTTCATTAATTTGTAGACTTCATATACAAACTATAAGGGCTTAATTATAGTGATTATAAATTAACACTGTTAATCCAAATTTTTGCCTATCCAGAGTCATGGCAATGATCCCCTTCATTTCCTCTATAAGGCTAGCACTAATATTTCTTCTCCTGAGCATGAGGTTTATCCAACTGCAAAGAGTGTCATTGACTCCATGTTTCTGTGCAGCCATAATAACCATAGGTTTGTAAGAACTGTTATCAAAAGTACTCTCTAGGGCTATTTCTTTCCTAACCATCAAGTCCTCCAGTCTGCTGTTATTACAGGCCTTAGATGGTTGGTAGGCATATTGATTTCGATGGAGAGGTGTATATCTCAGTACCCTTCTTTGAATCCAAAAAATGTAGCAAAAGCTGACCATTATAAAATCAAAGTACATAATCCATCTTTAGCCAGAATTTTTGGCCTACCAAAAATTCATAAACTTGGGGAAAGCATGAGACGAATTATTAATAACACCAACACTCTTAGTTATCACTTAGCTAACTGGCCATCCTCAAAGTTTAACAAATTGCCTAAGTTTGACAGTTTAAGCTTAAATAACTATGGATCTCATTAATAAAATTAAAGATTAAAAGTTGTCTCTCAATGACACTTTGGTTTCATTTGATGTCAAAGCTTTGTTTCCCAGCATACCACAAAATAAAACTAACTCTTTTTAGAAAATGGTTATAATCCTCCCATCTAATAGAGCCACATATCAAGGAATACCAAATTATGCTCAAATCAAGCCTTTTTCTCATTTGAAGGAAAAATTTTCAAACAAAGATCACGATTAGCAATGGGCAGCCCTCTTTCACCATTCCTAGCTGACTTATTTATCAGTTCTTTTGAAACACATCACTAAAGCCTTCCCCTACATCTTCAAGATCTGATGTAGATATGTAGATGATATATTTGCTATTGTACAAAAGAGATATGTAGAAGATGCACTGAAACTATTAAACCTGCAGGGGCCCACAATTATACTCACTATGGAAATTGAAACCAACAACATATTACCATTTCTGGACTTAAAGATAATAAAAAGTAAGAACAAACTAGAATTTGGTATTTACAGAAAGAATACCTGCATACAATAGAAACAGCCATTTCTAATGGATTCAAAAAAACAGATGTTTGATCACAAAATTAAAAGGTTCCTAAAATAAAAAATATTAAACAAATTACTACCCTAACTGCCTTATCAAAAGAAAAAATGTACAAAAAGTTCACTTACCACCCATAAGCTAATAATCAATTTCAAAAACTTTTCAAACAATATAACATCACATTAGCATCCCAGAACAGACACAGTGTTGGCAAATTCCAGATTCCAGATTCCAGACTCAAAGAGGAAAATCAGTATAAACAAGATCAATTGTAAAGACTGTGAAAAAATACACATAGGCAAGATCAAGTGAAATATAGGCATCAGAATGAAGGTATACACATATTCGTTATAAACAGATAGAAAAATTGGTCATAGCAGCACATTTTTGGAATGAACCTAACGAAATAGAAAAAGGCATCACTTTATTAAAAGCTGTTCAACATCTCAAGGAATTTGACATTTGGGAAAAGATTTTCATAAAGAAATAAATTCATGAATTTTGATCTGGAAGCAAACAATATTCTGTACAAGTTCATAAAGCCAGAGACCTCACAGTTGCCTACCTTTCCAACCTTGCATGATCTGCCAGTCCTTTAACAATTGACGATACAAGTAAAGCTCAAGAAACATGACCTGGATTTTTAAATTTTGAGAGTGAAACATTAAGAGTGTTTTATCAATATATTCATATTTTAAATGTTTTTAACTCAGCCTGTTTCCTTGTTCCTTAATAGTGAGGCCACAAAGGTGTTTTTAAGCATTTTAAAATATTTTATCTATTTGAGATCTGTTATCTGTAATTCAACCATGGAAGGTTTACAAATTAAAGTGGTAAGGGGGTTCGAGGTTAGTATTGCCTTTGTTAAATAAGGATGGGAGACTCATAACAACATTGCAAACATGGTTGAACAGGAGCCTGAACTTCAGCTTGCAAATGGAGCTAGAGGATCATCTATGTCTATGGACATTTCTAAGTTCAATCAATGTAGGGTGTAAGTGGGACTCTTCTGTGACAGCTGTAGCATTAGTTCATAAACTTTAAAAATAGTGTTAAAAGGAAACATGATATTAAAACTATTGTTGTATTAAATAAAGAAGTTTGTGTGATATTAGTTGAATAGTAATTCTTTTAAGGGGAAATCCCAGGAATGGGGATAATTAGCAGACTCTTCTGTGATCTTTCTGGCATTCCTTGTATTTTTTATAGATATTCCACATTCACAACACTTGGCAAAATGCATGTGTCTAACTTAATTGAAATAAATCTAAGTTCATTGTACATGCCATGCAAAGGTTGGCGATCATGATTCATAATAACAACTGTTGAGATAGGCCACTCTCAGAGGAAAGGAAATGGTGTTAACATGAATCCTTTAAATTTACAACTGGAGCCAAGACTAGGAGTTGAAACAATATTATAGAATAAGTGAAGATCATACTGGTTTTATGGGTGACATAGTCTACAGGTAGCAAACTTTGAGAAGGGACAATGAGTGCTAACTAGGGCCATAATCATATTGTCATCTTTGTTCTATGGTGAAAAATTTGTTCCTTTATAGGTGAAACAAAACTGACATGTAGAAGTGGAACAGAGCATTTTGATTTTGTATCATATCAGATAGATTAAGTTAGATCAGATTTTTGTTAGCCATTATAATTTCAATTATTCATAGCCACATCAGGATATCATAAATGTCTGTGAATATAACATATAGAGAAATACAATAAAACATATGCTATGATATAACATTCATCATATGTTCTCCAGTTGAATTAGTTATGCAGCAGATTGCCCACTTTCTCTCTTCTTAATCTTAATATTGTCTCTCTTCAGCAAGCATGTCCGGATACATGAAACAAATAAATAATTACAAAGGGTAGTATAAACAAGAAACACTAAAAATTAAAATAGTGTAATGATACTGCTGAATTTATGTGATACTAAAAGTTGTAAATGTAGAAAGTGTTTAACAGCTGTTTGAAATTTTTTATTGTCTAGCTTTTCATATTATTTGGAAGCTTATTACATAAAGTGATAACCATTATGTGCAGTGTGCAATAATAGGTAGTATGTACACTTGCTATCACTGTTTTGTTGCTTAATATCCACAAAGAAGTTAAGTATATCATTGTCGACTGTGCCTGCATTAGGTTTCTGCCTATGTGATGCACTGATACTGCCAGCCTGGCAGGTTTATAGATGTCAAAGGCCAGGGATGTTCTATTTTGATTATTCCTATCATTTCCTTTTCGCCATACTGTGGGATGCTGAATGCTAGATTCTAGGTTCTGATCTTCTTTGGTGACCTCATCCACAGCCATAAAATATTTTATCAGAAAGAAATATTTTTCTATGTGAACGTGAAGGCTAGGATTAAAACAGAATATAACATACAAGCACCCAAGCTGCGATATCTACATCCTGTATTTATTATGGAATTATGATGTGGAATAGTGCATTTTAAAACCTTTTTTTGTTTTATATCATACATAGAACTATAACTGATGCAAAAACCATGGCTTCTTTTATTTCTTGGTTTTTTTATGTATTTTACATGTCAAGTTGAAACACTTTATTATGCATAATGTCAGCCCTGAAGCATATAAGTAGGTTTTTGCATAATTCCCATTCCCTTCATAAATTTTATTAATGTAATAAATGGTAATAAATTCACTTTTATTGTGTTACGCATATTCTGAGTTTTATTTAAGTCAAACATAGGTAGAACTTTTTATGAAGCCTTTTAACAGCCCCATGTGAGCTTGAGCTTTACCGCAACAATTACTGTGTCTTCTACCTCCATCGCATGATTTTATTGGTAGAGTGCAGTATCGCATGGGGCATGTGATCAGCACACCACATCCCACTGATCGCTATATTGCAGCTTACTAGATCGGAGATTGCTACCTCTCTATCCCAATTGTCCTAATGAGGACAATTTTGTTGCTTGTGTTTACAGGTAGAAATTCCTGTCTGCTGTAGTAGAACTTTCAAGGCTTTTTGAAAATTGCATTCCAAGGCAGCTCCTATTTTATAAAAGTTTCTTCTATAAGTATTATCTATTTATTGTATGCTTGCAATTTTTGTTGGGCACTAGGAACTGTTTAAAATTGCTGCTATTAGTGCCTTCTATACCACCTTGGCTTGTAGCAGAACATACTTCTAGCACAACTGTGTAGGAATGCTAGCAGAAGGCACAAATGCAGAAGCAACTTTGACAACTGCATTGTTAATGCACATAAACAAAATAAAGTCATCACCAGTTATGACTCAGGTTAAACAGATAGAATCCTACCTTCCTCGTCACTTGTCATATGCTAGCTTGACATCAAACCAACTCTGTAACACGTGCAATCATGTGTTGTGAGCACTAAATTATAAACAATAATAATTCCTTCCTTGGCCATAGACAAATGTAAAATAAACAAATTTATTTCTCTTCCCACAACGTGTTTTGTGAAACTTATCCACAATATCTAATATTGTTATTCATGTTGGAACTGGGCTAACTGGAAATTTTATTTTAATTTTTTCCTTGTTCTGCCTTGATCTTTTGCACTTACATGCATTATTAAATTGTATGCACAATGGCTTAGTATTTACCTATCAATTGTACAATTAACACATTTTACTGTTCTGAGTGAAGCCTGGCTCAAGACAGTTTGCAACTATGCCATTAACTTTATGGAAGAGAATAATTGGTTACATTGCTAGCTGATTGGTGAACCAATACATTTAAAAGTGTCTCTTTATATTAGTGACATTGAAGTTGGTAGAAGTTCATTTTAATTCTATATTTATATGCTGAGAAGACAGAAAGCTAATAGCAAACTACATTTTTACACTCAAAAAATTAAAATAATTACTACCACCACTACCCCATCCCCACTTTATATTATTATTATTATTATTATTATTATTATTATTATTATTATTATTATTATTATTATTTGCAGTTGTGGTGATAGTCTTTGACCTTACGAATTTAATGTCATTGTCACATTGCCCACAGTGGCTTGAAGAGGCCCTCAATGCTAACTCTGGGAAACCTCATATATTTCTTGTTGGAACAAAGAGAGATCTTATGGTAAGTGTAGCTTCAAAATTGACGTTTTATTTCAAATTTGTCCATAAATGATTTTTGCATATCTAACTTTCCACAAGCAGTGGAAACCATCGGCGGAGAGGAAGAAAGTATCATTTACCCCTGAGATTATACACCCAAAAAACTTAACAATTAAAATACCTTTTATCCAAATTCTTCCCTCCATTTATTTCGCAATCTAAATTAATCATCAATGCCCTCATCTAATTTTTCTTAATACCGCTGCAATATTCAGTTTCTTGACAAGAATAACTGGTCTTTTTAAACATCTACCATGTACTACATTTTCATTTTTTAACTAGTAGAAGAGTAATAAGTATCTAATATGGAACAAATATAACTATAATAAATATAACTGTATAACACTTAAGTTGCGATAATTATTAAGAACAGTTTACTAAGCTCTGCTAGAGCTAGAAGCTTTTGGAGTATAATCTAAATGATTACTGAATTAGATTTGACAAGTTTAAATATTTATCACCAGAGTTTTGGAGAATTTAGGACAGTTAACGTTTTACTACTAACCATTCTATTAACAGTATGTGAACTAATTTGTTGAAGTTAGTTTGTACTTTTACCAACACTTGGCTGATGCAATATTACTCTTTCATCCAAGTAATAGTAATAATTATTATTATTATTATTATTATTATTATTATTATTATTATTAGTTTATAATAAATATTGCCATTGTAAAATGAGTGTATGAAAATATTTGTAAATTTGTAAATTTTTGTAAATTTTTGTAAATGATATCACAGGCTACCTACATTGGTCACATAGATCTGCAAACCATCAAATGTTAAAAATTGCTCTAAAGAGTTTTATTCATTTTTATTCATTTTACTAACATTTTAGATATTTTACTATGAAAAAACAACAAAAACCAGTTTCAAAATTATAAGATAATGCTTATGTTATTCTGAAATTTTGCATATTGGGACCATCTTGGTTATTTGCAGATCGCAATTCACTCCGAGTTGAATGGGATAATTAGTTAAATTAATGAATTTTAATATTTAATGAAGATAAATTGGTAGACACAAGACGGTGTTTTAATGTGAAATTAGAAACATGGTGGACCAACATTCATTTGTTGCTAAGGCATTGCACTAGAGATCAAACAGCATTCAGCATTATTTGCATTGAGAGCCATTAAAAAGCTAAAAATTAAATTGAAATGTTTCCATTCCAGTCGAGAACAGCTTTCTCTGAGGTTGAGGATCATGCAATACGCCTTGCACGCGCTATAGGAGCAGAGTTCTGGGCTGTGTCTTCCCGAACAGGGGATGGAGTTACTGAGCTTTTTTTTCGAATAGCAGCTCTTACATTTGACACCTCTATGTGTAGAGAAAAAGATGCACAGCTTGATAAAGTAAATGTTGGTTCGGAATTAGTCAGTAAGTATCTTTTAATGCTCATAAATTTTAAATTATTAAACTTACAATCTCCTTTCATTACAGAGTGGTACTATAACTCATCAGAGTATATTGAAATGGAATTTCAGAATTATTTTGTTTTCGTTCTGTATAACTAAGAAACATTTTAGACCTGTGTTCATTAACTATATACTTTTCATTGTATTAATATTACTCTAGATATAATAAATAAGTATTCTTATCTATTATTCTGTTTATAGAAAGATTTGTTCCTTCTACATTGTGTTGAACAGTTTCTTCTTCTACTCTTTTAGAACTATTAGTTTATTGCTGATTCTTTTTAAAGCTGTCCTAAATTTTAACCTGCTGTTCATGTTCATGATTTTCTTTGAAATCTGAACATTTGTGAAATTTATGCCAAACATCTAGGTTTTAATAACAACAACAACAACAACAACAATAATAATAATAGCAATAACAATTTATTTACTATCAATAGACTTGTCAAAAGTGTCTGACACTCAAAAATGATTCACAAGGTACAACGATTTACAAAATACATACAAAAAATAGTGCCTTATTACATTACTATGGTTTGTCTAACCTGTGTAAACATATATGTTATACATAATGCTTTATTACATTACTATTTATAGTTCATCTAACTATATATACATCTATATATTTGTACTTTTTTAACTCACATTTAAACTAATTTCCTATATGCGCGTAATTAGTGTTAGTAATTTATTATACAGCATCAAACCTTTCATTGATGGATCTTTATAAGTTGCTTTAAAATTTACATGAATTCTATGGAAGTTATCCTTACCTCTAGTATTATAATTATATAGGTCACATTTACATCATATGTACTGCCCTTTTTATATACATGTTTAATTATACTTAGTTTTAGGCATTCTGGGAATATGCCTTCATTTATAGAATAATTAATAAAGTAACTTTGAACAGATGCAAGGGCATCTTCGCATTTTTTCAGTATTTTGGGGGATATATCTTCCCAGCCAGAAAAAGATTGATGTTTAAAACTAATTATTATTTGATAATCCCTTCAATACTAGTATCACTCAAAAACAGGGTGTTAGTTAAATTTGAGTGCTAATGTGATCACCTGATTTGTAGTTCATATATTCCCAACATTTACAAAAAAGCATTAAATAATGAACATATTTTATTTGGATCATTGACAAATTCACCTTTATGTAATCTGTACTTTAGTATAGTTTAAATTCTGAGCTTTTTCATTAACTATTTTTGAATATGTCTTATTTATGTCAGCAGATTTATTATTGATCCTTACGTTAATAAGATCTCAAATTGTTGTATTCCTTTTTGAACTATGTGTACCTATTTTTGTGTTCAACTTTTATATATATATATATAGCATGACGGTCAGAAACATGAAAATTTTGTACACCTATTTAAAAGTAACCAGTTTTTACTTTTGTATAAATATGGTCAATTGTGGTAGAAAAATGATATGTGACCTTCATTAATTGGATTACCATGTCAGCTAAGTTATATGATTTTATAGTATCAATTAAATTATGATAACCTGTGTTTGTTGAGTTTGCATCATTATTGTCACCTAAGGTTATAAGTTTGGCAGTCTTAGTCATAATTTTATTAATAATGTTGTTGAGTTGTTCCAGATATACAGGAACGAATGCACTTGGCAATCTGTAAACTCCTAAAATAATGGAAACTTCACCATTAATATTAATTGTAACTGTTGCTCTTTCTATGATTTTGTGGTTGCTTCATTTACAGTCCCATTTTAAGACTAAATTTTAGATTCTTTCTTACTACATTACAATATCTCCTCCTTTATGTTTTTCTTTATGGTTTGCAGATCAAACCATGCTTTGACAAAATTTGGGATATTATAAAAGTTGTGAAGTCTATGTTTGTGACTGTACATCTTCCAATACCATTTCTAATGCATTAATTTTGTTACTTAAGTATTAAATGTTGATGAAATACCCATAGTGGCATTAAGTTTGGTCCTATTTTTCCCAGAGCTGGCAGTTTTCCATCTTGAAACCAGCCATATGATTCAGAACATTAACATTTGTTTTGCAGTATGCAATAAGTGCTGTAGACCTGCAATGCATTACATTTATGGCCTGGTGAATCTGTTAGCTCTTCCCTTCAGTATTAAGATGAAGACCATATCTAGTACATATCCCGATCCAATTTGATTATATCTACAAACTCAACATTTTGATTATTAACATATTGATTGTATGCATTTATTGGTTCTACTTATAGCTAGATTTACTTGTGAATGATACCGCAAATCGTAACTGTTAGATATATTAACCACCACTAATTAATGATGATGGAAATCAACTTAACACTCTGTAGTTCAGGCACTGTGCTATGGGCTTCATTTTTGCAGACTTTATTTGCTGCACTGATGAGAACTGAAATTTCTGGGTGATCTGCATCTTATTTGGCAGTTTTCATTACTTGCTTGATTTATGTATGGGGAAGTCACATTCTGCTCTGTTCTTATTTCTTTCAACATCAGTGCTATGCTTCTAGCATGGCTATTACCATATGCATGACTATGCGAGAATATTTGCTTTTTGCTTTTATTTTCAGTTAAGTATTCATTACAGCATTTTCTAGTGTATTAATTTCACCATTACTACCTTATTTATTTAATACATTCTTTAATACAGGAATTAGAAAGTGTGAAGTGCTATCCTATTTTCTCCCGTATAATTTTTGCAATTTTTCTACCCAGGTATTACCACTCTTGTTGCACTATGTTGCAATTTACCATGTTTC
This sequence comes from Metallyticus violacea, assembly GCA_030762175.1. NCBI lineage: Eukaryota > Metazoa > Arthropoda > Insecta > Mantodea > Metallyticidae > Metallyticus > Metallyticus violacea. The sequence goes on from CM060832.1 coordinate 100,403,278, forward strand.
TTTTCAACTTGTAGTTTTCTTTGTTTAATATTTCGATCTCAATATGTGCTTCTTTTAGTTCACCGTGCATTACATCAAAGATCTTTTGTGAAGAAACAATTTGATTATCTCATACCATACTCTGGACATTAACACCATTTGCCATGTATCTTTGCTTAAGCATCTCACTATAATCAGGTTTATGTGCATGATTTATTTGATCAGTACAATCGCCCATCACTTTTAGCAGCCATATCCAGGTTTACTTTTCTGTTTTTAAGTTTACTTGCTGTTATTTCTATTTATCGCAGAGCTATTACATATCACTGCCATCAATTACCATCAGAGACACTGAAATTTAGAGAAAAAACCAAGTGATTTTTTCCAAAAAAAATATGACATTCAATGCAGTCCTGCATGATTAAAGCAAAACTATTCAGCTTTAATGTGTAGTCCAATAAGGGGATTAATGACAGTGAACAAGAAAATTGGTTGTAAACAGGTGTGATAATGTAATGATAATAACAGCAACAAATGCCCCAACAGAAGCTAGTAGAAATTGTTCAATATCCCTGAATGTACTTCTCTGGGAAGAGAAATTTTTATTAATATAAAATGTACATCTCACTCATGCCCACTCAATTTTATTAATATGACCAAATATTATGGCAACCAGTACATACGAGGGTAGGTCCATAAGTTTTCAGTCTCGCCAGTAAGGATTATTGCCTTCACAAAATCCTTATCTAGTGTCATACCTTATCAGATAAGTAAATAATTGCAGCTATAACTTCTAATCCGCTGTGTTGAATTGTTCAGATATAGTTGCATAAAGAAGGCTATGTGCAGAAGATTGCAACATGTTCAATATAGAGTATTGAACTGTTCTTAAGTTCTTCACAAAAAGGAGGAAAAGCATGAAGACGAAGAATGTGCAGGTCGGCCCTTAGAGGTGCTCACTCATGAAAATATCGCTCTTGTGAAGGAAAAATTATGGAAGACCAGCAGCTCAAAGTTACAGAAATAACAGCAAGGTTGGACCTTTCTAAAACAACAGTCCTTTGAATTATTCATGAACATTTAAACATGAATAAAGTTAGTGCAAGATGGGTGCCTAGACATCTTTCCTCAGTTCAAAAGCAGCAACAAGTCATCTTTGTCAGGCATTTTTGGAGCTCTACCATAGCAATGAGAGAGAAGATCTGCAAACCATTGTTATAGGAGATAAAATTATGATCCTCTACTATGATCTCTTGTCCAAAAGAGATCAAATCAATGGAGTGGTGACAACCTGGCGAAGCACTGCCTCTAAAGGCCAAAGTCATTCATTCAACCAAGAAGACCATGGGCACAATCTTTTGGGACTGTGAAGGAATACCCTTCATTGACTTCAAGGAGAGGAACACCACAGTAAGTGGGGAGTATTATGCTTGCCTACTGCACAGACTATGTGCTTACATCAAAGAAAAAAAGGCAAGGAAAACTGAGTGGTGGTGTGAACCTTCTTCACGACAATGAACCTATGCACACAGCTCTTGTGCAAAGGAAGCTGTGAAGAAATATGCTTCGTGGAGATCAACCATCCATTCTACAGCCCAGATCTAGCTCCCAGTGACTATTTCCGCTTCTGATAACTCAAGAAGAACCTTCAAGGAAAGAAATTTAAGTGTGATAAAGAAGTGATGGATGCTGTTTATGCCCATTTTGCAGACAAGACTTCCGACTATTTTTGGAGGGAAATTGAAATGTTAATTTAAAGATGTTAGAAGTTTATTGCAATAAAGGGTAACTATATTTAAAAGTGAAATATTGTTTTTGCCTTTATCATATCTAGAAAGTGGTTATGCCATAAATTTATGGATCTACCCTCGTACTTTCTATCAAATTTACTACCAGTAAAAGTGAAATGTGCCTTTTAGTGGGGAAAGATAAGTGAGATAAAGATATTCAGCAAAGCATACTCTGCCCTCAAGGCTTTTATAAAATTTATATAGCTATAATTTATGAACATTTATTTTTTAATACCATATGTGCACAATCTCTTCTATAAATACATCTTCCTCTCTTTTTGCTCACTTTTGAAGAAAGTGACTGTATGTCTGTTGTCATAATATCTGTTGCCTCTTTTAGATTATCTTTACTTACAGAGTGCTCAGATGCCACTATTGCACTTTTTCAGCATTTTCTATTCTTGTGTCTAAAAACCCATCTCTATAACGAAGTCAAATTTTAGAAATACCTTCTACCTCCATGTTGATTTGATATAGACTAAAGTGTGTTGTTAAGAAAGGTGGGATATTATCTACATACAATGGATTTTTTTTTTACCTATGTTCCTCCAGAAGAAAGAAATATCAGTATTTTTACCCCATTATTAGAAATTACATGGGTTTTATAGAGAATTATTTTTGTTTATGATTTTATTTTTATTAATAATACTAATTATGAATTTTTGTAGATTGAATTTGATTTGATTTTTTTTTTAAGGTAGTTTAATTCCACATTGTTTTTGATTTTTGATTTTGACAATTTTCTTTCTGATATGTAACAATTGTGAAAATACTAAAGCATTCAACTTTTAGAAGAATTTCACATTTCACTTATGAAAAAAATAACTAACCTGAATATGTTAGTTGATTGATATGTTATATGATTGATTTTGTTTCTTTGTTTTTTATTCACAGCACTTAAAAGAACAAGAACATCAATCAAGACACAGCCAAAGTGTGGCACATCCAGTTGCAATAACTGAAAGCTGCAGCACATTCTTGTGTTGTGGGTATCATGTACTTTTCAAGAGTATTTGTTGCTTTATTCAGTGAAAAATATGCTATTTTAAATTGAAACAAGTATTACAACTAATGAACATTTTAGACAATGTATATGTATGCAGCGGAATATATTTTATATAAGTTTTATATTTTTGTCATAACTGTGTGAACGTAATAAACAAATAAAATATTAATGCAACATAATGGCATATGAAGTAGTAAGAAAGGTTGAGAATTTATGCATCCCCCTTGCCCCAATGGTGAGTGAGTAGTCTAGTTACTTTAGATTACTAATCACTTAAGTGCCTTTTCTCTATAGATTATCTGTAGAAGCAAGAGACAGTAGGAAAAATGTGAATACTCAATGACAAACATTTAGAACAATAGCTTATTTATATTACACAGAATCTACAGATTCCTTTGCAATTTATGTCACTTATTGTAGAGTACAAATAAAAAATAATTATTATGAAATAATAATTAAATTACATATTCCCTAAAAATGCCTATTGGCTTCCACAGCCAATTTAAAGTTCATTCTTACTATCTGGTTGTTTTCATATCATTGGTAAATGTTTGCAGATAAATTTTAATTATATTCATGCATCTATTTTACACTGTATAAGATACCTGTGGCAGCTGCCAAATGGTCTTTGGAATAATGAATAAAATTAAACAAGTTAATTGCAGCTGTAGACATTGACTAGTGTTATTTCAGAATATTTAGCTGCATTTATGTTAATATGTGCTAACTCTTAATTGCATTTGACTGTTTTAGTTTTTATCTTGCATTTGCTTCATTAAATGAGTGGAATAGAAGCTATTAATCTTTTTCAAAATATTTATGTGTTTAACTTGATGAATAAAGCTGTTACTGGTGCATATAGCAGTATTCAAAGTCACAACCCTTCATCATTAATGGATTATGTCTGCCATGCTGCAGTTCTGCTCAAGTCATACTTTTTATGGATAACTTTTATACTACTTTTGCAGCAAACATTGTCTGTTGCCAGATCGTAACAGGTCAGCAGTTCAGTACTCATGTAAAGTGTGTGTTTCACTTACAAGGAAGATCTAAAGTTTTGAACATTTGAATTAAGCCATCACATTAAACAATACTGCTTTTATTCTGACTACTACCAGAGCATCCCTTAGATCTTCATATATAAAATTGCTTTTATTTCAGCATTGAGAAAAGAGAGGCTTAAATCATCTATCTTGTATAAAATTTAATGACTGTACTTACCAATTCTATGGTTTCAATAACCAGCCAATAAAGATTAACAGTGAAAATTATAATGGTGTGCTTTTTTAACAGAATTTAAATTTTTGTAATCAGAATGAATTGAATTTGACACCCAATTTTAAATACTGAAAGAGGAGGTAAAAACAAGAGGGGTTATTAAATCAACCAGGAAAAAAAGAACTGCAAACGAAACATTCTCTACCATAAGTTTGTGCCTTTTTTTCACTTATGTAATTGTAACTATAATAAAGCTTTATTTTTTTAAAGGATATGGAATGTCTCCAAAGATGGTATATTAACATTATTTTAATGGGCTTTTTAAAGCAACCAGCTGCATAAAATAGGTGAGAGTGAATTCATAGGATCTAAATTATGGAAATTAAATATACACATATGGTCTTAAAAATTTAAACAAAATATTTTAAAAGGTTTATTAAAATGCTAATTATTAATATTTCAAATTTGAACATGTACCTGTAATGTCTATTAAGAATATAGTCATTCAGAGTTAGTTAAAAAGTCCCGCATCACCCAAATAACTTTTGGAGCTTATGGTTCAGTGACAAAGTCGATGTGTGTGGATAGCTGTATACTGCGAACTCAAAAATGATACTACCAACTTTTTTTTGCTCTGATTTAATCAATAATAACTGCAACTATTATTTTAATGGAATACTTAATATATTTTTACATTCTTAAATAGTGCTTATTAAGAACTTTTCAAAAAGTACTCACACTAGATACTTCTGTTTTGGTATTTTCATATTTGAGTTCTCAGTATATGACTATCCCCAAACATTGAGTTTCCTTTTTAAAATTTTTTAAAAATTGTAAAAACTTAAAAAAAAATTTCATATGGAATTAACACAGTGAAGCTTACATGAATTAAATCTGTCATCTAACACTCTTCATGCTTCACTAACCTTAAATTATTCTGTACCGGTTTTAAAGATGCGTTATCTCCATCTTTGGCCATGGATGACTGGTGTAAAAGCAGCAACTTTACACTTTTACACCAGTCATCCACTGCTGAAGATGGAGATCTTGAAACTGGTACCAAATATTTTTAAGGTTACTAAAGCATGAAGAGTGTTAGGCGACAGATGTAATTAATTGAGTTTCCTGTTACTGAACCACGCAATTAAAAAATTATTTACATTGTGCAGGCCTTTTACTAACCCTGTTTATCTTTTCTCCTTGTGATATAGTAACGGGGGGGGGGGAGGAAATAATAAATAACAAGAAGAAGAATACAAACAACATGATGAGAAATATGAAATTGGAGAAAACGTGTTCTGAAAAAATAAATTGGTAGCCAATTCCATCATTTCATTATTAGACAGATGTATGAATAACCATATATTTTATAGTTTGCTAAATTACTAAAGCAACATTGGCACAATTATGTTCTTATACTTGGAGGAGTTCTGTTCAGCATTGCATGAAGCTACAGATACATATGTGCAAACAAAGTCCTATCTATGGGGACAGGTTTTTATAATGAATAAGGCACCAGGAACAAGAGAGATTTTAATTAATTTTATTTTATTTTAAAATGTGCCAATAAATAATTTTTTACAAATAGTCAAGATATACTGTGTTTGTGTAGATGAATGAATAATGTTATTTATAATCGGAGGAGGGGGGCACAGTGGGGGCTGTTTCTTTATATTTATTTTAGTCTGTTGCCAGACTAAACAACTGGTTCACAGTGGTGAACCAGTTGTTTGCCCCCATAATTGGTTTTTTAATTATATTCAAACATTTACCATTTATGTGAAATAGTATGGCAATTATAAAAATGGTACTACATTATCAATGTATTACAGAATCATTGTCAACAACAGTGTGTGGGACAGCTTGTTTTAAAAGGTTACCAAGTCCATTAAAGTAAGAGTAGAAGGGGGGAGTTAAGGAGATAGATATACTTGGTCTACGTATTACGCACGGCTAATGGTTGCCTTGGTTTGCAACAAGAATTGACAGAAAGAATTTACCACGTGAGGTTGCATCAGAGGCTCCTCCTGGTCCACCTAGGTGACCACCCGGACCCATAATGTAAAAGGTAATGTTAGTGTACTAGAATGTTAAAGAATAAACAAGAGTTAACATACTATGATTCATAAGAGGTGTATGTTTTGCTCCCATGTTCCTAATTATACATGGGATTTCTTTGATTTCAGCAGATACAAGTAAGAAAATGTGTTAGCATCGCAACCAAGCCATGGATGAGAGTTGTATTATGGAGAAATAATATTTATTGCAGAAGTGTTATGAGGATTTTTAGAGGTGGTTTGTGACTTAATTAATTGTGGTTTGGTTGAAACATCTTGACCTAATAACAGTTAATCACCAAATAAAGGGGTTTTAAAGTGCAAAATTATGGTTGGATAGGGAAAATAAAAGTTCTGAAAATTTATAAAATGGAGAAAAAAAGGTTTTGAAATTTTATACAGAGGTTCGAAAAAAGGTGATAAAATGCCTTTATTCAGGTCTAAACCAGTTATGTTAAATTTTTTTATTTCACACTAGCTAATAACATAATGTAACCAATATTTAGGAAGTAAACATGACATTAACTGGGTTTCAACCAATGTGTTATACTGGGTTACACACAACATTTCTATGATTTCAAATATAAGTCACTGTCACTTTGAGCTCAGGAGATCCTTATTTGCTGAGAAACTCTGCTGAACATATATGGAAACCAATGGAGCACATAGTGTAAACACACAGAAAGGGAGTACAGTGGAAGTTGCAAAGATTCCCACATTCGCATTGTTCCTTAGAATGAATGTAAGTTTGATTTTGGCAAATCTGTCAAGATTGTTCTTCACAGTTGTCAGCTTCTATTGTTCCTCTTTGTCCATACCTTCTTCTACACTGTGAATCACATCAGGCAAATACCTGTAACCATGCCCCACGAAAAGTTGGGTCTTTGTCATTCATCAATTTTGGCATGCTTGATGGCTGTTGCATCCTTTGAATCTAGAGCATATGTGAAGCTTTTGATTTCTTCAAAATATTGCACAAAAATAACTGCATCTTATCCAAGTATCCCCAACTGGTTATGACAGGGATTTGTGGTAGGTGAAATCCAGTAATTTTCCATACAAAAGTTGATGAGAAGTTCAGAATAACAATGAAGTAATTTATCATTGTATTCCTCTCAGACTCTTGCACATATGTCATGGTTGAGGTTGCAGTATATCACCTTCAGTTGGTGGAAAGCTGAAAACTTGTAGCGTACTTAATCAGTTACATTGTATGATCTCCAGCCACAGCTTCATGGATGAATCGTTGAATGACTGCATTACTGTGCAAGTATTTGTCTTCCCAAGTTGATACATCTCACAAAGCATGGGTTTCACCCTTTTATTAGATAATGGAAATGTCAGCGCATTCAATATGTCTTTGCAGTGCATCAGTGGTTTCACCTAACATGAATCCCACTTCACATTTTCTGACCACCTCTTTTATTTTCTCAAAAACACTCCTTAAATGGCTTTGTATAATTTTATCTCAGGATGCTCTCATCCATGACTGAATTTGTGTGTATGAGGGTAGGTCATAAGTTTCCAGCCTAACCATTTTCTAGTTATGATAAAGACTAAATCTGTATTTCTCTTTTTAATACAGTTACCCTTTATTGCATTACACTTCTCACATCTTTAAATTAACATTTCAATCAATCCCCCCCCCCCGAAAATAGTTGGAAGTCTGGTCTGCAAAATGGGCATAAACAGCATCCATCACTTCTTCATCATACTTAAATTTCCTTCCTGGAAGGTCCTTCATGAGTTTGAGAAGAAGAAATAGTTACTGAGAGCTAGATCTGCACTGTAGGGTGGATGGTCGATCTCATTGAAGCCACATTTCTTCACAGTTTCCTTTGCAACAAAAGCTATGTGCACAGGTGTGTTGTCCTGAAGAAGGTGCACACCACGATTCAGCTTTCCTTACCTTTTCTCTTTTATGGAAGCACGTAGTCTGTGCAGTAGGCCAGCATAGTACTCCTCATTTATTGTGGCCATGGTCTTATTGGTTGAATGAATGACTTTGGCCTTTAGAGGCAGTGCTTTGCCAGGTTGTCACCACTCCATTGATTCCATCTCTTTTGGACAAGAGATCATAGTAGAGGATCATAGTTTCATCTCCTGTAACAATGGTTTGCAGAACTCTCTTGTTGCCACGGCAGAGCTCCAAAAATGCCTGACAACAGATGAATTGTTGCTGCTTTTGGACTGAGGAAAGATGTCTAGGCACCCATTTTGCACTAACCTATTCATGTTTAAATGTTCATGAATAATTCAAAGGACCGTAGTTTTAGAAAGGCCCAACCTTGCTGCTATTTCTGTAACTTTGAGCTGCTGGTCTTCCATAATTTTTCCTTCCATAAGAGCTATGTTTTCAGGAGTGAGCACCTCCAAGGGCCTAACTTCATGCTCGATACTCCATTTTGAACATGTCATAGTCATTACATATAGCCTTCTTTATGCAACTATATCTAAACTGAACACAGCGAAAGTTACAGCTGCAGTTATTTGCTTATCAAATAATGTATGACACCTCGCATCAGCTGTGCTATCGGATTCTCGTTTTCGTTTCAGATAAAGTCCGATAAACAAACGTAATTCTCACAAGTACATTGCGCAGGTGAACGCATGACTCCGGGCCAAGAACTTGTAGCAGTGAAATGCAAAATACTAAATAAGACTAAATTAAATCTTAAAAAGATGTTATATTGCAATAGAAAATAAATAATGCTCTGTCTTAGTCCTTTTCTTTGCTGGATTCATCAGCGCTGTTTCCAGAAACGTGAATGACGAATCAGTCAGCTTCCTCTAGTAGCCGATCATAATTAATATTAATGTGATTTATTTATTGTGTGCTGTTCACATTTTCTGCAGTACTTGTCATCAATGCGTCCTCCACCTTCACGCAATAGTTCACATTGTGCTTCCTTGTGTAATGTTTCAGACTAGCTCGCACTAGTTCATTGCGGTTAAAAACACAGTTAAGCCTTAATATTTCATTTCCAGATGCTTCCTGATACTTGTCTATTACATATTGCTTGTTTACTTATGCTGCTTTTATTTTCTGTTCAAAACTCTTTTTAGTGGAACTGAGTGGGGTATGAAATATTGAATTCCTGCATGAAGGCCAATATCATCTTTTCTTGATGACTGTGTAGGCATTTTTACAATTTCCTTCGGGTGATAACTGGCATTATCCAGCACAATTTCCTATCATTGGCCAGATTTTTCACAAGACAATTTTGGAACAATTTTCGGAAATATTACCATTCGTTATATTGCCTTAGCATTAGCAATATTTTTTGCCTAAAGATAGAGACAGTTCGGAATCCAACCAACACCTCCACCAGCATGTAGCACCATTATCCTCTTTCCTTTGGACACGGGTGAGCGCACAGCAGATTCCATCATCCCAGCCTTTCTTAATAACGGCATGTGTGTCATACCAAGTTTCGCCTATGTGTATCCTGCAGATCGCAGTTGATGATGCTCTGTAAGAGTTTATACCTTCGAAACAGTCAGTATTCGAAGTAATTTCATAATAATAAACCTTATATTAAGGGTATGAAAACGAAATCCAAGTTTTCGTACAAGGCTCCACAAGAACGTGCTTTTGTATAGGAACTGGGAATTGTGCAAGCATGTTAGTGGTTCTTGGAGTGTTGGAGGTTTTCTTTGTCTGTAGAAGCTGTAAATTTCTCTCCGAACTATTTCACATTCAAAATTTCCCAATGATTATAATTTTGTTCCTGCCTTTTTGGGTGTTTCTGGCCCTTTCCTGACGATTTCTCTGACTGTTAGCATACTCGCTTATACGCCCTGCCTAGTTTATTCCTCACAACACAATCATGCACTTTACAGGCCATTTTCTGTAACTCCTTGTTTAAGTTTAATTTTTCTACTGGAGCAGGGCTCAAACTCCGCAGTGTCTAAATAATGATCAGCTCCAATGTCATTCCTCTCCATTATTCACATGCAGCTTATTATAACGAACTTGCTTATCATTCTATGGCACACTTAAGGACATCACATATTATTTACTAGACGATAAACACTATTCCTGAAAAATAACAACATAGCTGCGTAAGAAAGAAGTTTGCTCTACATTTGGCAACAATCTTTTCACTGCACGTGAACCTGATTGATAGCTGTTAGTAGCTAAAATTAGCACGTAATTGTCTTCTGCAGAGCAAGAAAGGTGAATTGTGTGCTTAAGCAACGAGAGAAAAGCGACGGCAGCCAACCTTTGATAGCAAGTGGAAATGCATTCAGAAAACAGACTTTACAACTTCATGCCAGGGTGGACATAAAATCTTCACCAGAAAGGACAGCTGTAGATTTATGGCTTATAAAATAACTCCATACTTTAAGTTCCCGGATTGAATTATTGACCGTTTCATCTCCAAATAATTCCTTGGTTCTATATTAGATGGCAATGGAGGCGATGGACTAATCACTGCTTACTCTGTCCTTTGTAGTAAAGGATGTGTTACTAAACTCTTCTTGGTGAATCTTCCATAATGGCAGTGCCGAATCCCGTTTTGCTTCAGGGAGAAATTAATTTTGGAGGGGTAAATATTGAAGGAAAAGTGCACAATTATCCCATTATCATTTATAAGAACCACATTTATTATATGATCTTTTTAGCTTGAAAATTCTGCAGATATTACATCTAATCTTCATGTTCGGAATTCATACTTAATTTTTGGAATGTTGATGAACAAATATTTTATAAAAATTTCTGAAAAAAAGAAAGAAAGAAAATAAGTACCTACATAAATAGTAATAAATATATACATATGAAAATAAAATGTATAGCTTCACTTTATATTTACAATAATGTTACTCGCCGAGACCTTTGCCTGACATGGAAGTTCATCGCTTTCTACGGGCGGGGTGGCTGGAGTGATGTTTGAATCTCGCATTTGGGCGGTGCAATTTCATCGGGCCGCCCATCGTGGCCTTGCGTTTCCTCTCATCATTTAGGTGAATGCTGGAATGGATATTTACATTTCAGGAATATTCTGCTCTCCCATTTCATATTGTTCCATTCCGTTGGTCTGTTACAGGGTTGAGCTGGCGTGATTTGATGGTCTCATGCGCTTTGGAAAGGTTTTTGCTCCGGCGTCTGGAATAGAAGCGGACCTTCTGAAGGGCTCGCTAAACTCAAGTAGGGTCTTCTCTGGCGTGGGTAATTCTGTCTGTAAACATAGGGGTCCTAACCGTGTGTGCGCAGCCACCGCCCATAGGTTCTGCTTGCCCGGCGTTTCCCTCAACTCATCACTTTCTCTTGAGATACTCGCATAGGCATAAAAGATTCAACCGTGAGCCATTTTCAAATCCAAAAGTATCCTCCTGCACCACAGATCATTCATCCATCACCTCCTCGATAATATCAGTGGGTAGCAAATTCGCATGCACTTATTAAACGTCTCTTGTGCTACCCGAATGCGAAGTCTTGTATAGATGCTATTCGTTGCATTATTCTTATGATCGATGGTTCTTATGTGATTATGAAAACTGCATAGAGCATAAATATAAAAGTTATTTTAGATTCTCATATGAAACATTAGACAGAAGGATGTAATTATAAGGCTTTTTCTCAGTGCATATTAAAACAATGTGTAAGCATACTACTTCCATATTATGCACCGATATTAAAATAGACATAGAAATATTATAACATGAGTTAGGCTGTTAAATATTTTCACTAAGTGAAATTTGATACTTAGGGAAATTGACCCTCATTGAATCTGGACTTCATTTGGTCTATCGATTTATTCACATATTTTGGCGGGTTTTTAAAGCGTCGACAAATAAAGAAACAATGTATTGTGAAGCAATACACTGAAGATAATTAATTGTAAGTTGCTGAAATCAAGATCAGAAGTTTTGACAGGACTATTGTCTCCATTTATAATATTTTCTTTAAATTTTCACGGACAACAGAACTAAATTAAAGAGTATTAAAAGCTTGAATATTTTTGGATTCCAACAGAATTTCACCTGCTATTTAGTTAAATCCTCACATTCTACATATTTTCACGAATCATTCTTATAGTCGTGACACTATTTTACAGTATGAACTGATTTACATCTATAAGCTATCTAATATCGATAGCCTCTGCAATTTTCAAAATAGCTTCTTCAAGTAACAGAGATCAGCTTATGCTAAATATCTTTAATTACATAAGAAAACTCGTTTAATGGGAGAATATTTGTTGCGATACAATGCACATTGGATACAAAATGCACTTTTTGAATTAATTATAACAAGTGCTGTTTAACTACTACAATTTGCCTGATTGAGTTTCTTCTCCGTGTAATGAACAGGCAATCAATATGTGTAAATCAGTTTTCATTTAGACAGTTTCTTGGATAATAGCATTTGTGACTGTAGTGAAATATGTCTTTTTCCGTTTAACTAAGAGCGAAATAATTTCAAAGGTAGAGCAATTTGGAATAGACAACGTATGGCCTTTCTGTTCAAATTTCGAAGCTATGGCTATAAATTTCTAAAAGGCCAGTACGCCACTGGTTAATTAAGATGCCCTTCGAAAGCATAACACATGATAACGAAGGAAGGTTGCTGAATGTATTACTCTGGTGCCATGGTTACGACATTAACTTTCCAGAAAGTGGTGGTCATTTATTTTCGAGTTTGAGTTTCGTTCATTACTATTTTTCCGATTTCTGACTAGGGTATAATAATACAGCTTTTAGTTTACGTTTTAAGATATTTCAATTTATGCACTTAAATTTTAACATATCAATTCATATAATTACAACTCCTGCCTACAAAAGGTAGAATTATGGGTAACCTTAATGAGTTGGGTGTCGTATATTCAAAAGTTACCTAAATTTAATTCTTAATTGTTTAGTGTACGTATCGCAGCACTTCGCATTAAATAAAAAAATTAACGGCATGCGGTTCATCAGATTTTTCGTTAGCATTACGCCATATAAGCAGTTAAATAGCTCTCTCTGGAGTAGGCTACACTAATTCAAGAGGACATTTAAGTACGTGTTATGTAAATAAGTTTTAGGCATCATGTCAGTAGTAAGCTTATTAGCCATTGTATATTGGCAATACATTCATTGTTGCGAAAGAGAATAAAGCTTAAAAACATTAAGTAAATTTCATTCATAATTTTTAGTATGCGTATTATAGCATTCATATAAAAATATCAACGACATGACAAGAATTGAATCCGCAGGCTGGGGAGTGTCAACTCTTGCGTTACGCATTACGCCACAGAAGCAGTTAAACATTTTCCTCTAGAATAAGCTACTTAATGCAAGAAGGCAGTTAATACATGTCACATGATTAGCTCGAGACTTGAGCGATTTTTATAGTATTAAATCTTGAAAACGCTGATTACGAGCTGCGAAAAATTGTTATTTCTATATTCGCAAGGCAGTTTCAAAAACATTTTACACCAAGTTTTCACCCGAGTTGGGTTAACACCGACTTATCAATATCTGATGCACATCTGTTTTACAGTATAAAACTGAGTTGTATTTAGTTGTGGACCATACATTGCCTATCTCAAATTGCTTATATATGATATCACTTACATTCTCTGAAATTATTTTGATATAGTTCATTAATACCTCTGAGGCCACTAGGCAAAATTTATTGGCCGTTTCACGCCTAAACTGAATGGGACGCTGATGGCCTGAGATGTTAAAGAGCGTCCGTATATAAACCAAATCATCAAACAACCTTCTCCGCGGCGCAGTAAATTTATTCAGATTGAAAGGAGGCCAAAGTTAAAATATCGAATATTCTGAGAAACACCAGATATCCTTGTTACGTCGTATAATTATTAAAACAATATACCCACCCTGTCTTGTTGAGCAGGATGTCAGTAAAATGGCGAAAAATATCCTGAGATGTTATCGTTGAACCAAGGCAACCATCAATATCAACAAGACGCTTTAAAATTTGGCGTCCAACCCGGGGTCCACAACCTCCCCCAAACTGTTTCATATTGTATGTGTACCGATTTTGGGCGAAACATTAAATGCTGCCTCAAATTAAAGTAAAAGTCTGCTAAAACCACCACTCCAATTTTCACAACTCCCTGTACTTGTTTCTGGAACTCTGAAGCATTTAAGAAACGTCGGCCGCCTTTGCGATGAACATAGTGCAGAAAATTTAAAATAACAACAACAACAACAATAATAA